>CM042145.1:3831371-3843871 GCA_023376005.1 Doryteuthis pealeii | reverse complement strand
GTAAAAGATAAGTTTTATAACGATTATACTGAACACTCCATGTAAAAGGTCGGCCTCTTAAGTAGTGAGACTGATTGTGGATGAACATTTATAATCAACTTATCGAGTCAATTTTTCTTATTCAAAAACAGTGTTATTCTTGCTAAGTCTGAATTGTTTGAAACTAGCGTGAATTTCATTCAATTGCTTGCAAATTACTATGAATTCCTGAAACCATATAAGTATGGAGAAACTATTAGTATTAAATGAGAATAATCATTCAAACGCTTTTAAATTATTTTTGATAGTTCGAAATAGTTAATTGAATATTTATAATTGATAGTAAATTATTATTTTCCTCCCTGTTTTTAACACTAGTTCAAACTAATGTTTCTTCACTGGAGTTTGAATTACAGCAATTCTCTTCATTGTATCTTGTAATTATCATAGACGATTTTAGCAAAAAGGAGACTGGATTGTCTCGTTCTTCCTGCGATTCCAGTCCACGCAGTTTTTCTCTTGTTGTTGATGATAATGTTATTCCTATTCTTGTTCTTGTTCTTGTTGTTCTTGGTCTTGTTCTTGTTCTTGTTCTTGTTGTTCTTGTTCTTGTTCTTGATGTTCTTGTTCTTGTTCTTTTTCTTGTTCTTCTTGTTCTTGTTCTTCTTGTTCTTCTTGTTCTTCTTCTTCTTTCTCGTATTAAGTTTCTTGTTATTAAGAATAGTTTCTTAATGTTATATTTTGGTGAACCGCCATCTATATCTATATATAAAGGACAGTTAATGTGTATGTATGAACATATGTCCGGAGGAAACTATGAGAATAAATCAATTAATGACAAAGTAAATATATATACACATTCACTTTCACCAGAGCTTGCTTTTTGTGCAAAAATTATTTTTTTAAAATTATCTATATCTGGGAAGATATTTTAAAAATTAGGATTTGAATAGTAAGAGAAGGGAAAGTCATTGGTGGCGTTTGGGATTAAAACATAAATCAATTATGTAAGACCAAAACATTCAATGGATCTGCGAGACTAACTTTTTATAATCCCAACTTCCACCAGGACAACGCCTAGTATCCGCTTATTGTGAGCATTTGAGTTCAATAAGAATGAATTGTATTCCACTTTTATCAATATAAACCAGTAATGCATGAGATAGTCAACGAAGAAAATCATAAAAAATAAAACCGCTACAATTAGCATACGCTACGCTGATTGCACAAGAATAGCATTGTCCGCACTCATCAAGTACTTAGCGTAATTGTCAAATGGGATGGAATCGGCGAAACGAGTTTAATTGTTTCTCTTCGAGCCAGATCCATTAGGAATTGCAAGAATCTATATGTTCCTCCTTCAGGAATGGTTAAATAGTAGGGCAGATTAGGTTTTTTAGCCTTGGTAAGAAATTCAGAGAAAAATAAATGAATTCAAACCAGCTGTACTCCGCTTATGAAGGGTTAGGTAAATACATACGCTATGCTGATATCTGCTGTATTTGAGAAGCTAAGACTGTCCACCCAGGAACTGGAATGGGTTTGCTCGAAATGAAGTACGGAAATGCCTAAAAATGAAAGATAGCATATGATTGTAACGATAAAATCACCGTGAATGTGACAAAAGCCAACGAATTAACACTTTTATGATCAGTGATACCAGGAAGCCCATCTAATATAGGAAGAAAATAGATCTACCTTTTTGAGAATAGGGTAGACTTACAGAAAAATATGGAAATTGGAAGATCTTTCGAAGTCACTTGGTACGCATAAACAACGATAGCTATTGCAGCCTTTCATACAAGAACGTCTGTGTCTACAGAAGACACAAATGAGGAAGATCAAGGCCATGGGGAGGCTGAATAAGAAAGGATACAAAATGGTAAAAGACTGGACAAAATGAAAGTCTTCTGTGGACAAATATGTACGAGTATCCCGGGCACAATGTGTTTATTTGATATCAAATAAACACATTGTTTATTTACTTACTCTCATACTGTCGTGTAGCAAGTCAATAAAAAGTGGAATATAAATAAGTTCAAAAACGGACGAAGAATCTGGGATTGGCCAGCTGGTGTAGTGGTTAGAATCACCGCCTGTCAACTTGGCAGTCGAGGTTTCGAGTCACACTCGGAGTAGTTGCCCATGTCTATAACCTTGCTGATGAGACCTAATAGGTCGAAATGTACATTCAGGGATTGACATTTTCTCGACTTGTTTAGCCTTATATTTGAACATATATGCCCGCCTAAATTCATTAATTATTAACTAATTAATTTTCAAAATTAGGTATGACTTCAATTAAGCACATATCCTAAAATATATACATATATATACATGATGGGTATTATGAGAATTTTTGTTAACAGTAATAAACATACGGACGTTGAATGCATACAAATATTCCAATAACTGATAATCATAGAGCTCGAAGTCCCACTAGTAGACCATATATATAAACGCCATGAATGACAAATGTAACAATCCCCTTCCTCAACTGTGGGTCATACCATTCTAGGAAGTCCATATCACAATCCCATACACGGAGCAAGAAAAACCATATCAAAGACACGAGAGACCATTCATGTGACACGTGATCACAAGGAGGAAGAATGAATACATTTAAATTTAAAGAAATAAAAAAAAACATATTCTACTGAACTCTTTGAAAAAGGACAGAGGTCCGTCTTAAATATCATAATTCTTGGATAAGGTTGAAAATTATATAATTATTATCATTTTGAATTTTGGGTATTATTCCTTATTTTATTCTTTAGCATCCTTCTAATACAAACCAAAAATCAAATATTCCCAACATCAATCGCATACATTGACAAAGAAGCATACGTTGAATTTCTAACAACATTATATATAGATATATATATATATGTAAAAATGGAAAAGGAATTGAATTCGACACTATGAGGAAAAATGAGTAAAGAAAAGAAAAGTAAATGGATAAAATGAATTTAATCCATATCACATTAATCGATATCACTTACACATGTGTTTCGGTCAGTTTATGTGTGTGAAAATATTTCGCACACATACAAGAATCGACCTTCATCAGAGTGAACATTTATTTTTTATGATTTTTATATGCGAAATATTTTCACACACATAAACTGACCGAAACACATGTGTAAGTGATATCGATTAATGTGATATCGATTAAATTAATTTTATCCATTTACTTTTCTTTTCTTTACTCATTTTTCCTCATATATATATATATATATATATATATATATATATATATATATATATAATTTTCAAAACATTTTATATCATTTACGATTTTTTTGCTTCCGATCTGTATTTAAGGCCTGAAAGAGCTGCAGTTTGTTGGATGTCATTTGCAAGCGTTTCCTTACAACAAACTCTCGATGGATGAATACTCTACCAAGCAGGTGTGTTTAACGTAACTTATATACTCAATTGTCGGTATTCACATCCTGGACGAGGCTGTTTTCATTTCAGTTTGCGTTAATGTCTTTGAGAAATGCATGAAACCACCTGTTCTCTCCATAGCTATAGGAAAATAGTACGACAGATTAGATTCTTTCACCTCGGTTAGGTAACCATATTTGGAAATGAAAAATAAAAAACCCGTGAAATCAAATCAACGTATTCCGCTTAAAACTACATTGTCTCCTCATCTGTCTGTGGTCGAGGATTTAGGGGAATACTCTAACACAAAAAACTTATTTGCTATTTTCTTATTTATTCGCACTTTTCTTCTTTCTATATTAAGAGTTTTTTCTATCTTTCTTTCTTTCTTTTTTTCTTTCTTTCTTTGTCTTTCGTTATTTCCTTTCTTTTGTTTTCTTTCTTTTATTTTTCTTTCTTTTTTCTTTAATTTACCTTTTTTTTATATTAACACTTTTTTCTTTCTTTCTTTCTTTCTTTCTTTCTTTCTTTCTTTCTTCCTTCCTTAACTTCTTTCTTTCTTTCTTTTTACTTTTTTCATTTTTCTTTCTTTCATATAAATTCTAACTGCAATTGAAAATGAGATTTTAAAAAGTTTAAAATCTCTGCATAGAGGTTGAACAACTGGAAACACATTTTTTCTTTGTAATTTTGAGTGTTTCAAAATGTTTCTGAAGTAATTGAAACATCGGTGATCTTTATTTTTTTGTTTGTTGCTTTTGAAAACGTCCAATAATAATTCCTGTCTTTTCATTTAATGTTTTATCTTTTATTTTATTTTCCTTTCATTTTTAATCACTTGAATAAGTTTAAATTATATATATATATATATATATATATATATATATATATATATATATATATATATATATGTGTGTGTGTGTGTGTGTGTGTGTGTGTGTGTGTGTGTGTAAAATTTAAAAGAAAAAACATAATAGAATTAGAGATGCTATTTACATTTAAGATCCTTTTAACTAGAATTGGTCAAGTTATTAGATTACTAAATGATATCAATTTTCTCGGGAACCGCCTGTATATTAAAGTAGACATGTGTTGAACACTTGATGGACGAGTGAAACACTATCTTGAAAACTAATAATTATCTGACGCTTTTAAATTTTGGTTACAATAGGAGAAATGTGGAAAATATCTAGACATTTATACGAACACACAAGTGTTCATAAACAGAAACACATATACATATATACATACACAGGCACAGTACCACAAACAAACATACACGCACTTGCACACACATACACACATAGATATCTATGCATATATATATGAATAAGAATATTTGACGTCATATTTCAAACCGTCTCCTTTTTTCAAACCTCAATTTTTTTTAAAAACAGACTAAATAACAAGGACTACCACTCGCTTTTCTCGTTATTCTGTGATAAAAAAATTCTTATTAGCTTCCATATACCAACAAATGCCCTGAAGATGATCTAATTAATAGATCGAAACACTGCAGCGTCGGCCAATAAACTCACCACATAACCCATTTAAACCTGTGTTTTTTCATTTTTCTTAATATACTATATATATATATATATATATATATATATATGTGTGTGTGTGTGTGTATACATGTATGTGTGTGTTTATGTGTGAGTGTGTGTGTTTGTGTCTTTAAGTGTTTATTTATTCATTTATCATTTCTGATTGCGTATCAATCAGTCCAGATTCACCAAATATTTTGATTATAACATCTTATTATAATGGAGATTGTGTGTTTTTCTGTCTGTAACCGAAACTATATCACTACTCAAGTCACAATTCCCTTAATTATTTACGTCAAATTATCCATGGTTTCATTCTTTTAAACCTTCAATTATTAATAAAATTGTTTTACATTATTAATACTGTTGATCATATCTACGTACTAATAACATGTGATTGTATTTATATATACAACAAAATAGCGGCATACAGTATGAACGGGAAGGCTTATTTGCATATTGATATTTAAAATTTGATTTTAATATATATGTGCTTAGTATTATTGATTTCTAATTGTTTGGTTTTATCTTAATGAATATGAGCAAAAATCTCGGAGATAAATCTTAAAAGAAAAATATTTACAAGAAGAAATAACTGTAATTTTATTCTTTACTTCCTATTTTAACTAAATAGTTAAATTAGAAAAATTTAATAATGAAAGACGGAAGGGGTGGAAGAGTAACTTTCAGTTGTTCTATTTTTTTATTATAGCCCCCTCTGTTTCAGATCTTTCTTTTTTTTCATTCTTATTTCGTTAGTCTTTCTAATTTAATATATTTTATTACATTAAAACTTAAGTACTTGCACCTGGAGGGTGCATATATTTTCTAGTAAAGATAATAATCTTTTAGAATTATTAAAACTATTTTAATCAATGAATTTCAATGCAGCGAGTATGTATATAAGTATGTATGCAGAATATAAGGTAGGATTTTCTATAGATCTATCTCGCACTATGTTTAATTACAATATTTTTTCTTGAGTTCCGATCCCTCTATCTATTTATCAGAATGGGCAAAGAAATTTTAATCTGTTCATAATTATCCAATTATTTGACCATGTCTCCTCATCCGTATCTATCTATCTATCTATCTAGCCAAATTGTCACATAATCATCTAGCAGAATTCATAGAGAGATTGCAGTCAGTTTATAACTATCCAGTGCTCTTCTCATACCTCTTCTTATCTATCTATCTATCAATCTATCTAGCCAAGGCTACTAATATCTATATTTCCGTCTATCTTCTCATGCCTCTCCCATATCTATCTATCTATCTATCTATCTAGCCAAATTGTTACATAATCATCTGTCAGAATTCATAGAGAGATTGCAGTCAGTTTTTGACTATCCAGCGCTCTCTTCTTATACCTCTTCTTATCTATCTATCTCTCTATCTCTCTCTCTCTCTCTCTCTCTCTATATATTATATATATATATATATATATATATATATATATATATATATATATATATAGCCAAGGTTACTCATATCTATCTGTCCGTCTATCTTCTGATGCTCTCCCATATCTATCTATCTATCTATCTATCTATCTATCTATCTAGCCAAATTGTCACATAATCATCTGTCAGAATTCATAGAGAGATTGCAGTCAGTTTATACCTATCCAGCGCTCTTCTCGTACCTTTTCTTATCTATGTATCTATCTATATATCTATCTATCTAGCCAAGGCTACTCATATCTATCTTTCTGTCTATCTTCTCATCCCTCTTACATATCTATCATTCTATCTATCTATCTATCTATCTATCTATCTATCTATCAATCTATCTATTTATCCATCTAGACAAATCTACTCATATCCATCTATCCGTCTATCAGGATGTATAAAGAGATTGCAGTCTGTTCATAACTATCTAACTGTCTGTCCATGACTTCTTATTTCGATCTATCTATCTATCTATCTATCTATCTATGTGAGCGGGTTGAACCCGTTTTTTCTTTAATACATTATTAGTTGTTTATACGACTTTATATATGAAACCGTATGTACTTTTCCTACTTTATCGCACATAATGGTGCCTATACTCAGATTGTGGAATATTAATCATATATGATAGCATGTAAACACAAGAGAGAAGGTGTAAAAATGGAGAAAAAAATGTTGAAAACTAACTAAAAACTAAAAGCGACAGAAAACATATTGATTAACTTAAAGAAGAGGTCGATATGCATCGAAAGCAATATTCTTAATGACGCCTCTTAGATTTCAATGACCTGCTCTCAAATTTTCTATGCCAATATAAACGCTGAATACGTCAATTCTTTTCTCGGTGCAATTAAATAATACACAATTTTAAGCTTTTGAATTATGAAGATTTTTTTTATTGAAGGAAGGAAATTTAGCACTTAAATAAATTTAAAAGTTCAAGAATTAAGAGATAATAGTGTTGCTACACACATGTCGATTACTACAATCATAAATGCTGGTAATAACACTGACAAAGATGAAGAAAAGAAAATATAAGGATGAAGGCGGAGATGAAAATATATAGGAAATAACAAGAAAAACAACAACATTTAGCACAAATATGAGGAGTGATAAAAAAAATATCGAGATTGAAGGTCTCCTTTATTCATTTTGAAATTTAAAAGCGAAATCAAGACGTATACACATATAGGAAATTTACATAACGAAGTTATATATATATATATATATATATATATATATATATATATATATATATATATATATATATATATATATGAATTAGTGTTAATTCTCGATACACATTGATCAACAGTCTTTTTTCTTTTTCAATAATTCTATGTATGTATGTATGTATGTATGCAATGCTGTACCAGTTTTGAAAGTGAAAGAATCGTGCATGAAAATCTAAAGCGTCAACTTCGAA
Source organism: Doryteuthis pealeii (assembly GCA_023376005.1). Lineage (NCBI taxonomy): Eukaryota > Metazoa > Mollusca > Cephalopoda > Myopsida > Loliginidae > Doryteuthis > Doryteuthis pealeii. Next base: position 3,836,078 of record CM042145.1, on the reverse strand, counting down.
AGGGTTACACCTGTCATACTGGAGAGAACATGGAGGTTGGAAATGTCTGACATGTAGTCGAGTTTTGCTTTCTAAGGCTGGCTATGTCAATCATAGGAAGTCTCACCTGGGTCAATCCATGCAAATTCCAGGAGCAAACAATGTGTCTTGTGCTATCTGTGGCAAGGTCTGTAAGTCGGCTTCTGGTCTTAAGAGACATATGGTGGTGCATAAGCATAAAATTTTATCATCTGATTCATCTGATTCATCTGAATCCTCTTATTCAACGGGAAGGAAGTCTTTTCAATGTCATATTTGCATCAAACTTTGTGGATCTGCAGCAGGTTTGATGAGTCATTTGAGGGCTCATGCAAGGAAGGGTTCTGGTGGTGGAGTTGTGGGATTGTGAGGGACGGCAATGATCTGTAAAGATTATGCTATTGCCATATGCCATATGCCTTGTATGTATGTATGTATGTATGCATGTATATATTTATGTATGTATGTATCTATCTGTCTTACTTTATTACTTATTTTATTCATAAATGTATGTTTTATTTGTAGATCTATCTTATTTATTATTAAAACAGCTATTATATTTATTCATACTTCTATCCATCTATCTTATTTTATTAATCCATGTTATTTAATATCTATCTATCTGTTCTATTCCATTCTATTCTATTCAGGAATAAATACATCTATTTATTAAATTTTATTAATAAATCTATCAATCTTATTCTATTGAATATATCTACCTTACACTATTAATACATCTATCCACCTATCTATCTATATGTCTATCTAACTTTATGAACACATCTCTCAATCTATCTCTCTATATTAATTTATTAATAAAACTAATTATTCATCTATCTATCTGATATTATCAGCAAAAATTATATTTTTCGAATATCAAATTAATATTAATAGCACACCCCATACTTCTACCACTGACTTTTTCCTGTGACCGATATTGAATCAGGAGTAAGATTGAAAGATCTTGAGGGAAGTAAACTGTTATAGGTGATATACCCTATAAGACTAATGGAATGCGCCGATGGTTACTATAAGTAATAAAGACAATTATGGCTTGAGAGTAAGCCAATACGAATCAGCTCATAAGTCTATCTGTCGGACGCAATTCCCACTTTTTTTACTGTAATTGTTTACTCTTTTGTTAATACATTTTCCTACATTTGTAACCCGTCGTTTTGTTCTTATTTGACCCCTTAAAACCCCACAACATAAACAAAATACAACTGCGCAGCGTTAGAGAGTATAAAAAAGGGAGTTTCAGAAACATTTCGACTAATCGAATTCTCTCTGGCTATTTTGAAGAAAACTAACCTTTCATTCATTTTTCATTGCTGCTTGGTAAGAAAAAACCCACTTCACTTTTCCCCATTTTTCCCGCATATCTGTAATTGAAATGCGAATTGTGCAGTGATTAATGATTACCTAAAATCCGGGTTGGATTTCTCTGTTCACTTCGAATTAAGACCCTTGCAAAGGTATTAATCGACCCGTTCGTTATTCTCTATATATAAAATTGTACAGGAAGCGCGTGGTATAATGGTTAAAGTCATGGGAAATGGACTCGTCGCTCCGAGTTCAAATCCTGGACGTGGTAATTGTATTTCACTTAGCGCTTATATCCTTGGGAAAAGTATGAATCCTACTCTCCCTCCAGCTATGGGTAAATAGCAGGGCAGACAGGGTTCTTTAACCATGGCTAGGTAACCAGTCTAGGAGAAGGAAAACTGAATTCAAACCTGTTGAACTCCGCTTAAGAAATTGACCTTGTGTCGTATCCTGCTCGTGCGGAGGAGTTGGTATATATATATATATATATATATATATATATATATATATATATAAAATTGTACAAAAGATTTGACTCTCTAGCCTTGGAGGTTTGGTAATGAAAGATATAAATATTTCTGTATCCGAACCTTATAACCACTTTAGTCACTTAGTACATGCAAGCGCTCTTGGCGTAACGATTGTTTTCGTATAAAATGGAATCGGCGGCCCGATTTCAAAGGCAGAACGAGGCTGTTTGCTTTTCAATTTGCTGTAATGCATTTGAATATGGCGCGAATTAATCTGTAATTATCCCAGCTATGGGTAAATAGTTGTGTAGACTGGGTTCTTTAGTTATGATAAGCAACCAGCCTAGGAGAGTGAAAACTGGTTTCAAACCAGCTTTACTCCACTTAGAAATTAACCAAGTGTCACAATTTGCCCGTGTTGGAAAGGTTGGAGAAATGCATGCATGTAAATAAACCCTATCTTAGTGCTAGTTATTTTTGCGGCTGGTCAAATAAGTGTAGGTCAGTATGTAGAGAAGGTAAAACAGTTTCAAAGATCTAATCGTTGTCCTTGTTTAGTTAACACAGCTTAGTTGGGACGCCAATACTAATTTCACTTTAGCAAATGTCACTATGTGCGACGTTACGTCACTCAGTAGTTTCCCATACGTTCTATTAAAAGGACGTGAAATAGATATGTTTTTCTTGACAAAATATATTTAAAATGAATAAAATATATAAAAATCAAAAACAAAAGATAAAATAAGCGAATTCAAAATACAATAGACATTTAAATGTATATACAGTACAATAAAATATCCTATTTCTCTGAATGTTTGAGATGAGGCTTGAAGATTAGTATTATCTGCATTATTCGGACTATTGTCCCCATCTTCATTGTTATTTGTACAACATTTCGGCCGATATGCCCTCCGGCCTTCTTCGGGTATTTCTTGTCGGACTCGGGAACCTTCTCGGACTCGGGAACCAAAGAATTAATTAACATAACTCCTACCCCAGCTATGGTTAGCGAATGAGAACAGGATACACCCGTGGAATAAATAAAGGGTTAGGTTCAAAGTTACGTGATGGCTCTCGAATACGACAAGAAAGTTCCCGAGTTCTAAAAGAAGGTTCCCGAGTCCGAGAAGGTTCCCGAGTCCGACAAGAAATACCTGAAAAGGCCGGAGGGCATATCGGCCGAAACGTTGTACAAATAACAATGAAGATGGGGACAATAGTCCGAATAACGAAGATAATACTAATAAAATATCCATATCGAAAAATTGTAAACGTTATTTTAAAAAATATTACTAAAGCTTTTGTGAAAAACTAAATGCCCTTTGTTAAAACTCATAGCTTATTTGTATAACAAAAATTTTAAAGTATATTTTATTGTATTATTAATAATTTGCAAGCACTATTATTTGTAATTAATAAAGCTAATTTTCGCGATTCCCTAACATCTAGGCGGGTTAATAATGCATCTAAAATCAACACATGCAATCATATATATTCATATAGACATATATGTCTCATTTTTTATGCATATGTATACTTCTGCTGCTTTTCTTCCATGCCCGCGAGTTAATATAGCAACACGCGCACGTGGCACTGGTAGACAATGTTTCTCTGATACTCAAAATTGAAGTCTTTCGGAAAAATTTCGGAATATTGGCAGTTAATTCCTCGTGCTAAAATTCGTGTCGTTTGCGACATGCGTCTTGCTTATCTAGCACCATAACGATCCACTTGGCGATAACGTTGTTCACCTGCGCCTCGACAGCTGTGACCTCGAACTTCGACGCCATTGTCTCCTGTGTATCCAGCAACCACTTTAGATCAATATTCATACTTTCCTCTCTGGTTTGGCTCCTGTGGTTATCTCGGTATCTCGGTATAAGCAAAAATACAACGTTTACGAAATGCAGTCCCTTCACTTAGAGGAAAATTGACAAATGAATACATTCAGTTTTCTTCTTTTTTTCAAAAATATGACATGTGTAGATCGAAAGTAGCAACGGTTTATGAGAAAGAAAGAGAGAAAGAGAGAGAGAAAGAGAGGAGAAAAAGAGATAGATAGATAAAGAGAGAGAGAGGGGGGATAGAGAGAGAGAGAGAGAGAGAGAGAGAGAGGGGGAGATAGAGAGAGAGAGAGGTTTGTGTAGTGTACAAAGTAAAGGTTTTAGAACTACCAAATAAACTCAGCAATATATACTTATTTAGGTTTTATAAATTTCCAATTTATGTTTAATCATTTTAGTAATGAAACAAATCCATCGGGCCGTAGCGGTCTGTATTTGTGTCACACTCTAGAATAAGGTTTCAAATCCAGGGCAGAATAATTTTCGCAGCTAATATTTTCTTACACTTAGTAATTTCCCCTATGTCTCTTACCTTGTTTCCCTCCAGATAAGAATACAATAAACTTTAATATTTCAGTCACATTCACTTCCAGGTCGAAAGCTGAAACGTAGAAATAATCCAGTGTTATATACATTAAAAAAAAATCTTAATAAGAAAATTAGATCGCCATCGCCTCGTTTCAAATACCTATATGAAGCTTTCTGAGATTATAGAAAATTGACCCATACAACAGAACATGATGTTTTTCTTTTGTTTCATAACGGGAGAAGGAGTAGATGTCAAAACTAATATTGGCTGAGAAGGTGTAATCGAGATGACAGATAACTAACACACGCAACAGAACCCGAGAACATTTATTCTGTTTCCTAACGTAAGACGAAATAGATTTGTCAACCCATATTGGCAAGGGAAAGATTTATCTGAGATGTTGGACAACACAGACATATAGAAAATGTCGGAGCGGATTGTTACCTGAAGATAAATTATATCTGATATTTATTTTTTAAATTTGATGAAACTTCAATTATTTCTTTTAATATCACCATTT
>CM042145.1:3816371-3826371 GCA_023376005.1 Doryteuthis pealeii | reverse complement strand
GAATTTTATCGACATCACTTTTAATCGATATCACTTACACATGTGTTTCGGTCTGTTTATCAAAATGTATACGGATTTACGTTATTATTATTATTAAAATAATCCGATGGAGTTGAAATGATGATGATAATAATAATAGGAAAAATGCATAAAATGTTCCGTACACAGATTTTGCCGACCTTCATCAGAGTAGTATTTTTATTTTTTGAGTTGGAGACAAGAATAGAATTTCAAAAAGTTCGAAAAAGAATATTTTCAAAAATGTTTATGAACGCAGACGCCGTTAGGGACGGTTAAAAATTTTTTTGAAAGTTCTGGTGGATGGGCATAATATGTATTGCAAAGATTGAAATCTTTTGATCAGCAGTTTCTATAATTTGTTCACGTCTTTGGTGAAACACAAGATAGTGCAAGTGTTGCAGATTGACTGTTTGTTTTTCGAAAAGACAAGGAAAATTGAACTGAGAAGACAATAGATAGGCGAGACAGAAATCTTAGTATAACAAAAGAGGTTGACAAAGGACTCATCTGGACAAACGCTAACTTGAACAAAGGGAAAGGACTTCCGGTCAAGGAACAAAGGAATGTGTGGGCGGTCGTCGGTACTTAGCAGACCCGGACAGACCCCATGAGAGAGACCCGAAGAGAGGCGAAGAAAGTACAAACCGTCGATACGGTCGGGCATAAGCAGTCTACCACCACATAAGTAGTCGTAGTGTCAGCGAAATAAAGAAGAGTCATCTTTGTATACGCGTATCTAGCTGACTACTAGCATACCTGGCTAGGGGTTTGTCCGCTGTATACCCGCAACGTATACGAGTCAGAGCGTGAGCTTGAAGAAGCCAGCAAGACCAGTACCCCATAAGATTTAAATAAAAATCTCTCCACTGCAGAATAAATTCTATAGTAAAATCATGTCTAGATTTCCAGACTGTTGTCTAGATATGTAGACTGTGCCTAAACAAGAAAGTGCCAACTCAAAAAATTGATGAAGCTCGCAACAGTACCATTTCATTGAAATATATACGCCTCCTATTTATTCTTACAGTAATTACACCCTTTGAAAGTGCAAGTTTTCACAAATAACAAATATGCCCTCATTGCTCTTAATAATTTTCATCGGCAACTACGCGATAGAATGCTGCTCTGTAGCTCTATCCAACACTGTTATTGTACTCCCTCTATTTATTATAGTTTCCGTGATAATAATTGGCAGACTTTGCTTTTGGGGCTCCCTACTTGTATAAATACATTTTGATATTGGTAAAAATAATAAGTGAACTTATCTGAATCTGCACCTTTCACATCAATGATATTGAATATATATGATTGTGCTACTTGTATAGTGACATTGATTTTAAAAAACAAATTTTGAACACAATCAAAACGATTTCTTATAGACTGATAATAAGCAAAATGTCAAAACTTTCTGTAGCGATGCAAGTTTGTGTTTTTTTAATACATTTTTAAATTTGCTTTTAAATTGGTTTGCTTAATTTACTTTTATCACGCATGCGCACAAATACACACAAAGACATACACACACACGCACACGTAATTTTTTCATCATATATATATATAGGAAATAACATATAATAGATTGGTAACTAGAGTTTCATGCCGAAAGCAATCTTCAGACTTAAGATTTTCTGAAAATTGCTTTCGGCATGAAACTCTAGTTACCATACTATTGTAATTGATTGCTCATATTTTTCTTACCATTCTATACTTCCTAATTCTTCTGTATTGAGCTGTCTTACGTTTTTAACTTCAATATTTTTAGATTTGTGCATTCGTATATATATATATATATATATGTGTGTGTGTGTGTGTGTGTGTGTGTGACTGTGTCTGTGTCTGTGTGTGTGTGCGATTAAAATGTAACGCTACCAGCGTTTTTGATGAGGCAAAATCTTTAGGTGAGCCATTTCGATACAGGTTCACATGTGAATCGACAACATGAAGATTCGGGTTATGTTTTTGGGTTTGGGTTTGTATTTGTGTGTGTATATATCATCATCATCATCATGTCGCGCACGCAGCACGGATATCCATGACAATCTTTCGCCAACCTTCCCTATTCCTCATGGCCCCTGGGAGGTCCTTTGTGCAGCATCCAGAGTCTTCGCATAGTAGGTCAATGTAGGTCCTTAGCGGGCGTACTACGTTAGCATGTCCATGTGTTGGTTTCCACAGGAGAACGTCGCTTATGAGCTCATCCCCGCTTCTCCAACAGTGTCCTGCATGTCTAGTCCGCCTCACCCAGATGGTCTGTGAGATGGGGGGGGGGTGACCATATTGTCGCTTCTTTGTGGGGTGCTGCTTCCATGACGTGTTCAGGACTGCTCGCAGCATTCTTGTGCTGGTACCATCTAACTTATTCTCGAGGCGCTTCGTCAAGGTCCAGGTGGTGCAGCCATACAGCAGCATTGATATAACCACATATATATTATATATATATATATATATATATATATATATATATATGTGTGTGTGTGTGTGTGTGTGCATATTTTTGAGTACCTATATTATTATTCTGAGTACCTTTTTCTTTCCTGTAATGGACATTTTTACTTTCGCCCCCCCCCCCCCCAATTAGCATGTGTTTAATAGTTTTCTAGTTCTTTTTAACTAAGTATTTCCCAACCGATTTCAGCAAAGAATAGTGTGTTTTGTTTTTTTTTTCACTCCAATTAATCAAATTAAATGTTTAATGAAACATTCTTAAATTCAAAGTGATTGTATATGATTCTTAATGTTTATTTCTATGGAATTATCATAACAATTTTTATTCGAAATAATCTTTTGTATATACTGAACTTCCTTTGTAAAAAAAATGATGAGTTGTCATGTTTCCTAGACAGTTTCGTTTATCCTTAGAAAAGATTTTATGAATATTTTTCTATGAAATAAAACCCTACTTTACTTCCTAACATTTACTTTACTTATAAAAACACTTACAATACTTCACCAGTATTTCTTTTCTTCTTTTCGTTTCAATTTTTTTTTACCTCTATCATTTCTGTAATAAATTGTGGCAAAAATTAATCAGAATCTTTTTTTATTTGCAATATTAAGTTTGAAAAAGAAAATTATATATACATTTCAAAGAGTTTTTACATTTTCACATCGTTTTGTTCTTAATATATGGTCAATAATGAAATCATTTTTATAAATTACGAATGTGTTTCTGATATAGAAAATCTTTCTTTTCTTCCTTACTTCTAGAAATTTCAACTTTTAATCCATGTGAACAATTCTAAGCGTAAAATACTTATATCAAAAGTGAAAAAAAATTGGAATAAATAAGAAGAAATTGGTACTTAATAATCACATCATTGTCGGCGTCCTCGTTGTAGTAAACATTATACTTTTACAAGTAGACAGCCCTGGGATGCACCAAACTAATGCTACTCCTCTATAAGGCTTGTGTCTATTTATTAGATGAAAATAGATAAAAAAATAAGCATTGAAAAATTACCAGGATAAGAACTTAAACAAAACACCCAAACCCCATCATCTTTCATGAGGAGCAAATGCGTTATGCGTATATATATATATATATATATATATATATATATATATATATATATATATATATATATATATATAGATATATATATAGATATATATAGTGTGGGATGGTCACTGTTTCAGCTATTGCTGGAACGGTGTACTAAAGGCAGTATTATTGGTAGAGTGTTCAATATAAAATAGAGCTGTTATATAATATAATAAAATAAATATATAAAGGTTTTACATATCTATTTATTTGGTGACAAAGGAACATTCACGAACATATTGGTTTCATACGAGGCAATCGTCAGGTGAAGATATTACAAATGCAAGGAAAATCGAAAAAATATATATATTTTTTGAAATCTTTTGAAATTTTTTCGATTTTCCTTGCATTTGTAACATCTTCACCTGACGATTGTCTCGCATGAAACCAATATGGTCGTGAATGTTCCTTTGTCACCAAATACATAGATATGTAAAACCTTTATATATATATATTTTGTTATATATATATATATATATATATATATATATATATTCATCAACAAATCAAGCTTTCATTGTAGTAGCATAAGTAGTTAATCAAAAAATATTTTGTAAAGTATAGAGCATTAATAGTTGTATATATATATATATATATATATATATATATATATATATATATATATATTGTGTGTGTGTATATATATATATATATATATATATATATATATATATATATATATATATATATAAAGTGAGCAAAATATAAAAGATACATACTTCTGGAAACAGTTATCAATTTATTTAGTTTTTGTTCTATTTTAAATGGCAAACATCACATTAATCCTCCTCCTTTTTAAATGGTGTAGTTTTACAATTTCAATGTTAACAAATGCTAAAAAAAATCCATATTTGCAATTTGATAATGAGTATTGACTATTTTAAAATTATAATTGTTATTAATGTAAAAAATATTTAAAAGAATAGAGCGAACTATTTAGGAATTGACGTTTTCAGAGTACCGTCGTACAGCACTAAATAAGATAATGTATTGTCTCTTTTAATAAGGTAACATTTAAAGCTTCAGCTATTAAAGAAAACCTTTACAAACAAAGCGATAAAAAAGTTTCAACTCTGTGCCCTGAAGAAAGAGAATATAATTTTAAAAAAAAACAATTTTTATAGTATTTAAAATAGGCAAAAATATACCATTAGAAATATATAATACGAAATGCTGCTAGTTAGATGTAAACACGGATTCCTTTCAGTCTCTCTCATCATCGCACTTGATAAGTCTTCTATACCACACCTAGTGTCCACACAGAGCTGATTGATGTAAGTTTTTATTGATAGGTTAATGCTGGTATGTCCATGTGTAGAAATCCATTGGAGAACGTCGCTTGTGGGATTGTCCTTACTTCACCAGTGGTGTCCGGCATGTTTTGCTTGTTTTTCTTGGATGGTCTGCATGATGGGGGTTGGGGCAAATTGCCGTATAAGTGCTGTTTTTTCTAGTGTTGCTTCCTAAATTTGTTCAAAATAGCATCCCCCGGTAGTTCTCATCTTGCTTTTGTTGAAGTACAAGTGGGGCAACCAAAAGAGTTGTACTGACACGGCTATAATTTGAAACCGTTACCGTTTTATTTTAACAGACTATACGGACGATGACATATTGACAGGTTACCATCCAAACGGAAACCTGATCTCAATGATTTACCCAATGTTCTGTTTAAATCTGTAGATGTAGGTACAAATATCAGAACAAAAACTCATACGTCCCAGTCACATTCATTTGTGGGTTGAAATAAAACAAATCAGCTCAACTTCAGGATGTTATTCACTCCCCAAAAAGCTTGACAGTACCTCCCCAATCATATTTTGGTGTTGCTTTCAAAGTGCATTGTGCATTGACATCAGTTTCATTGTCCTTTGGTCGATCTGTCGGATTCCACCCTTATTCATTTTAAGAATTGTCCATATCATCTTACAAGGGAAACAGCTTTAATTGTTTATTCTGTTGAAGAGATTTCAGCAGCAGTGCTTGGTTTCTAGAAGTATTTTTGTTTTTCTGAGTTAATTCTTTCTCACTTTTTCTTCCATCTCCATTTGTTTAATGGTGTCCGCTTCCAATATTAACAAATATTTAGAATTCTTCTTTTCTGTAAGTGTTTTTATATTTTCCTGATATTTCAATTCCTTCCGTTATTCAATTTTTTTCTGTTTTTCATCACAAACATGACTTTTCGATGACAAATTCATCCCTATATCCTGATTGTATTTTATTATGTTTGTATCTGGTTTTTACAGTTCTTTTTCCTATTTGGCAAAAAATCATCCATCTACATAAGATGATTATTTTTCCTTTGATTTTTTTAAACGAGTAGCCCCCCCCCCCCGTACATTCCTAAGTATATAGTTGAATGGCATCATTGCTATAACAAATAGCAGTGTCGCGTGTCAGTCCCACTAAAAGATGCCCGTTTGTATGTTCAAGATTGCACGGTTCTCTCCTCCTGCTGTTAATTCAATTTCCCAATTTCCTATAGTCTTTGTGGCAAAATCTATGACTTTGTCGGATATTTTCTACATTTCTAAAAATTCAATCATTCAAGTTTGTGCGACACTATCTGCTATGGCGACACTATCAGCTATGGTTACATTTTCCCGCTTTGTTTTAACACGTTATAGGTCTGTAGTTGCTGGAGATGGTTTCTTTTGTCGTCTTTCTGGATCGGGGTATATTTTTCTTTTATCTTCGATTTGGGTATGTTCGCTTTTGTATGCATCCACTCAGTTTTCTGGAAAATCCTCGTGGATGGACGTGAATTGGTTAAACCAGAATCCATGTATACCTACATAGCCCGGTGTTTTGCATTTTAGTACTTTGTTGAGTGTTGATCTCAACGAGTCCATGTGTATGTCTGCCTCCGGGCCTTCTTAACGTCCTTGCAATTATTTTGTCATGTTATTCATTCATTCGGTCTTTCTATAATATTCTTTCTCATCCCATCTCTTGCTCCAAAAGAGTCATGTCTCCTTTACATTTGGGCATTATTCTATCTCCATGCTTTCTCCAGCGACTTGTTGGAATCATTTTTTAACTTTGGAAGTTCTTGTTTTATTTGTATTATTTAGTTCTGTCCCGTATCTTTTTAGTCTCCCTTATTTCGTCAGCATCTTTTGGTTCATTTTCTCAGCTGTAGTCAGTCTTATTTGCTGTTTCTTTGTTCGGTCTTTTCATTCCATTGTGTTTTCCATGTTTTTCTTTCTTAATGCTCTTACTTTTAGTCATAGTTGGGTTTTTTGTCCAGGTATAATTTTCCATCCAGCATTTGTGTTTCTATTCGGGTTTAGAATTATTTTCTTCATATGTATTGCTTCATTTATTTTATTTGTTTCATCTATTTATTATTTGTCTGTTTATCGTATTTCTATTTTGAATTATTCTTCTATTTATATTATGTATTTTATTTTATTATTTTATATTATTGATTCATTTTTTTTTCAGTTTTCAAGAATTTATTTTAACCTTTGGTAGTCGTTTGTTTTCAGGTGGCTTATTAAGAATTTGTTTTATGTCTATATTTGTGTATGAGTTCTGATCGTTGTTCCTTTGTTCCGGGAAGGAGAGTAAGCTACTGTTTTACTATACCGAAGTTATAGTGTTTTGATATGTTGTTGTAATTTAGTGCTACTATCCTTATTTTTAGTTTCATTCATTAGTTCTCAAATTGATCTAGAAAGTGTTCGTATTTTCTATTGTTAAATAATGTTTTGTGTGTCTAGCTTCTCTGTTAATAAGTGGCCTTTACTTACGCCAATATATTCTGGAAGATTAGTATACAACGTTAGTTTTTGACAATTTCCGTTAAGGGAATTTTTTTAATACTTACAGGTGTTTTTGTTGTCTGTGGCGTTCTATATTGTTATTGTGCTTTTTTATTATTTGTATCATATGTTCCCTGCAGATATAACTAAGTGTTCGTGTATTCCTATTGAATATTTTATGTAGTTACTTTCATTTAGGGAAGTAATTGTCTATTAGTTTCATAGATATTTTCCTATGTTATTTTATTGCTTTTTTGTTAGATTCTTCGAAAACACAATGTTTTTAATGCTATTTCGTAGTTTTTCTTTACTTTGGTGAATATGGCTCCATTGAATGAGTTCTTAGATAATCTGTGACGGATGGATTGCGTGATTTTTTATTATTATGGTGCGTAGATGGTTGGAGGTGGTGTATATGTAAAGTGGGGAATCGATTTGTTTTCTTAATGATTGTTTCGTTTTTAAATTGATTGCTGTTTCTAGGGCGTTTCTCCGGGTTAGTTTAGTTTGTTTTTAGTGACAAAGAAACAACATAGATAAAAAAGGACAGAAGGTACAATTGACGGAATGATGGGCAACTTTGATAGTTCTCAAGCCTATGAGCTAGTAGGAATATACTTATTAGCAATACTGTCGTCACAAGGAATAAAAATGACGCAGGCCTATACAGGGATGACGGATTAATGAAACTAAAAAACTGAAATGGACCTAAAGCAGACCAGAAAAACATTTAAACAAATAGGAATAGACATAGATATAATTATAATTTACTTCGAAATATGCCTACTTTCCATTTTATATACTTATTTAGCAAGTATTCCTTTGGTCGAAGTACCTATGAGCCTTTTGATATAGTTTAAAATTTGACATTAAAAATGAATGCAACATGGCAAACGTGAATTTAGAGAACTTTCATTTTAGAAAATTTGAATAAAGCTAGGTATGATGAATATCAAATCTTGTACTTGCACAATTCTGTGTTTCACCAAGATTTCATTCAAATAGTCATCAGGCTTTCATATTTTTCGAATACATATCATGACTATATACAAGTTGATAATTTGTATAGGTATCTATTTTTAAAATAAATTGTGTAAACCTAAGTCTCATTTTTAACCCTCAATTCAAATGGGGATATTCATTTGACTGTGATTGCTTGCATATATATATATATATATATATATATATATATATATATATATGCTACGTGCTGCTTTGAACAAATCTTGGAAGCAACATCCCAGAAGCAGCTGGAGAGATACTTAACCCCTATTACTGAAACAGTACAAGTAAGATGTACAAGACATGCTGGACAGTGCTGGTAGAATAAGGACGAACTTATAAGTGACGTTTTCCTGTAAACACTTTCACATTGAAACACTGGTAAATGCCTGGTTCTGGGCGATAGACGATTGTGACGGGTGGCAAGTGGAGTCATGGCTATCCATGCTGGCATCCCAAGCTGAAAAGCATTATGAGGATATATATATATATATATATATATATATATATATATATATATATGTGTGTGTGTGTGTGTGTGTGTGTGTGTGTGTGTGTGTGTGTGTGTGTGTGTGTATGTAATAATACTGAAGTATATACGATGATTAAAATATATATATTAAATATATTAAGGTATTGCATAAATAAATTGACAAATAGTACGGTTCTTATAAGTTAGATAAGCGCATCCTTATTTGTACCGCCCTGTCGGCTGGGGCGTTAGAACGCACCGACTGCAGAGGGGTAAGACCCCCAATGAGGCCACCTGTTGGCCGTGGATGGCGACCCGTGATGCTTAAGGATAGAGCCCAGTGGATGAGCAGTCATGACATGCAATACTCCACTTTGGCCCTATCTTGGGCTAGACGGGCGGTCGGAGAGGCCCCTCCGATCAATCGGCTGGTCACGTCAGCCCTAGCACCTATATGATTCCCAACCCTATTGCCCTTATGGCAAGCCCCAACCCCTTTTTATCATATGGGTGCTAGAAGGCGGTGACTGCGGGTCTACATGTCCTGGGAATGACGTTAAACTCTATCTGATGGTGAGGTTCCAGTTTTGGAGGTTTGGGGAATGTGGAGCACCCCTTCATCACCATTGCTCCCTGGTCTACTCTGACCCGGAGTGGTAGTACCTGTTAGGGTCCCATCTATGGGTTAAATAGAAAAATGTATTTAAAAAAAAATTGTATTATCCATTAAGAATTGATTTATTTCAAAACTTTATCGGCATTAAATTACCCACTGAGGTTGATATGCCGTAAAACAAACAAAACAAACCAAACCTTATTTGTACATTCGATGCTCCCTGCGTGTCCCATACTTAAAGACTTGCGCCACATCTAATCTAAGCTAGTACATAACTAAATCAAACCTACATATTTCAAATAGACGAAATTCAGTCGATAATATATTTCTAATGAGTACAACTATAAAATGTACCTTGTAGAAACGTATTACCTTATTTCACACTTTAACCTTGTTTGGTACGTACTTCCACATTCAATAACCTGAATTGGTGGATATGTATGTTTCCTTATCTATCATTATTAAATATTTGGAGATAGATTGTTAAGTGTGTCTATAAATTGTTGTCTCTGAATAGAAAGTTATAATTTGTTGGCAATTCCTTAGCCGCATATTATGGGTTGTCGACCTAGAAATTTAAC
>CM042145.1:3808871-3813871 GCA_023376005.1 Doryteuthis pealeii | reverse complement strand
AGTATTATTATATTTCTGGAGAATTGAAAATAATATTATATTTACTATTAGGATGCAGCATAAAATCAGTAATCTTCCAAGCAACAATTAAACCAGCCAATGCAAACCGTCCAGCAACCTGCAAAAGTTATGTGGGAATGGTGCAAGTTAGCTTCAAAGAAATGTTATACGCGCACAACGCATCGTTTAGACGAAAACAAAAGAAACAGCATATAGGAATACAAAAAACAGGGCGAATCCTGTAACAGAAAATGGAAGGTTTTAGATCCCGGTACTATTTGCTTATAAATCTATATGTTAACCCATATCCTTTTGTATGTCTTGCGTCTGATTCATAATTAAAGTGTGTTATCTCGTCAAGTGAAATTGATTTGAATTCGCGCCTGTATACCGAAATAAGAAGCGTTTATATTAGTGCATGAATAAAAACTTTGAATATATGAATCATTTACATTTTTTAGACAGTTGTCCTCGTTTTTATTGTTATATACACAACGTTTCGACCGATATGCAATCCGGCCTTCTGTTATACAGCCCTTACAAAACATCGGGTATATAATAGAGACAGAGACAGAAACAGAGACAAAGAGATTGATTAGAGATAATAGTTGATGATAGAAGGTCTTTCTTACTGGTGATCTGTTGGGCTGCTTTTAAGGGTTGGTATTCTTCTTCGTGCTGGGCTGGAGATTGTTCTTAATATTCACTAAACAACAAGACTTTTTCTTAATAATAAAGCTTTATTCCCCCCACGCATAAACGGTGTTCACTAAGTACAACAGAGGAAATGCATATTTTCCAAGGAATAAAATCACAAAACAACTACTTGAACACGAAATCTTCTGAGCCTTCCCACGCAGGAAAAAAAAAACACCATAAACACAAGAAGAAAAAAAAAACAGAAACTCACGGGTGCAAATATACGAGCCCCAAGAAAATGCATCACCAAACAGCAAACACTCAAATATACACATAAATAACAAAGAAAAAAACAAAAACAAAAACAAAACAAAACAAAACAAAACAAAAACAACAGATTTATCCGAGACGGCTAAATATAACAGCGAAAACAAAATCCAAACGGGCTGACAGGAGTTTATGTATAGGCCGATTTTCCGTGCTAGCACTTCCAGGCTGTGTAACGGGGATTCGGCTTGTGCAGGTGTATTTGCAAGGAGCTCCAGATCATCAGCATAGTCCGCATCCGTAATAGTCTGTGCGGGATATCGCCTGTTTCTTGCTTCCTTTTTTTAAAAATCCTTTTTCTTTTATGGGATCTAATGATGTTCGGAATACATAGTCTAGTCATATTATGAATATATATGGTTCTAGCGTACCTCCTTGTGGGACTTCCGCGACAGTGTCAAAGAAGTCCGTGTCGCCATCAGGTGATTGTACCTGATTCGTTTAGTATTTTGGTAGAGCATCATAATGGCGTTAACTGTTTCCTTGGGGAGGACGTATGCTAACAGTATTTGCTCCATTTTCCTCTGTGTATAGAGTGAAATGCTTTGGAAAAATCTACAAATAGTATGGTTGTCTCGAGATTATTTGCTCAAACCCTTTCTATGACTCGACGAATGGTCAGGAACTGAGTGTTTGTAGATCAATTTCTGCAGAATCCGTTTTGATTTTTTCTAAGGATTTTCTCTCTTTCGGGACGGAAGCGATTAGGAAGAAGGGCAAAATATAATTTAGCAGCTATGGTAGTAAGAGTTATGCCTCTGTAGTTCTTAGCGATTCCTAAGTCTCCTTTTTGGGGGAATGGGAGGATGCAACTCTTTGTCCATTTTTCTATGGAATTGTGTCTGTATGGTGCAAAACATAGTCTAAGCAGTACGTCAAATTTCTTTATTTTCCACATCTCGGAGGGTATTTCGTCGAGGCCGGCAGCCTTTCTATTCTAAGCTTTCTTAGTACTTCATTATGTTCTTCTATCGTAAAATCTCCTAGCTTAATGTCTAGTTCGTTATTCGATATTTTTGTATGTTATTTCCTATGGGTTTAAGGGGTTCCTAGCAGTTTCTGGAAGTGATCTTTTCATTTTTGTAGTCTATCTTTTTGGCTGATTGCCTTTAGGTTTGATCTAGAGTTAATTTTCCTACCACTAATTTAATTTACAGTTTACCATGCTTATCGCGATTATCTCTTCTACTGATCTTATTTATTTGTTCTTGAATGTATTCTAGTTGTTCTTTTTTGTATATTTAAGTTATTTATAGCTGGGCTATCTTAAGGTTTTCTTTGTTGGTGTTAGTTGGGTTTGTTTTATTGTGTTGTGATGCTTTTTTAATATCTTCCTCTGTACTCTAACTGCTTGTCTCCCAGGGTACAGCGTGTTTCTTTTTGTGTTTTGTTTGGTCGGTATGCATTCTGCTGCAGCTTCTAGGTGGGCAATGACAAATTTTTGTATTCCTCATTTGAAGTGAACTTAGACGCAGTTTAGCTGTGCCTATTCTGTGATCCGAGGATATTAGCTCGAGGGGGAGTATGCTTCGCGGTTCATGCGCTGTCTATCCATTTCTTATTTATTAGGATGTAGTATACTTGCGCTTTTTTGCTATTGGGTATGTCCATAATTTGCCCTTTCGTTTCCCAAAAATAATATATATATATATATATATATATATATATATATATATATATTATATATATGTGTGTGTGTGTGTGTGTGTGTGTGTGTCTATCTATCTATCTATCTATCTATATATATATATATATATATATATATATATATACACACACAATCCTGAGATTTGTTTCGCAGTCGTTTATCGCAAAAGATGTATATACACATACGCAACCACACACCTAACAAATGCACAATGCTTTCTTTTCGGCACACACACGTACACAGTCCCATACTCACACGAGAATATTTGACGTCATATTTCAAACCATCTGCTTTTTTCAAACATCAAATGTTAAACAGACTGAATATCAAGGACTACCACTCGCTTATCTCATTATTCTGTGATAAAAATTTCTTATTACCTTCCATATACCAACAAATGCCCTGAAGATGATATGATTAATAGATCGAAACACTGCAGCGTCCGCCAATAAACTCACCACTTAACTCATTTAAAACCTGTGTTTTTCATTCTTTCTTAATATACTACATACCGTCGATTCACTTCCTTCTTCACACACACACACACACGCACACACACACACACACACACACAACATAATATATATAATATATATATATATATATATATATATATAAAGAAAGAGTTAGAGCGAGAGCAAGATATATATTATATATATTATATATATATATATGAGAGAGAGAGAGAGAGAGAGAGAGAGAGAGAGAGAAGAGAGAGACTTTTATGAAAAAAGTTTCTAAAATTTACTTGTTTTGTCAGATATATATCTACAGACTAACCGAACTATAATGAAGACTGAACTTGTTACACTAGAAAACCGGTATGCAAAACCTGATTTTGTAAGC
This sequence comes from Doryteuthis pealeii, assembly GCA_023376005.1. Classification (NCBI taxonomy): domain Eukaryota; kingdom Metazoa; phylum Mollusca; class Cephalopoda; order Myopsida; family Loliginidae; genus Doryteuthis; species Doryteuthis pealeii. The sequence goes on along the minus strand of CM042145.1, from coordinate 3,810,411 downwards.
CAGGAAGCCATGGTGCCAAGACTTCTTTGTTCTTCTGGTCTGTAAAGGTATTAGTGTCTTTTTCGTTTGACAGAAATTGTATCTTTGTCCTCTGATCAATGATTGTCATTCTTCTTCCCGGATTGTGATAGATTAGTTGATCTTATAATTTTCATTTTAAAATATTTTTTCTCTTCTACCAATTAGCTCCCAAGTTTAAAGAACCCAAACAGCTCTAACTCTTCTTTTTTTAATCAATACCAACATTAAAGCACATTAATACCTCAGATTATTACACTTTTATATATTTCAGTTTTAAAATGTTTCTGTTCCCAAGAAAACAGTAACTTCAAAGTGTCATAATTTATAACCAAATATTTACTATTAGCTTACATCATTGGTAATTTTATCTGAAATCTACAATTTATCTTACTGGATTTAATTGGCATTTGTTTTTAAGTCAAAAAAGAAAGAGTTAAGGTTAACAGAGAGAATGAAATTGAGTGCATTAGATTTACAAGCCATTGGTAATAATGTATTTTAATTGCCAGTTTAATCAGAAAAAACAATAGGAAATTTTTTGTTGCTCCACAGATTTCAAAACTTTTTTTACCCATATTTGACTTATGAGAAAACACACGGTTTCATGCCTTTATCTAAAGAAGATAGTGGCAAGTGCATGTAAGCAAATATGGCCTGAATTCAAACTCGGCTTGCCGGTTTCATTTTCCACGTCAAAAAACATTACGTCAATCGCACCTTCATCCCTATGAATATCACACTCTAGTAGTCATTTCTATCTATTTGGTGATCTTTTTGCCCTGTCAAAACCTACTATCTCAAGGAAAGGAGAAGTATTTCAGTGCTACCAAATCCCTCTTTTTATATCCTTATTAACAATTCCGCGAACCAGGTGACTAGCGTTAGTAATCGATAATATGTTATCTCCTTTTCCCGCCTAAAATCCACACCTTAAATAATATATTTCGCATAAGACTGGGAGGAAGACGCCAGCAATATTTACGACCGTTTTAGCATAGGTAGGAATCTGGCCACCTACACACATCTTCGTATTGATTAGGGAAAAGAACCGTGTACAGTGCAGAGCCAATTACCCTAGATTATATCCAAGCTAAGACTTTCTCTCTTCTTTATCTCAGAATAACTCCCTTCGAATAACCTTTAGGAGTATACTTTTCAAGGCCGTTTAGCAAATGCTAATTTGAACTAATTTTCTGACGACTCGATAAAAACGAAAAAGACTACTTGACATTAAAATGGTTTCTTACCTTTTTTTGGATTTATCTAGGTAATCAAGACGCTTATCTTTTTTTAAATTTCTGACACTGTATCTTTTTTTTTTCTTTTTTTGAGTATTTATCTTCCTGGTCATTAGTGTCAGTCCCTTCGTCGTTACAGTTGCTCTGAAGTATATTACGTGTATTCAAATGTTAGAATTTACGGATGAAGGATTTCCTTCTTTTTATTTTTCTGTCACTCATTAGGTTTATTGCTCGAAGTTACTACCGCCACCATCACCATCAGCCCCAACACTTGACCT
>CM042145.1:3683871-3803871 GCA_023376005.1 Doryteuthis pealeii | reverse complement strand
GGGGGAAAGTAGAAATGGAACAAACTTCATACTAATTATAACTAAAAAAAATGAAGATAGACGATAATAAAATGGAAATCCTTTCCCCCTTTCAATTAGAAACGGTAGAGGATCAACAAAAGTTTGGTTTGGTTTATTAAGATAATAAGCACGTGGACAAAAATTATAAATGCGCGTTTGTCTATTTTTTTTTGCAGTAGATTAAGTGCCATCTTCGACATTTCTTCTCTGATTAGGAATTTTGGGAAAATAAAACTAACAAAAACTATACTAATTGGCCAAACATTACACCATGCGAGCGTTCGTCAATATTCTCGTAAAAAAATCCCCAAAAAACAAAAAACAAACGAAACATTTGCATTTAGAATGCTGATTTTAAAGGTAGGCAAAACAGTTTTTGGCAAAACACATGACTGTACAGTTATAGCAACCTTCATACCCAGCAAAAATACCTGTGAGATGTTTTCCTGTTTTCTAAACAAACAAAAAAATCATCTCAAGGATGAAGGACTTGGACATGGAGGACATTAAAATGAATACGACGGTGTAGCGTCCCAGTCATATCAAAAGAAGAGTTCACCAAGATACTTTAACTCGGGGTAATAAGTGTATTGAATAATAAGGGAAATATGGTTTAAGAAAATTAACGTTTCATTTATTGTTACCCACTCATATTTAGTCTCGATATTTTTGAATACCTCGTATATGCACTATTTTGAAGCGGTCCCAGAATAACCTTTATGGGGTTTCATTGTTTTAATATGTTAAATATGTTAGCGAAATCTAATTTTCTCATACTGTGGTCCATTATTCTGCATACGTATTTAGTTTCTTCTTTTTTTTTTTACATCTCTTGAGATAAATCGTTACATTTTGTGTATTCTGGTGTGATTACTATACTCAAGACATATTTAATGGTTCTGGACTGATTGAGAATGAATCCGCAAATTCTATTTTGTCAAATATCTTGACTTGCTAAACATTACGCCAGGTGAGGTTAATTGGTACAGATATTATATTGATAGTTTTCTTTAATATTTATGCCAACGTAAAAATCAACATTTCAAGTGCAGACAGACTTCTCTTATTGAGAGGAAAAGTGGAATAAATCGGTTCTCTTCCTCCCCGAAAGTAATTTCTATGGACGCACCTCCTTTTTTTATCACCGGTTACAGGAATCAAAGATTTGTCCAAGAAAAAAAAAAGATGATTATTTAGAATAAGGATTTTAGTCTTTTGGTATTGAATAATCATCGCCATCCAAATTGTTCATTATATCACGCTACGTAAAGCTGAGTAAATATCATCTTTTAAATAAACTCATCTTATTTATTATTAGAGAAAGTTGCGAGGAACAAAATAAAGCGAAAATATTTTGATATAAATATTTGTGATATATATTTCAGAGGTAATTACAGTAATGCGTGATTGCGAAATGCACTGTTTTTAACTTTTCTCAGATATATACATTCGGTATATAAGCAAGGAAAATAGAAATTTCTTGTAAAATAAATTTGTACACAAAATTCTGGAGTTAAGATGTTTCATTTTTTGTTGCTTTGTTGTCATTATTTAGTTAATTCATCTTAGTTAATGGAGCAGTAACTGAACAATATTTATATTTTAGAAAGATAATTCCATTGAAAAATACATTTTATTTAACATTTTTAAGACGTATTGCCAAAGTATTCGTACCCAGGATTTATTTTCTCGGTGGTTTAAAAAGGTTATTCTAGTCTAGGCACCTAAAAGTTAGTTCCTCATTTTTGTTTTTTACAAATACGTTATTACCGTCTGAATCACCTTAATCATTTTTTGTGATAAGTATAAAATTGACAATTGTAGATTGAATAATTGATTGGCATTACGTTTAGTTATTTTTTTATTCAATCTTTCTCTCGTTTTTTCCCTAACTAAATAAATATGAGTGATATGGTGGGAAAATATTGCTCGTTTATATATATCGTTTTTATCTTCTTTTATATTTTTCCAGTGAATGATTTTTTACTATGGATGTCTGTAAGTGATATAAATATATTGTTTTGGGGAGGATCCTTTAGATGATTAAATACATTTTATTTTTTCATCAATTGCGAAAAAATTCATATCCTTTTGGAAGTTTAAAATGTTTTACGCTGATATTTAAGGCAAGCAGACAAACAGGCCGTTCCAATTTAGAAGAAATGCGAAACACATTTCTTACCCGATTCTCCAACCCCTCATATGAGGATTTATGTTTTACTAAGGTAAGTGTAATAGATGTGTCTGTGTGAATATGTATGCAATATGTCTGTGCTAATTTTGATTGCTTAATGGCTGGCTGTTTTTTATTTATTTATTTTTTATTTTTTCTTTCATCTTCATAGAATCGTTCTATTTTTCTGGTATTTTCCATTACCGATCGACATCATCAAATTTCCTCATTATCTAATTACCTATTTTCTCGTCAGATTCTCTTGTTTTCCGACTGCCTCTGCATTTGGATCGTCTGTGCTCATTTGGTTGCTTTTATCTTCGCTTTGTTCGTTTATTCCATTCCCCCATTTCTCTTCTAAAACAATATTCTGATCGATTGTTTTATTTTATTTTTTCTAATCTTCCCCTTTTGTCTACTTCCTTTTCATTCTTGTTCCTCTTCAAATTTATTTGCCTCCGTCTGTCTCCACCCACACGTTTGTATCGTAGACTTTCCCTTTCATGAGGTCGTAGGAAATACAACAATAAGAAGAAAAAAAAATTACACCATCACCTGTCTCTTCTACAATGCACAGAAGCAAACATGTTTGTGTGTCTGCGTAATGAAAAGTACAGAATACGCAACATTTCTTTCGTGAACAAATAAGAATTGAGCAGCGAGCGTATTTATGAATATCCGACTTTATATTTATCAAGCTTTATTTGGTATAGCTTGTAGGTCTTATGTTACTTGAAGTACTTGCTGTTACTTATGAATCACTCATCTAAGCAGGTTTTATAATCACAGTAGTTAGAATTTATAAAACGTTGTTTATTCTTACACACACGCCTTTTACATTGCTTATATTACCTGTTATTTTTAAGAGGTCACTGTTGTATTGTCCTCGGCCGGAAAACGAAGCTTCCAGCAAAAAGACAAAGAAAAATATAAAAATATATATTAAAAAAAGGGGGAAAATGAAAGCGAGGCTTTCCTGTCAAGGAAGCAGGGAGAAGATAAAACAAACGTCCGTTATCAGATCATAAGATAAAGATGCGTAGGCGTGTCGTCAATACAAAAGCCAGAGGGTCGAGCCGACAGCATGTCAGTTGGGGAGTCAGAAGCGGATGGCGAACAGTGAGTGACCGTTGACACGGTCCCTCGTGGTTGACACGCCACCAGCCACCCCTTTACCTCATCATCCCAGCAACAGTAGTAGTCATCGTCAACCCTTGGGCACTCATTGTAAGCTATGCACCTTCACCACCCACACACCGAAGAAAATAAAGAAGGGTCCTCTCTTTGTACATACGTATCTGTTGTTTATTGAAGTCCAGTAGTCGGTAGTTGCTGACTACTACATATATCGTCTAGGGTTAGTGACGATACCCGCTACGTATGCAGATACACGAAGTAGGGCCATGAATTTGAAGAAGCCGCTATATAACATATAGATATTTAGTGCCGGCAAAGAAGGTGCTATGCAACAGTCACCCATGTATAGATTTACCCAATCATCTGCCATGTATAGATTTACCTAATCATTTGCATAGGACGCAAATTTAAAATTTCGGCGGAAAAAACGGATGATTTGAATTAAAAGTTTTTACTTCTCCTAGAGTGGTGGCCCAGCCAAATTAAAGAAACCAGTCTGTCATGCTATGTATCTATGGCTAAAGGGACAACAGACGAATTTCTGCATTTCTCAAAGCCATTAGTGTGAAATGCAAACAGCTTAGTCGAAGATTTGAACTCGGGTCATAGATTCCATTTAATACGACGATAACCGTAACGAAAGAGCGCCTATTATGTTAGGCGAATGAAATGAGTGAAACTGTGGTGAATCAGTAAATATTGCAAGACATCAGAGTACATTTGTCACATAAGTATGAATCATAGTTTCTTACATATATTTATCTTCATATATAGGGCTTCAGGAAAGATTGAGCTTGCAAATATTTTACCAGATAAATTTCCTAATTTATATAAGTGTACAACTTCAGTAAGTTTTCATGATTAGTATTGTGTATGGCATCTGGTTACCAAATTTATGTGTATGTAGTTGAATATTAAATCCAATTAATAACCACTTCGGCAGGGATAATAGTACATCCCCTGCAGATTGGTAAGACAACCAGCTCACAAAAAAGCGGGAATCTGGATATGACATTAAACTGTATGTGGGCATTATGGAGAACACATTCATTGATATTATTCTATGTCTACACTGGCCTGGTGGGATAAGATTTGTTAGTGTCCCGTTTCTAAGCCAAATTGATCTGTTTAAAAATATTTCGTATTTGATAGGATCGAGTACCAAGACATATTTATTAAGAAGCAACTACAGAAAAATGTAAATATGAACGTACAACGAATGCTATTATACTACGCATAAAATAAACCAAGACGGGTTGACATGCTGTTAAAATAAACCAATAATTGATTTTATATAAAACTCTTGGGAAACAACTACACAAAAATGTAAATACAAACGTACAATATATGCCATTCTCTAACCTCGAGTACTAAAAGAATCCCAGACGGGTTGACATGCCGTTAAAACCAGTCAGTCAATCAATCAAATTTAACGTTTAGAATTACAGATTGGTTTTACTAACTAACTGCAAATCAGCTCTACGGGTGGAAGCTTAAGTGAACTAACATAACAGTTAACCAGCTCATGTTTTGATACAGCAATAAAAAAAAATATAAACATCTATGCCTTAGGAATAATAAATGTCGTCAAGAGGTTAACGTCTATGGCTTCAGGTTTAATATATTTTACATAATTGATTTAATAATACTAAATTTTTGAATTGATATCAATGGACTATCTTGATTATAACGAAGCTCGTTGTGTTTATGGTGTCACGTGTATGAGAATAAACGTAGACAATTATTTATCTCGTACGGGCGTATATCCGTAGTCAGTGATATTTCAACGGCTCAGATGATGATATACACAACAGGAATCCATTACAAATTCCAGAATCTCCACAACTATACATATTGCGAAATTATATATTTCAAAATGATTGCTTGCACAATCTTACCTGAGGGATAGCTCTAAATTATGCTAATAATTATATGCTAACTCGTAAGAAATGATGATTCTAACTGATTCATGCTAATACATTTGAATGTCTTGTAAAATTTGCTGACTTCCCTCAGGTTCGCACTTCATACTCCAAAAGCTGCAAGCGAATTTCAGATGTCACATCTCTATTTATGTTGTAATAACCCTATTTAACGTTTCGTTTAGCGCAGAATTTTTAAGAACGTATCAGGAGATGCAAATAAAGTATTATTATTTTGCGCCTTACGAGTTTTTTTTAAATACCCGCTCTAAGTGGTTGTTTTAATCTGGAGTCTGAGCGACAGCAAGTCTCGAATTGACAAATCCTCGGGGCTCTGCTCAGTATTCTGGCTTATTTTAACAATGCTGAGGAATATATTGTCTTGATTCTTACTCTGATTTTCAGTTCCCTCAGTTTCGTTTCCAGTACTTTGGGTAACGTTCCGATAGCACGAACTATAATTAGTATAGTGTCATAGTCATGTTCTACAGCTTATTCAGCTCGCTTTCTTAGGACCCAAATTTCAACTGATTATTTTATTATAACGATACACAAAACATTGTTTATAATTTTTTATAAAAAGGTGTGATTCTAATTCATTGATATATATATATATATATATATATATATATATATATATATATATATATATATATATATATATATATATAACATGTATATATATCATTTCACGACTGGTTTTTGACATCTCAACCACTTCTCATCTGATGATTGGATTACCAAGAAACTTTAAGTTATGAGTGTGAAACCATAATATCACCATTAATTATATATATATATATATATATATATATATATATATTATAATATATATATATATATATATATTGACGTGGGTTTAATATACCCTGACTATTCTATGAAGAGGATTAAGACCCCTACCGAAAGGGCTGTCCAGAGTATAACACTAAACTACAACTGATGAGGATGCTCCGTTTCCGGGGATATCAGGAGTATGGATTAACCCTTCATTGACACTACTTCAAAGTTCACTCTGTCCTGGAGTGTTGGTCCTTTTTATGAATCAAATAGTTCTGTTTCGCAGAAAAGTTAAGAAAATAAATGCACAATGAATACGGTTCCCTGACCTCTAGGCCTAAAATAATCCTTGGCTGTTTGAAATGCCATTAAATCATTCATTCGTTCAATTCTGAATCAATCTACAAGTTTGATATTGCAATAAGAATCATTGCATATTTTAAAGTTTTTGAAATGTTCTTAGTTATAAAACCAAAAGGATGGAGAGATAAATGAATTCTGATTGTGGCCTTTTAAATAGTTCTTAATGTTACACTCTATGAAAGAAAAATGTATTGACTTGACTTGTACAAAGTTATTCGTCATTTGCTTATTGTTGGCGTGCTGGTGAGTAGAAGGCAAACAGATAACTCCCTTTTTTCAGTCAAGTTGGCCCCTGAAGACTCTAACTGAACGTCCAATCATCAGACGTTCATGCAGACGGTTCCACGGTTTTTTCAGTTCTCTAGTAAGGTTCAAGTATTTGCTTTTCTATTCGTTTCCTTTTCCTTTTCCTCGGGGTCGGCCAGGACGGCGAAATCCACGATAAATCAAGTTGTTTCTTATTGTTAATTAACTCTAGGTCTTGTCTCTTAGCCGGGATGAGGTGATCCATCTCTATCTCAAAATCCTAGAGAATTTTATGTGTGTCACTCTCCAGGGCAGAGTATTTACTCTACTGTTCTCCAGTCTCCCTTCTATGTCCTTGGTGAACGTTTCAAGCGTACCAAATACGATTAATATCACCATCATCTACCTTTTATACACCTTTATAGCTCCATGGCAAGATACAAGATGGTATCAATTGTTTTATTTTCTTTGATTTTTACTCTGTGGTACACAGCAACAGCATAATCCATTATATGATAAGTTCTTTTTTCTTGTTAATTAACTCAAGGTCTTGACTTATGAACGGGACTTGTATCTCAAAACTCCAGCTGATTTAATTAGTTTTATTGTTTTAAGAAAAAAATCTTGTTTGTGCATAGTTTTAAAGTATCGCCAAATATTAATTTCATGCAAAAATCCCATTGGATTATCTTTTCCATCCAGTCCTACATTGTCTTTTATTCCTTTTTGAAAAGTTATCAGCATTCACTTATTATGTTAATTGTTTCATCTCATCACATATCCTACACTTATTCTCATGTCTATTATCAATTTTTACTTTGATATAATTGATTCTTGTGTATTATTTTTGCACTGCTATTAAAAAGGATTTAGTTTCACGCTTCAGAATTGACTTTTTAGGCATCTTAAACTATCCTTACAGTTATTACAGTTTATTTCTCTTGATATTTCTGTTACTAGCTGTTGTAATTAGCCTTCTTTTGATTTTTTTCTCGTATATTTTTGCGAATGCTTCCCACCACTATTAACTTGTCATTTCACGGAAGTCTGAGTGAGAGAAATTCACCTTAGTCAATCTGAACAATTCTAAGTATACTAGCTGCTCTCAACAATCATCATCATCATCATCATCATCATCATCATCATCATCATTTTCTCTTTTACTTTTTGTTAAGTTTCTGGCCACCATCCTTGGCCAGTTGAAAAGGACTTAAAGTAAGTAAGTCCTGAGCTATAGAATCATTTGGTAAGTGAATAAGTCCTGAGTTATGGAATCCTACGTAGTGTCAAAGGTCCAGTTATATAATCCTATGTTCCGTCGTCCACAAAGGTTCAAAGCAATATGCATAGGTATGACCAGAACAGGCGGTATAAATAACAATATCAGCAGTAGAGTGCTGCCAGTGATTGGTCAAGAACATGGTCGCATGATTATCGCCGAGTCTATAAATAAAAGTGGACATCTGGCACACACTTTATATACAAAAAAACGCCAACACTTTTATACTAGTATCAACTGTTGACTTTCACCGAAGTCCAAATTAAAGGGAAGTCTCCTCAGTGCTTCAGGTTTTTCTTAGTATTCTAACCGATCTCCAGTCTCTTTCACAAGATAGTTAGGATTTTTCAACGGCTCCAACTATGATTGGCATCACTGTCACTATAATTGTCTTTTTATTTCCCGTTTTCCAATTTTGTGGCAACATTTAGGAATGTATTTATTGTTTTACTTTTCAAACTGAATCTGTTTGAAAAGAGACGACTGTGAGTTGACAAATTATCTTTTTTTTTATTTATAACAAAGTTAGATCTTGTGGTCTGGGGTGGGTGATCTGGTGGGTGATCTCCAAATCATGAAAACATTTATATTTACATGATTTCATTAATACTTTCCCCAGATGAACTATGATTGTATCAGGATATTGATTGATAGCAACTTTCCAGAAAGTTCCACAATATTTCTGATTATCATAACAGGTCCATACAGCAAATGGTTTCCATGTACGAATAGATAAATTATCAAAAAAGAAGAACGAGTTGACAAAGTTTAAGGGGGTACGGACTAGATGCAATAATTTATGCTTGATCTAGCACCCCGAACAGGTTCATGTCGAATTCGACAGCGACTGGAACTCGAAGAGAGGATGGTGGGCTGACCGGATGATATTCGCGTGATGGTCTGTGAAACATAATATAAGACCGTGGATTTCGTGATTCTGACTCTCTTTCTATTTTAGTGAATATACAACGGACAGTTCATCCTTGGAATTTAATTTCCCTCAATATAATATTTTGACATGGTTCTAAAATAGAAAATTCGTATAGATATAACCCTAACACTCTTATGTCAATTTTGTTTAGTTTCCACTCAAGGTCCGGATATTTCTGTATTCCGGTTATAACCGTCTTCACCTAGTGTTCTCTCAATAACAACAGACTATCTTTTTCTTATCATCACTCACCACTTCTGTTCTTCTTGCTTGAGAGCAGTAATCTGTCTGGCCATCAAAATGAACTCAGGGTATTTTTGTTGCTTATAAAGCATTAGTTCATACTCTCTACCATGCCATTCTATATATAAAATATATACTGATTTTACTTCTACTTATTCAGACCAGCTATTTTCTGCTTTATAAGATACACTCCTTGACCTTTAATTTTGTTTAAAAAATGACGATTCTATGCAATATCATACCTAGAACATCCATTTTAAATTCTGAGTATACAGTTAGATTATTCTAGGTCCCACCAACAGGGCTGGAATTGTTGTTTAGTTGTAACTTATATTTTTTCTTTGTCAATGTAATGAAGTTATTAAAAATTTAGTATTGTCACTATTCCTTACGTACCAATCTTCAGTCTGATGATATTTAAAGCGTTTTTCTTCACAAAGACAATAGTTTTTTTATCCATTTTCTTTTTTCATTTCCTTTGACATAATTGTTTCTGATGTGTTTATTCTTGGTATATAATGGCTAGAGACACAGTTTCTTATTTAAAACTCCTCTGGACAACTCTGCTCATTATCTTTGTCTGCAATATTTTCTGTTTGTCGCATGAATTCTGTGGAGCATCTTATTCTCATTTTCCACCCCTATTAGCTCCCTGATTTAGGAAACATATTTTCAGTCTCTTTATTTTATGAGCCGTTACCATGATCCTCTTCTCACTTGTTATTCGAAATCCTTGTGGTATTATCAGAATCGACTGCAAGCAATTTCCAATAATGACTCATCTTTCTCCATAACAAAAGATATTTGACTATTTTTATTTGTGTGTAGAGAATTATGAACCTTCATTCCATAATTATCTGAAGAATATACCTTTAGATTAAATCAACTCTCTCTTCTCCGTAATGTAACACTGCAACTGATCTATTTTCGCTTTGGTATCATTGGTCCTTATGGAATTAGTTTGTGATGCTAATATGAGAAATTCTGTTTCTCTCTTGAAATGTCCCTTTGTCCAAGTCTTCTGGTGTGCAACCTCTCCAGTTTGTTGCTCTTGGCGAGAGAAACCACGAACGTAGTGGTTCGAAGCGTGCACGACTGTTTAGCCGCCATAAGTAGTTTGTCTTTGCTCTTCCTTGTGTAATCTTCAAGTTGTTGGATTGTGGTTTCTACGCATTCCTCTATGTTGGTAAGACCTCTCCCCACTTCGTTTCATGATACATATAATCAATCTCTATCATCTCTAGGGTGCAGAGCCTTGTGCATGGTCATTAATTTTCTCGTCCTTTGGTCAATCTGTCTGAGTTCTTCTTTTCTCCATTTTAAGAATGGTCCTGAGTATTTATAATGGGGACAGCCCAAGTATTGATTCCTTTGATCAGATTTCTTCTGTTAAGTTTGGTTTCTAGAAGTTTTCTAGTTCTCCTTTTTTAACTTTTCCTTTCATTTCTGCTTCCATGATATTGTCCGCTTCTAAAATTAGTATTAGTAAAAAAGTATTTGTAGCTTCCATTTTCATCAAGTGGTTTTATAGTGTCCTGAGTTGGCAGTTGTATTCCATCCATTAATTTCTTTCACCCCGTTTTATTACTAGCATAGCCCTTTTTGCAATTCCAAATGCCATCCCTATATCCTGGCTATATATTCTAATAGTTTGTATTAGGCTCTCCAATTCTTTTTCATTTTTTGCAAAATTTTTTATGTCATCCATGTATATAAGGTGGTTTATCTTTTCTTGTGAGTTAGTGAATTTGTATCCCCCTGTACATTTTTTAAGTATATGATTGAGCGGCATCATTGCTATAATAAAGAGTAGTGGTGATAACGAGTCTCCTAGGAAGATACCTCTTTGGATTTTACGTCTGCCAGGGATTGTTTTCCAGCTTTTAATTGAACTCACCAGTTTTCCATGGCTTTTTAATGAAGTTTATGATGTTGCTGGAAATTTTGTACATTGTTAGACATTCTAAAATCCATGTATGCGGGACCATGTCATAGGCTTTTCTGTAATCAATCCAGGCCATTGCAATATTTTCCGTCTATTTTTTTAGTTCTTTAAGAATGTATTGGTCTATATAAAGTAAATCATGGGTACCACTTTTTCCCTTGCGGCATCCTTTCTGTTCTTCTGGGAGAAGTTTCCGCCAATTGAGTGAAAAGTATATTTCTTCTTTTATAACAGCAGTTAGAATTTTCCACATTATGGGTAGACAAGTTATTGGTCTATAATTACTAGGGATGTTTCCTTTTTGTGGGTCGTTCTGGATTAGTGTAGTTATCCCTTTTGTCATCCATTCGGGTACTTCTATTTCGTGTAGGCATCTGTTCAGTTGCTGGGCCATTCTTTTGTGGATAGTCGTAATCTTTTTGAACCAGAATCCATGTATGCCATCATGGCCTGGTGTTTTGCAATTTGCTACTTTCTTGAGCACTGATTTAAGCGTAATTACATGAAAACTGGCTAGAGGTTCTTCCTCAATTTCCATCAGTTTATTCTTAATATCACTTATCCATTTTGACCGCTTATTATGTTCTTTCTGCATCCATATATCACTCCAAAATGTTCTGCTTCTGTTGCCTTTGGGTGTTCACTAATGTTTGTTTTTGCTCCATTAATTTGTTCGTAAAATCTCTTTTCATTGTTTTGGAATGTCCTATTTTGTTTATACTGTTTAGTTCTTTCTCGATATCTTTTGAGTCTTCCTTCTATAGGCGATATCTTTTGTTTTACTTCTTCCAACTTAATTTGCTGTTGTCTTTTAACCTTTTTAGCTACATGTGTATTTGTGTTTTTGTTTAACTTATTTGTTTGGTGTCGTAGTTTTTTTTATTTGTTCTTCCAATCTGAACTCCCACCCAGCTTTTGTGTTTCTGTTTGGTTCTCTGTTTGTGTTAGTGTTTCGAAGGGGTGCATCAATTCTATCGCAGATTGCATAAATAAGGTTGTTGAGTTCAGTGATATTGTTTGTTGGGATGTTCGCTAATATTTTGTTTATTTTTTCCGTTTTTTTCTTGACTTCTTTCCACTCTGTTTCTTAGGGATGGTAATGTTTATTATTATTATTATTATTATTATTATTATTATTATTATTATTATTATTATTATTATTATTATTATTATTATTATCACGAATTCCTTCGATGATATTTTTCTTAGGATATTAATTAAAAACAGCCTCTATTATTCATGAGTAAATATTCTCACTGGTATTTTAGAAGAGAATAAATATTTAACAACATCCTGCAGAGTATAATCTGAAGATTTTGACCCTTCAGTGGTGGTCGGATCTAAAATCCAAATTTCCCTTGTTCAACTGCTTCGCTTCAACTCTAGATTCCCAATGGCTTTTAGGATCTAACTAAATCTCTGACCTATCTCGCCGAATAAGGGATATATATCATCCAATCAAAATGCAGCGTACTCCAACCCCAATTCCATTTCTAAAATGACTTTATTCCGCATCTGGAACGATTCTCTTCCTTGTTTTTAACGTCACATTAAGAAAAACACTTTTCATCTCTATAATTGTCAGAAGTCCTAAGACGAAACTGTTTTCTCATTTTATTTTTCAGCGAGCAGTTTTATCCTGGTTGTTTTTATCACACTATTTTGGTTTATATGATCCTTAGTCTCTCCTCACAACAAATACTTGAAGAGAGCCGAATTAAATTCACGTTAAAATGTTGAAATCAACAAATAAAAAAGTATTTGCTTAAAAAAATACGAATTTAGAACATTTATTAATTATTCAAAGAAGATGAACATGCAGATAAGAATGATTTTTTAGCAAATGTCTATTGCTATTAAACAATGAAACATTAAGAAAATTCATATTAATATTGTGTAATCTCTCTCTCTCTCTCTCTCTCTCTATATATATATATATATATATATATATATATATATATATATATATATGTGTGTGTGTGTGTGTGTGTGTGTGTGTATGTGTATAACATCCCTTATCCCCACAAACTCCAAAACTGCGACATTCTACACAAGACCCAAATTACACAAATTTTCAAAACTCGTAGAAGAAAAAAACAACTAACCCCACCACGACCAACAGCAACCCCAACCCTACCACACCCTCCAACAGCACAAATGAGATTTATCAACTATCCAAATCCCTTAATATTTCATCCCCGGGCCGACCAATAGTAACAGGAAATGGTAGCCTCTCAGAATCCATATCAGGATATATTGACAACATCCTCAACCCCTACTTCCCAATATTCCTGGATATATTAAAGACACATCAATAATTAAAAATAAAAGATATATATATATATATATATATATATATATATATATATATATATATATATATATATATATATATATATATATAAAATTGTTGGAATTTGGCCTTCTGGTTTGGATTGGACGGGTGTTTACTTTGAATTTTAATGTTTAATCCTATTTTCTAAAAATGTTGTCTTCCTTATTCCTATGCTCTTTGTTTTCTTGATCCAATTTCCGTCGTTTGCTCACTAATCATTTCGGTTTTATAAATGTTTATATTCGTTTCCCTCTTTCTGTCTTTGATAATATCAATATCCTTTGCATAATTAACAATCTAGTTTTAAAACTCTTTCTGAAATCATCATACAAAACTGAGTAGATATAAAGACGCAGACAGATAAATAATAAGATATTGAAACATGCATACATATTAACACAGATATAGACAAGAAACAGAAGTAGATAAGGGAGAGAGCAAGTGTGTGTGTTAGAGAGTGACAGAGAAAGAGAGAAAGGTTGTGTGCGTGTGTATCTGTGTGTGTGTGTGTGAGAGAGAGAGGGGGGAGAAAAAGGAGGGGGTCTCATACCAATTTGAAACTTGTCTCCGGATAAAAGTATTCATCTTTCGAATCGAAGGAGAGTTATATTACATAAAGAATATTAAATTTCATTGCAAATCAATTTCTGTCTATCTAGAGAAACTGACGAGGTACGGGTCTCTCAGGGACTTTATTTTTATTAAATATATAAATTGTTTACCCAGAACAAGTGATACCAACCTAGGTTAGATACAAAACGGAGTATATAGACATTGACATATTTTATTAGATATACAAAGAGTCTATGGACAGCAATTTGAACTAAGTAATAATCTCGACAAGGTGGAATATGTAATAGACCAACTTTACTTCAAGGTAATAAATAACTTATATATCCAGAACAATTGTACGCCCTGTTGACAGGGCTTAGTATACGCTGATTTTATCGCCTGAGACGGGTAATAGTCACCCCAAAAAAGGGGCGTCCTGGGTATGACACTAAACAGACTGCGTTTCTCTTCGTGCTTATGCCATTAGAAAAGGCATAAAAGTATTTTCTACCCCAGCTATTTTAAATAGTATTAACTATTGGACTAAGCTTTATAAGGAAACCAGCCTGGGAGAAATAAAACTCTGAAATTAATCCAGCTGTACTCCGCTTAAAAATATCTTGTCTCACATCCTGCTCGTGGTGGAAGGATTGGGTAAATACATAAATTCATAAATACATACTAAATGGTAATATAATGTGTCTATTTACATATTCCGTCTTATAGAAAACATAACGTTGTCTGAACTGACATGTGTAGACAAGTTACACATGATCTTGAAATAAAGTGGCTATAATTAACATATCCCACCATGTAGAGAACTTTACAAAAATCCAAATTGTTCTATGTTCGATTAATTAGGGAATCCAGTACATTGTACGTTCATATTTATATTTTCTGTGTAGTTGTTTCTAAATATTTTTTTGCACAATCCTATTACATATCATTATTTTTAAACATATGTATTTGATTGTAACAAATTGGTCTCATAGAATGGACCCAACTACTACGAATATGAGCTGTTCAAAGAGTAATGACAATAAAAGGCTTCGTCCACAATCTCTAGATATCTAAAACCGAAACAAATGTATTTAGTGTCAAATCTAGCACATCCATTAAAATGTAATACTTCTTTGTGGGATTGGAAAATCGTGTCATACTCGTGGAAACCAGCATTCCAAATCTTTGCTCTTTACTCCCATCTGGAATAAATAAGCAACTATCTTAGGCAACTTTTAAAACATAAATAGATTTGTTTAATTGGTTAAGACAATCAAGTGGATTGAAGTAGGAGTAAAATATTTGTCTATATGTATGCAATGAATTCTTTTTTTACGTGTGCCCTCATAACATTGAACATTTGAACCCTAATATAGTAATATATCATTAAAAGGCATTTTATTATTATCATTATCTTATATGGCTTACTAAGTGTTCAAAAATCTTTCTTTTTAATATATATATATATATATATATATATATATATATATATATATATATATATATATATAGATAGATAGATAGATAGATACCAATTTCACAGAGCGAATCACCATTCCTACCCAGTCGTACCTAGTCTTGTACAATCCTTGTGCTAGTTGGCTGCATTCGCTTATTATATGCTTGACTGTATGTTTTAAATTATGAATCAGATATAAGGTACCGGTCTTTTGCTGAATCCTCCTTGTGCAGATGGGTTAGGTAAATGAATACATATTTTCATGTGTATATGTGGGGTGGTGGTGGTAAGATATTTACTAAAAGGAGCTTAGTTTGGCACATGGCCAACTCAACGAGGGTGATTACGATTTTGTTCAGTTAATCCTATAATTGGAGAGGAGGCTTATCTGAGTCCAGACACTGACAATTGATCCCGGTGGAAATATACAATGATCTCAGCCTGTAGATAAGCACATCTATCTACCAATAGCAATAGCATAATCTTTCCAGATCACTGCCGTCTTTTACAATCCTATAACCCCACCACTAGAACTTTTCCTCTCATGTTCCCTTAAATGACTCATCAATCCCGCTGAAGATCACAAAGTTTGATGCAAATATGATATAGGAAGGACGTTCTTCCCATTGTCTCAACGCACGAAAAACTTACAAACCTTTTTTTTTTCAAAATCCTCGATTAATAGTACCTCTCCAATTAAGTATATATTCAAAATATTCATTAATGTTTGGGATTTTCAAGATGACTAGGAATAACCACAAAACATATTTTACTGGTCTTCTCATATGAAAGAAAACATTATTGTTATAATTATTACCAATGGTCACATGTTAACACAAAGACACATTGCTCTATTAAAGGTTTGTCAAAATAACAATCTTATCTCCCCTTCAGATAAAGTGATGGTGACATTGGACTCTACAGAATAAAACACCAGAATCACAGAATTATTACAAGACATATGATAGTTTGTGCGTAGTAGTAGGGAAGAGGAAATCAGTGAGTTGTTAAAAAGTTATTTAACTCATGCTAATAAGAGGCATATTTTTTCAAAATATTTTCCTATAAATAGCTGTGCGTCTAATAAGGTCAGGGGTCAGTTTTGGATTTCTGGCTAATGGCGTTCTAGTGATAACAAAATTAAGTCTCAAAGAATCCACAAATGTAAACAAGATAACGACAACTTCTTCAGCGGATCTCTTTTTTAAAGTAACAATGTATAACTATATATAAATTACACAGTCAGGAAGAAGATTAAGAGAAGAATCTTAACAATATGTATACATAACAAATATATTAAGGTATTTATATGGAATATTGGGATTTTATAAGGATCTGAATATATAGAGAACTTAAAAAATAATCTGATAGTGTGTAGGGGCACGAATGCCAGTCAAAAAACGTCATTTTAAACCTGTTTAATTATATTTTTAAATGCTTGCCCAAATTGGGGTGCATGTTATGAGTCAACGAGTAATTCAAGCCGTCAAATACTGTATATGGTTCCTTTCATACAGGGTTCAATCCCGAGTAGGGGATAAGAAATGTTTGATTTTGGTTCAACATTTATGCGGTTGCTGAATAGATGCTTACTTGTTCGCTGTTTTATTAAATCTGCGATAATTTATATTATTTGGACAATTGTCCTCATCTTTATTGTTATATACAATTTTTAAGATGAGGCCTGATAATTTATATTATTTGGATTATTTAGACTATTGTCCTCATCTTTATTGTTGTATACACAACGTTATGGTTGGATAGCACATCGGCTGAAGTGTTGTGAATATAACAATAGTGATGAGGCAAATAGTCTGAATAATACAAAGCTGAATTTCAGTTGAAAACCACTTTTTTTATTGGGTGGGGTTCTTTTAACAGTCATTTTTTTTTACCTTTAACAGTAAAGGGTAATTAGCACGAAACTGTATCAAGCCAGATCCAGGAAAAAAAAAGAAAAAAAAAAGGAAACGGTTGATGTTAACTCTGTAAGGTTTTTTGTTCTAATGTGGCTAGTTAAAATAACTTCTGAACAAATCTTGGAGTAAGTCATCTCAAATTTGTATGGAATGTATAATATAACTCGTGATTCCATCTTAAACTAAAAACCTCTTCTTCTTCTCTTCTTCTTCTTCTTCTTCTTCTTCTTCTCTTCTTCTTCTTCTTCTTCTTCTTCTTCTTCTTCTTCAAGCATTCAGTTGTATACACAACTCACCACGTTACACCAATGTCACACTTGGTGTAAACAAGGCAGTAACCCGTAGTAAATAAACAATGAAAACAAATAAAAGATACGAATCAGTCTTTAATAAGAACGACCTTATTTTTAAAATAATAACCACCATAAACCCCGTATTTAATATGGGGGGTAAGTATTGCTAGTGTTGATTAGACAGAGGAATTCACAAGAGAATTAGAAAAATATATCAGGGTTGAAGATTCTATTACATTTCTCCAAAGTGTAATTTACAAATGCGTTATTTCTAATCGAACAGCAATGTAATGCCTGTCAAGGAAAGACAACCGTTCAATCCAATAAGCATCCTTTCACTTGACAGAGTTTCACGTAAATGCGACCGCCAAACAAAATGTAACAAAAAGAAAAAAAGAAAAAAGAAAGAAAAGCGTAAATAGTTTGCAGCGGAAGCATCGATTTTAAACATGAATAAATGACTTTTTTCCTCACTTCTTTGTTTTTATCTTCTTTAGTCGTCCGAGCAATTTATAGCCTATTTCTTTTGCACCTCTACCTGTCACTGTCCCAAACTCACCTTCATCACCGCCGCAACATCGACAACGTCACATCGTTCCCATCCCTCTTGTCTATGCCTGCAAGTATTTAGACTTACGTCCGTCATTTTTTAAAAAGTTTCTTAGCTTATCGCCCATTCCCTAACCCCATCTCACGTTATCTTTTTGACTTCTTTTTATATTATTTCTTTCAGTGTCTTCCTCTTTCCATTCTTCTCATCAGCGTTTTCCTTTTCATCACCATTTTCTCTTAAAACTTTTTTTATTTACTATATTCTTCTATTTTATCTTTTCTTTATTTAGGCATTACTTTCAATTCTTCTTCTTCTTCTTCTTCTTCTTCTTCTTCTTCTTCTTCTTCTTCTTCTTCTTCTTCTTCCTTCCTTCCTTCCTTCCTTCCTTCCTTCCTTCCTTCTTCTTCTTCTTCTTCTTCTTCTTCTTCTTCTTCTTCTTCTTCTTCTTCTTCTTCTTCTTCTTCTTCTTCTTCTTCTTCTTCTTCTTCTTCTTCTTCTTCTTCTTCTCTTCCTTCCTCTTCTTCTTCTTCTTCTTCTTCTTCTTCTTCTTCTTCTTCTTCTTCTTCTTCTTCTTCTTCTTCTTCTTCTTCTTCTTCTTTTATTATTATTATTATTATTATTATTATTCTTATTCTTATTCTTATTCTTCAATCTGCTATCTTTCCTTCTTCTTCTTCTTCTTTCTTCTTCTTCTTCTTCTTCTTCTTCTTCTTCTTCTTCTTCTTCTTCTTCAATCTGCTATCTTTCCTTCTTCTTCTTCTTCTTCTTCTTCTTCTTCAATCTGCTATCTTTTCTTCTCTTCTCTTCTCTCTTCTTCTTCTTCTTCTTCTTCTTTCTTTCTATTCTTATTCTTATTCTTATTTTCTTATTCTTCAATCTGCTATCTTCCTTCTTCTTCTTCTTCTTTCTTCTTCTTCTTCTTCTTCTTCTTCTTCTCTTCTTCTTCTTCTTCTTCTTCTCTCTCTTCTTCTTTACCCGACATGCCTCACTTTTAAACGCTGTTATCTTTCTCTAATTTGCTTTTTTTTACTTTCTCTCATCTTTTCATTTCTATTTCATTTCTCATCTTTTCTTTCTTTCTTTCTTCCTATTGTATCGAGTATACATTATTTCATATTCTCTATCATATATTTTCTTCTCCCAATCTTTTTGTTACTTTAATTACTTACTTAATCTATTTCCTTCCTTGAATCTTTTTTTCTTCTTTTTTTATCAACTATACCTCATTTCATGATCTCTGCTATATCCTTTCTTTCCCCTATCTTTTAATTCTATACTTTCTATTAACCTTTCATTTCTTCTTCTTCTTCTTCTTCTTCTTCTTCTTCTTCTTCTTCTTCTTCTTCTTCTTCTTCTTCTTCTTCTTCTATGCTATCCATTTCCTCTTTTCCCGTCTTTATTTTTTCCCTTCAGATTTTTGTACCTTCTATTTTTCTTTCTTATTTTCTTCCATACTCACCTCGTTTGTCTTTAATCATTGTTTTCGCTTCTAACTTCTTTCAAATCATTTCTTCTTTCTTTACTTTCTCTCTTCGATCAATTCTTTTTTTCTCCTTCACTTTGTTCTCTGTGATAGTTTATTTTATACGATGTGTGTTCAAAAAGTCTCCAGGCTGGTTTGACAATTTTCTTATAAATTGGCACTGACTCGGCGTCTAGGCATCATCACTTTATTATATAAGTTTCTAGACTCTGCACACGGTTTCATTTAATCTTTTTTTTCTGCATGTTGCCTTTTCTGCTTACAAAAAATACTGTACATCGAGTCTGCATGAAGATTTAACAAATTTTGGGCGAAAACTTTGAAATGCCTCGTATCTCTGCTTCAAGCAAAGAACTCTGGTGAGCATCCAAAGACATCTTCTACAAACACACACACACACACACACACACACACACACACACACACACACACACACACACATATTATATATATATATATATATATATATATATATATATATGGTATGGGGGAGAACTGGGAAACATAACGGACAATCGAATTGACCTAATTACTAATTCAATCTTTAGTTGAAACATGTCAATTTGTATTTTTTCGCAAGCCTTTTTATTCCAAAACATACCCATAAATTTATGTGAGAAAAAAAGAAAGTGTGTGTGTGTGTGTGTGTGTGTGTGTGTGTGTGTGTGTGAGAGAGAGAGAGAGAGTGTGTGTGTGTGTATTGGTGAAATAATTTGATAATAGATTAGAAGTATCAATATGAATAGAAACAATTGAAATCCCGCTTTCTTTGGTCTACATGTGAATTAACCTTATATACGAACATGTTTGTTGTGTAAGTAGTTAGATGATATATATATATAAATATAAATATATATATATATATATATATATATATATATATATATATTTAAAACACACACACACATATATATATACATATATATATATACATATAATATATATATATATATATATATAATATATATATATATATATATGTGTGTGTGTGTGTGTGTGTGTGTGTGTGTGTGTGTGTGTGTGTGTATTTCAGAAATCGAAATAAATTCAACTGTATGTAAATATAGAAATATGAAAAAAAAATTATTTAGAGGATGCGATCTTTTATACGTGATGATATGTCAACGTTTCAATTTTTTCTAAAACATCTTCAGGTTGATTTTAGATACCGATGTTAAAATAATTCTTTCGAAAAGAATTTTCAAATAAAAAAGAAACAAAATAATGAAAATTTCTTAGCGTTTTATTTCTGTTAATAACGTTCCATTTCAAAATGGCGACGTAACTAGTATTCGATATTTTTTAAAGGGGTTAAATTTTAAGAAGAAATAATAAACTTTCATTAGAATTATTTTTTTTAATCATAGAGTAACTTCTATGTATGTAGTTTTACAAAAAATTGAATTTTTATTTAAATTGTTTTGAAAATTTTTTATTATATCTATTTTTATATATTAAATAAAATAATGTCACTTTGCATGTTGGCAATCAAAATCTAGTAAAGTAAATATTTTTATCAGAAATCAAATCGAAACTATTAAATACTATTTATTGATTATTAATAAAAAGTAATTTATATACAGGATATACAATTCAGAAATAACTTATCTAAATAAGTACTTGAATTGAAAAAAAAGAAGGGTTTTTGTTTGATAGTATTATAATTAGAAATAATTCCTGAGTCGACAATGCTTCTATGCTTTTGTTATTACAAATGATTTCAGCTTTCTAAGAATACATATAATTACTTCTAAGCGTTTGTCTAAAAATAACCATGTTATCATCTCAACTTCAGATAAAAGTGAATTTTTTTTAATCATTGACTCCACACGATATAACAACAAGCTCACAGTATTATTAGAAGGCATATCACATATGAACAAATTACAGAACACACTATAAATGAGAATATAGGAATTTTCAATAAGCCTGTTTAAAAAGTTATTATAAATTTATAATTCCTATAATTTATCGACTTCTAAAAACTCATAAACTTGGAATTCCTTTAGCAATAATCATTTTGGTTCCATCTTCAAAATATTAACTTTTCTATTAGGCACCATTATCAATTCACATGTTAAGAATTCTGGAGGTTTACTCAGCAAAACAAATAGAATAAATATGTAAAACAAAATTTAACCAGTCTAGAAATAAATGCATTAAGATTTTAGAAAATTATCTTAAGAAAACTAACTTGCCAATAAGCAAACTAATCTAAAGTTTCACATTATATACCTAACCTTTTTTTTTTCAGTATAGTATTATTTTTATTAACAGAAATTCTGGGTTCAACTCTTGCTTGTTATTTTTCAATCAGGTCACTTTAAATTCAAAATACTCAAAGATTTTAGTTAATTAATTAACATAGATATTACATTATTTATACGTATATTCACAAAATAATTACTTACTAACATCACCTTATATATTTAAGATATATTATAAATAGATAATAGATACATTTATAATAACAAAAAATGGAATTTAAAATTTATCAAAAATATTCTAATAAAAATCATCTTCTTACTTCTTACTCGTATGATAATAGCAAAAATAGAATAATCACTTGTTTTACCATAAAGCCATTACAATTTGTGACCGCACATTTTTAAATAGTGAAATTGATTAAATTGCTTTAATAAATTCAACATCCTAAATATTTTATACAAAGTACTGAAATAAAAGCTTTTAACATTCCCAAACAAAAGAGTTATACAAACAATTCCAATAATAATTGTTTTCCAATAATAATCTATTAAATCCATTGTGTTAAGAACACACATTATTGAAGAAAATATGAACAATTTTGGTATCAAAACAGTCACATATTCTAAAAACAATCAGGAAATAATTGATAATAAGAAGGATAAGAAGCATATCAAATCTGAAGCAGATGTGTATTCAATCACGTGTACTGTTGATGATTAGAAATATAT
Source organism: Doryteuthis pealeii (assembly GCA_023376005.1). Taxonomy (NCBI): domain Eukaryota; kingdom Metazoa; phylum Mollusca; class Cephalopoda; order Myopsida; family Loliginidae; genus Doryteuthis; species Doryteuthis pealeii. The sequence goes on along the minus strand of CM042145.1, from coordinate 3,781,301 downwards.
AGGTGAGACTTGAGAATCGATCAAAAAACGTCTTTATGAACCCATCTAAAATTTAAGAATGGGTGATGACAGGAATTTGTTAATGAAACATAATTTATATTCAAAACATAGTTGTAATTCTAAAGATTCTTATGTTATTTGGAATTCAAAATAAATAAAACCGAAAATTTGTTGAATCTACCATTGTTTCTAATTACATTGGTTTACAAAGAAATTGAGGAAAAGCACAAACATAACTGTTTTAACCTAATTTGGGGGTGCTGAATTCAGATTTGAAATCCGTTTTTACTCATCACCTCTAGTTTTTTAGATATGCATACTGTACATATTGTACACATATTGTACATAAAGGCGTATATGCATTCAGGGTTAATTTCTAATATTGTGTGACGTATGTCTTCTTTTTTAGTTATTAAGCAATAAATGTAAGTGATAGCATTACATTATATATAGAGAGAGATTTGGCAGTTAAGCGTAGCCAACACGTCTCGATCAACAGCCAGTAGTGCATTGGCAGTCAGCGCAGAAGGTTTTCGTCCCTCGTAGCGCAGGAGGAAGGTGTTCCCTCGACAATTGTGTTACCCAATCTTTTGTGTATATATTTGTATTACAATTTCCAACGACGCATATTTTATTGTTTCCAACGACGCATATTATATGAAGGGATAATTCTGCTGGATGCTCTTGCGTGACATCCCGGAGGCAAAATACAGCAGATCATCTAAAAAAACACACTTCTAACTGTCTGCGGTACTATGAATTGTGTACATTGTGTCATCCAAGTATATTTATTTCGTCAGTGTTCTTTATCTATCCAGTTTTATCTGTAATAAGCTGCTGCAACTGTTGAAATAAACACGCATATACTCTGTATATATTAAATGAAACTATTTAAAAGATAGAAAACTAGAGGTGATAGAGCAAAGCCGTTTATGAATTTGAATTCAGCACACCCAAATTAGTAAAAAACATATTCCCTTCTTGCCTCAGACAAAAAAATATTTTTTGTAAACCAGTGTTATTACTATTAAACAATGACCCGGTGTTTTTCAACTTATCTCTTTCTTTAGTTCAATTACTTCGGAATAGTTATAATATCTCTTATCTAAATTATATGTTTCTATTAATTACACTGGCCTGAGGGGAAAGGTTTACCAAGTGATATATGATCGCCATTTTATGCTGAATTAAAAAAAAAATACATTCATTGTGTCAGGTCTGTTTTTTAAGATGTGCTTGAATACTTCACAAGTTGTGCATAATAACATTTATTAAAAAGTGGATTCTAATTACAAATGAATAGAATTATAATACTGTTCTATGCATTTCAAATAAGAGCTTGTATCTTTTAAATTTGATCTAATTAGAAACGATGAATATGATTTTTGATTCAGCGTAAAAAAACTACTTTTAAATCATCTATTACATATTCGATCTTGAAAACATCGCAGGACAGTGTTATTAATAAATAAAACTTACATTCAATAGTTCCAATATGATTCTTAATCAAATAATCAAAAATTCAAAATCTTATGAGAGACTTTTAATAAAATATATTGCAAAGATGGTATGCCCCTTTTTTCCCGAAAAGTTAGGTCGTCATTATAAATCGAGATAGAATGCTATTAACGATAAAAAAAAACGCTATCAATTCTTTTTTGCAATTTTTCGTTTATTTATTTCATTGGAAAATAATTTTCGGATGTAGCATTTTACCATCAAATTTTATAAAGCCTTGAATATTGTTCAATCAAAAAGCTCAGCCTGGCATATTATCATATATAAAAAATACATCTTCCGAATATTTTATTATACATATATATATATATATATATATATATATATATATATATATATATATATATATATATATATATATATATATAGTGTTGCATTAATTTACAATTATTCCAACTTATGAGTTTTCTGATTTACGAGCAGTCACTCGGTCGATTTTTTGCTTCGTCCTGTACATATATATACATGGTATTTGGGAGAAATATGACAGTCTCATACGGAAAAAAGAAAAAAATGTGCATGGTAACTACAAAATATAATTGATTGTAAAATATTCAACAGGGACGGAAATTACTCTACTGTCAACAAGTTTCAATCAAAATAACCGTCATTAGCGTCGATTACAGCATCAATCCTGCTCCGGAACCTGGAGCAAGCTGATGTAACAGTTTCCCTGGGAAGGGTCTCAAAAACTACCTTAATTCTGTCGATTAACTGGGCTTTTGTAGTACTGGCACGGCGATTGGTGTCTTTCTCAACAGCTCCACATACATAATAATCCATTGGGTTAAGATCTGGGGAGTTCGGAGGCCAAACATTGGGACTGGTGTAGTCGAAAAATTCACCGACAACCATTTTTGACTTTTCCCACTAGTGTGGCAGGGGCCGAATCCTACTACCACACATACGGCCTACCATTGGCTACCCTTGTTATCCAGGGCTTGTCTACAGTGTTTAGCAACTCCATGTCGGCATCTGAGGATCCCCGAACACTAGTTGGGGGACCCTCATATAGTCTCCTTTGCAATTCTCCAGTTCATGCCTGATTGTTTTTACATTGTTCAGGGAGCATTGAGCAGCAACCATAACTCCTTATTTTGATGGCTGGTACAGATCATCATGATACAAGTTATTCTGATCGATGATTCAGGTGGGTTCCAGTAATCCATTCTATCTGTCATCACGAAGGTTACAAGCTTTTAAATAATGCGTAGTGTGCGTCAATACCTCCAAGCTACGGAGAAAAATAACCAAATATAAGTATGTCAAATTCATCTCTCTCTCTCTCTCTCTCTCTCTCTCTCTCTCTCTATATATATATATATATATATATATATATATATATATATATATATATATATGAGTGTGGAATGCAATGTATTTGAATTTCTAGAAGCGACCATCATTCAACGTTTTGAATCAAATGCGTCTAATTAAATGTGTGTAAAATCTTTTCAATATTACAAAGTGCTGATCATCTCTCATAAAAATCTAAAAGGAATTTACCGGAGAAAAAATCATTGCTTTTTAAGAATTATGTAATAAGACTTGATGAAAAGTCGACAAAGTTCTGGGTATTATTGGACTTTAGTGGTCAGCAAACTAGAATCACATACCAGTCATTATGCAAGTCGTGAGTTCGATTCTCACTAGATTCTTCATTCCTGTGGGTTGGTGTCAAATCTGGGCATGCTTTGCATCTTTCTTTTCTCTACGGAAGTTCCTGCTAGCTCTCACGTTAAACTGGCATTGTATCACACACAAACATCGTTGGGGAGAGTTAAATGAAGCATTTTATTTCTATTCAAGGAAATCGATACATAACGATATAGTCGTCCACATTTTAAATAGCATCGTAGCAAACAATTAGATGGGAAGAAATTTCATATGTGACGTGTTTCATAGATCTCTCACCATTACACTATCGCTATTACCATTCCAGACAGCGCACCTTATCCGGTCAACTTTTCAATAATTTTAGTATATCAAAAATGTCTTATATCTGTGACGTAATAGAAGATTTAGCTGAAAGGTGGCTCAACGTACTAGAAAGCCAGACATTGATGACCAAATAGAGAAGCTACGAATACGTAAGTTTATTTTGTCAACAAACACTGGTGATTTATTGATTTTAATGACATTTCAACCAGTCTAGTGTTATTTTATGCTTTGGGCTATTGAAATAGGATTCATTGTACGTGAATATTTAAATTTTTACGGTTCTATTGATTACAAATAATATTTAACCAGATTTATTTGACTCATAGATAGGATCCTACCAGATACCTCTACATAGGGTAATACGTGGACCTGGGAGTATTATCAATAGATTAGTACACCATTCTATAGATATCTAGATATAGAGCCTCACTATCAGATGTAGTTTAGTGTCCTAACTAAGTCTTATCGCTCAGCAGAGAATACAGTAAGTATATTCTTAGCACCACTGCCAAGTCAGTGTGTGTATGTGTGTGCCTTTGTGTCTGTGTGAATGCTCATTTGTGTCAGGAATGAATTCCAAAGGAAAAAAAATTAGAATGACGTGTCTGGCGTCGACATAATGCAAATTATTTCATTACTTTGTCGAATTAAAAAAAACAAATTCTTATGCAGGGTCGTCCACAAAGCGTTTCTTCACTGACTGCAGTCTCGAGTAGGCCAACTGTTTGTCACTCAGCGCTCCACTCTCTTCAGTTATTTGTGAGCAGTCCCCAACATCCGGGCACATCAGTCGAACCTCGCGCCAGTGTTACGCACAATTCTCGTGCATTCGGATGGACGCGTGTAAGCCCCCAACATACGGGCACCTAAATTACACCTCACATCCATCCAGCGCCTAAATCGTATTTCTTTGAATTCGGGAGGGCGCGGGTTCGACTCCAGCAGGCAAGACAATATATTGCTATTTATGTAAATGAGTACGGTAGTACTTGTTCTCCGTCACATAAAACGAATCTTCATCAATGTGAGAAATATTTTCCTTGTAAAACGTCTGAATTCTCAGTTATAAAATTTAACTGCTTGTATTTACACAACCCCTCCATCATGATCAGGATGCAAGACAACGTCATTTTCAAAATGATATTTAAAAAGCCTCACAACGTAATAAAACAAACCAAACTAACACCAATATACAAAACATAAGAAACCCAGATAAAACTAACTAAAATATAAAAAAAACAAACATACATTCAAAGGAAAAAAAAATCATATCCGAAATTCAATAGAAAGCAGAAAGTTGCAACTAGCATGACTAACCGTAAATTAGTGGAAGAAAAATGTCCTCGAGATCAAAAGTAAAGTCAGCCAGTCAGAAAGAAGTGGAAATACCTCTTCACTTTAACAGCATATTGTGTTGTTTTCATATCCTTTTATCTATATATATATATATATATATATATATATATATATATATATATATATATATATATATATATATGCACATATATATATGTGCCAGAAAGAAAGTTTAATTGTTCAGAGAATAGTATTTAAGATATATTTTTACAATTAAAAGGCATTTTATTATACAGTAAAATAGATTAGATTAGTAAAATATTTTTACTATGATAAAGAGATATGGTATTAACAGAATCAGTTTGTGTTTTTCTATTACAGGTATTGCAAAACATATTGTATTATGACTGTATCATTACATCACACACACACACACACACATATATATATATATATATATATATATATATATATATATATATATATATATATATATACACACACACACACACACTCATAAACCAAGTGATAAACAGAAATATTCATATATCTAATGCTAAATTACACTCAGATGAAAATTGAATATTTTTCTAAAAGGCACATTTTAACAAAATGTCTGTATTCTCCAAAAATTAAGATCAAATTTCTAATTTTTAAATAAAATTTTATTCTATTTACGAATAATAAATTAAAGTAAAACATTTTTGTCCACCTAAAAAAATGTTTTTAATCAACATTTTAAGGATGCAGTTGTTAAACTACATCCTTAAAATATTGTTAAGCCGAATAGTGATTATTGTCTAATTCTTGACACCTTTCTCTGTTAACTATTTGATTAATAATCACAATGTAATATGCTGATAAAACCCCGCTGATAACCAACCAAGCTAGAGGACTTTAAAATAAGGACATTTAACGAAATACATTTGACTATGCAATCCAATATACATACAAAGTACGACAGAAAAAAAGACGAAAAGCTCCATCCTCCCATTTTCCAAAAAGGTGACCTCGGAATCACTAAGAACTACAGAGGCATAACTCTTACTGTTATAGCTTCTAAGAAATATAATGCCCTTCTTCTTAATCGTATCCGATCTGAAATAGAAAAAATATTTAGGAAAAAATAAAACGGATTCCGCAGAACTCGATCCACAACTTCTCAGATCCTGACTATTAGTCGAATCGTAGAAGAGGATCGAGCAAAAATCTTGAAACAACGCTGCTTTTTTGTAGATATCGCCAAGGCATTTGACACAGAGGGAAAATAAAGCAAATACTACTAGCATACAGCCTCTTCAAATAAACAGTTACCGATATAATGATGCTCTGCAAAGACACTAAAGCAATGGTACGCTCACCTGATGGTGACACAGATTTCTTTGATATTGTCTCGGAGTCCTGCAAGGAGATATGGTAGGACCATGTATATTTATGATATACCTAGACTGCGTACGTTGAAAGTGATTAGATCCCATAAAAAAGGCATCACTCTCAAATAAGCAGGAAGCAGGTGACATCTCGCAGAGACTATTACAGAGGCGGACTACGCAGATGATATGGCTCTTCTTGCAAATGCACCTGCATGAGCCGAATCTCAGATAAATAGTCCGGAGAAGACAACCAAAAACATCGGCCTCTATGTAAACTCCGATAAAAGCTGAGTTTATGTGTTTTAAAAAGGAAGGAGCCATCACCACACTCGATGGCGGGCCTCTAAAATTGGTGGACCATTTCAATACATGCATATGGAAAGCATGGTCTGTTGTAGACAGATTACCAATCATATTGAAATCTGATCTCACTGATGAGTTGAAAAGACAATTCTTCCGAGCCGTAGTTGTCTTAGTGCTACTGTACGACAGCACCACTTGGTCCCTACGAAGCCCACAGAGAATGAGCTTGATAGGAGTTGCACAAGAATGCTGCGTGCGAACTTGAACAAATCGTGGAAACAACACCCCACAAGAAAAGTAGCTGTATGCCCATTTGTCCCATATCACACTGACCATCCAACTAAGACGAACAAGACATGCTGGACACTGCTGGAGAAACAAGGACGAACTCATAAGCGACGTTGTCCAGTTGAAAACTGCACATGAGCACACCAGTGTGGCCTGTCCAGCAACGAATCACATTGATCAGATATGCACGGATTCTGGATGCTTCATAGAGGACCGGCTGAGGGCAATAAACGACTGGCAAGACTGTAATGAAAATATCAATGAAAATAATAAAAATCCGTGTTGCTGGCTCGACATGATGATGATGATGATGATGATGATAACTGGTTTTAAATTTAGTTTTTCTTCCTCTTGGGCGGTTACAGACACCAAGGTTAAAGAGCCTAGACTATTCTACTCTATAAATCTGAGGGGAGGTTAGTTGGTTTAATTTATTTCCTTCCACACCCAAACAGTTTGCCACGGGTAAAATGTGACACAAGTTGGCAAGAATGGGGCAATCAGCGATGATCGAACTAGCTATTCATAAGTAATGGACTAGCCATTATATCTTGATGGGACGCCCCAATTTCCTTGGAATATTGGCTATGGGAAATCCAAACAGCCGTTTCCAGGTTTTTAACCCTGGGTTGCTAACTCCATTTCCCACGATGAAAACCGTTATGCCAAGCGTAACAATACACAAGCGCTTATACCTTGACATACAGACACACATATTCATTCGGGACGCGGTACATACATACATACATGTGTTTGTGTGCGTGAGTGAGTGAGTGAGTGTGTGTGGGCGCACGCGCGCGCGTGTGTGTGTGTGTGTGTGTGTTCGACATATCCTTAAAAATATGCCGTATTAAGTAAACAAGTCTGTTATGAACTTAAACTGTTTTTAATCAATATATATATATATATATATATATATATATATATATATATATATATACATATGTGTGTGTGTGTGTGTGTGTGTGTGTGTGTGTGGTGTATCCTGAAAAATATGTTGTCGTAAATAAATATGACTGTTATGAACTTAGACGAAAAACTTTTTTTTCAAATCAATTTATCATATAAATAAGATGTGTTTGTGTTTACAATAATGAACCTCTGAGCAAAACATTGAAAACAAAATTTACCAAATTCGAAAAGGTTTATAACATTGAATTGCACTAATCTCAGTTTGATTTATCAAATTATTATTCTTAATGTTGCTATTCAAGAATTATGATAAATAATGAATTCAAATATTTATAAAAAATGAAATAAAAGAACATATTTACAGCAACCGAAAAGAATAAAAAAGCTCAATACGTGTTGGCATACTTAGTCATTTATCAAATAAAAAGCAACTGCTAGTGTGTCTGTTGATAAACGCCCTGTGTTTTTCATGACTAAAGTTAGTATCTAAATTTACTTCACATTTCTTCAGGTATTGTAAAGTCATATTATTGAGGAAAGTGCATACAGCAAATGCGAGTTAGAGTCCCATCTATGGAACAATTATTACTATTGTAAAGGAATGCTTGAAACCATGAAGCAAACAAATTATTATCTTATTAGCTGATGGTCACTGGAGTCTGAGTACAGCAAGTCTCCTGAGTATTCTGAGCAGATTGCAGCAGTGCAGTGTTCTGAATGGTTTCAATCCTTCCTCTGATTTCCAAATTTCCAAACCCTTTTTTAATCCTTTTGGGATCGTTCCAAGTGCACCAACTAGAATTGGTATCACTTTCACTTTTATATTCCATAACTTTTTCAGTTCTCTGGCAAAGATCCAGATATTTGTCCATTTTTTCATTTTTCTTTAACTTCACCCTGTGATCTGCTGGAACTACAAAATCCGCCAGTTGACAAGTTCTTTCTTTTTTGTTTATCAACACTAGGTCTGGTCCTCTTTACTGGGATAAGGTGATCCGTTTTTATTTCAAAGTCCCAGAGAATTGTATGCGTTTCATTCTCAAGAACAGATTCTGGTTTATGCATATACCATTTTGTTGTATGGTTAAAATTTAAGTTTTTGCATAACTCCCAGTGGATCACCTTCCCAACCCAGTCGTTCTAGTTTTGTATTCTCGTTGTGCTAGTTTGCTACATTCGCAGAGTATATGGTTTACAGTCTCATCTCTATTACCGCAATTTCACTCTCTGTGAGTTTTTCACTTCAGCGACAGCTGGTGGTGTTTCACTGGTATCTGAGTGGCAACAAGTCTCCAGAAATCTCCAGGACTCTTCTGAGAATTTTAGCTGACATTTACAATGCTGTTGTTTGGATGGTCTGAATTCTTCCTCTGATTTCCAATTCCCCCATTCTTTTCCCAAACAGTTGGTGACCGTTCCAAGGGCATCAGCTACAATTTTTATCAGCTTCACCTTTTTATTTCACAGTTCTTTCAGTTCTTTGGTAAGGTACAATTATTTGTCAATCTTTCCTTTCTTTCATTTTTGACGGTAAAATTCCAGTAGTTACAAATTCTTTTATTCTTGTTAATTAATATTAGGTTTGGTTTCTTACTGGTATAAAGTGATGTGTTTGTATCTCAGTCCTTTAAAATGTTATGCGTTTCATTCTTTAGAATGGATACTAGTTTGGGCATATACCATTTAGTAGCATTGTCAAAATTTAGTTTCTGGAACAATTCCCAGTGGATCGCTTTTCGCTCTCAGTTGTGCCCAGAGTTGTATTCTCGATTTGCTAGTTTTCTCCATTTGATTATGACATGGTTGATCGTTTTATCTCTGTCTTCACGCATCCTACACATCTATTTTTGCTTCGATATGATTTGTTCTTATGGCATTGTCTTGTGTTGCATTTATGAGAGATTCAGTTTCTCTCTCAATGTTTCCCTTTCTTAGTCAATTCCAGTTCTTCTCATGTGCAATCCTTCCAATTTGTTGCTATATGAAAAACATATAGCAATAATTATTTTTCTCCCCATTTCAAATTTTTTTCTGCTTGTTCATTTGTTGCGATTTCTGTTATTGACAGCTGTAATAAATCATTCTTAATCTATTTAGTTTGTCGCATCAACGCAATCGTCAATTCTCTTCTCCTCCTTCTTTCTTTGATACATATAGTCAATATATGTCGACTATCGGGTGTAATGTCCAGTCTTTTGTTCTATCCATTGTACATATTAAGAAATGTCCAGAATATCTTACAAGTGGGCAGCCCAGGTATTTATTGCCTTGCGGAAATTTCTGCGACAGAACTTTGTTTTTCGATGTTTTCTGGTTTTGCATACCATACTCACCTTGAGAGATATCTTACGTATAGTATATCTGTATAGCCGTATATCCGTGATTGTATATAGATACATTTATTTTCTTTTATACTTATCTTTCTGTATTTTCTTCATAGATTCTGAGTAGATCTGATGACTGTTATCTTATCTTCTATCGTTCTGTGTAGATGGCTTCGTCTAGATGTTATCTTCTATCTTCCTATCTGGAGGGCTCTGGTCTGGTCGATGTTATTCTGTTATTTTTCGGATCTGGAACGACTTGAACTGTTGTTTATTTTTACTTCTTAAAGCTCTTTATTACTTTATAAGAACCTGATCAAACAAAAACGCCTGTGAGAATTTAGTTTTAACGGACAGATCGCCACTCCGACCTTCCTCTTCAACGTCCAACTAAAATTAAACTTTCCTAAAATCTTTCTCACCTTCGCGCTGGCGAAACAGAAGAGAGCTCAAACTCAGGTCAAATCTCTGTTTGTTTGATGGTGATCGCTTTCAATATTCCCAAGTATTTGTAATTTTCCCCTTTTTTATTGGACGTCTCCTTCGTGCGTTTCTAATTCATCTTTATGTTATTTATCCATAAATGTTATATTCCTTCTTATCCCATATCTTCTTCCAAAAGAGTTTTTATTTAATTTGCATTTGGGTATTTGTCGATCATTGTTCTTTCTCTACGGATTTGTTGGTAGAATTTCCTATCCTTATTTCGGAAGGTCGGGTTTTGCTTGTATTTTTATTCTCTGCCAGTATCTTTTGATTCTTCATTCTTTTACAAATATCTTTTGGTTTATATTTATATATTCATATCTTTGAGTAGTATAGTCAAGCTTATTAGTTGTTGTCTGTTACCGTCTCTTCGGAGTCTTTTCAATCTATTGTGTCCTTGAATTTTTCCTTCCTTAAATATTTCGCTTGTTCTTGTGATTTCTTTATTTGTCCTAGCCTCATTTCCCATCTAGTCTTTATGTTTCTGGTCGGATTCCGCAGGAGAATATCAAATGTATCATTAACTTTGCTCCTGCATAATTATGTTATTTAATTCAGTATGTATTTTGTTAGGATGTTATATAATACATAATTTACCTTTTCGGATTCTATCATGATTTTTCCAGTCAAATTTCTGTGGAATGGTTATGTATCTTTAAGATCGGTAATGCTTTGTTTTTATTAGCTCTCTATCTTCGTTTCCTTTGATATTGATGTGATGCTGAGGTGCGTGATGTTTTACTTATCCTGAGAATATTTTGGATTTACTTTTCCACATAATTTCATTATCTCGAGATAAGAGAAAAACTTTTTCTTTTAGATATCCCTTGCTTGGTTTGCAAGTATATGGTTGGTTGTATTAAAAGTATCAGTTTATTTCCAAAACTCCCATGAAACTACACAAAATATGTGAATATGAATGTACAATGTACGCAATTCCCTAATTTATAGGCATGAAATAACCTTCGACGGTTTGGCATGCCGTTAAAATCAATCACTCAGTCAATCAAAGTAAAGATTCCACTTACATACCAAATGAGTGATGGTATTTATTTTTTTAGTGTATGTTTATGGGCCGCGTTAGCTCAGTCTGTAGAGCGTTCGGCTAGAAACCACAAGGTTCCTAGTTCGATACTGACCCATCAACTCAGCGTATGAGTAGCACAGGGATTTGTGCAGTAAAGTAAGGAGCTGATGGTAGATGTGGCGCTCCATCTCAGATGCTAAAACAATCTCCTTGATCTAGCGCTAGTGAAAAGGGGATATACTCCCTCGCTGATTGGCTGATACCGACTCTAGGCCACTCCGACGACCTTACTTTTACTAGTGTATGTTTATACATGTATTTGCACATAATGTATACCGTTTGCATACACATTTAAACACTTATAACTAACCAATCTACTTTTTATCAAATCAATTACGCAAACTTGTTTTAAAACAAGGATCTGAAGGTTGTGCATGCATCAATTGACGCGCTGTTCGTCCTGTGTACAACATGAAATCTGTCGGTCTCCAACAATCCAATAAAAAAGTATTTAAACACAATATTGTTAAAATTGTTGTTTACATTTTTCTTTCGTTATCATCAAGTAGCTTTAGCTGAATATAATATAACTAATAAAGATGATTCTGAAATCGCAGACTCTTCTAAATCGGATCATCTTCCAGGAAGATTTCTATGAATCATATTTTGTGAGTGGTTTTCTGATCAAGTGATTCCCAGTGTTCTGAATAGGCTTAATGAAGTGTCACAGGTTTTCTGATGTTTGGTTAAATGACATTCATCAAAGATTTGAAATCACACACAATTGTCTTCATTTTTTTACCTAACAAGAAGTATCTGAAAACCTAATACGATGCTTTTGCATTAAAAAAAAAAATCTTGTCGAACGTTTCTTCTTTGAGATTGTGAATAAGAAGCTGCATTTTTGTCTTGTCATGAATATTTTTTGAAAATAATCTGAGGGATTTCCGAGCAGCATATAAAATGATGGCCATTTGAATATTTCAGCTTTATTCTAATTTCATTTTTTTTTTCAAATTTAAAATTGCCATGATTGTTGAGATAACATGTTGGGTCGTTTATTGTATTTCTCGTAATACTTTTTGATTTTTTAAAAATTAATATTAAGTCTCGATTTAGATGAAGCAAAATTAGACACTACTCAACAAGAGGTCATAATAATATGGCGATGAGATGTCATGAATGTCATGAATACACTGGAAAAGTGATTGCAAAGTGAGGTATGAGTGCAGATGGGTATATGAATGGATTGGTGCGGTGTGGGTGTCTCAGGCGTCTTCGATTATATATGATTCTTATTGTCGTAGAACTGAATGCCTAATTCAGTTATTCTTAGGTTGATAAGTTGGTTGGTTTTTCATGACAAATCTAATATTCTTTAATACTCTACTCAAACTCTGTCAGTAATACCACTGCGGATCTAGGAAGAGAAAAATTCTGAATTCAAACTGCTAAAAAATTACCTTGTATCACATCCAACCCACGTATTACCGAATTGGGTAAATAATTACTATCACTCGGGTGGACACAGGAGTAACCCCAAACGACCCATTACGGGCTCTACTTATACAGATATACTTTTCTGCACAGCATACGCGTTCCTTTATGCTCATTGCAGATGATTAGTACAAGTAAAACAAACTATTGCACATGATTAGGAAAACTTATTTGTTGCTTTCTTCTGAAATAATTGTATTCAATATACACTGTGTTTTAAATTATTAACAAGGTGGCACTTTTTGATAAAATCCAACACCTACTCGTAAGATTTTAACCAAACCATCAGTAAATGATGAGAACATGTATGTACACCAAATCCGTAAAGATTGTAAGGTTCTAAAAAAGGAAACAAAGTTTACGGTCATTTACCTAATTTACTTTATCAGTGAGTCAAATTAGTAACGATGTGTAATAGAATTCCCTGTAAAAAAGAAAATAACACTTTATTTGCTTCATTTACAGATTTTTAGGGATACATACAGTAACTAAAAGGAAATTAAATCGAAATAAATATGTAAACAGAGTTTTAAAATGATAGTGGAAATGGTGAATATGAGATATGTGATCCTGTTTTTAAAATGACTTGGAAAAACCCCTGGTCCATCGGGCATGTCAATTTCTGGACTTCCTTTGAACTAATTTCACTTGGTACGTTTATTTCCACGAGTTATCTTTGATTCTAAATCGACGTCCATTCTCATAAAAACGTCGTGTCAGGACGCTCCACACGTTTCAGTTTGGTTTAAGTCCGGAGAGTTTGTTGGCCTGTTCATCTTTCGAGGTCCACAGGAGCCTAATTTTTGCAGATACTCCATAGTTCTATGTGCCGAATGCGAAGGAGTATTATCTTTCATAAATATGATGGTCCTCTTAAAGATAATTCTTTGCATTTTGGTCAAGATTTCAGGTGTTCTTGAGGACGGCTATATAAGCACCTACGGTTATTTTCCTATCGTCGGACACTCTCCACGGATCAACCAAAAAGCCGCTAATAATACCAGCCCAGATATTAATTCATCCCCCTCCTTGATTGCGACTCACGCTTTGATGACTATCTCGTGCATTTACAACCCAACCTTTTCTCAAACAGTCAGGGCCAGCAAGTGTTGCCCAAGTTTCATCTGTGTATGTATATTTCCTAATAAAGATGAGGGAAACAGCCCACCCAATCAAAATAATACATATCAAGTCTCAACTAAAAAGTTAAGAAAAATAGTGTCTGTATTCAAAACATGTATATATTTATTTAAGGCATTAGTGTATTTATTTAAAATATATGTACTTTTACCTAGAACCTCTGTATCAATATCCAAGATATATCAAATTTATTATTTTATTATCTTCGGTGTAATTACACCCAGGTCCATTCTGACCCTAAATGGTAGTACAGATTACTTCATAGATATGTTTGAACATTGTTTAAGTTAGGAATATTCAAACCACATAGGTGTGTGTAAATTATTAGTATCAAGAATAGTTACTTGAAGTTACATTGTCTTACAAATTATAGATCTCATTATATCAACAACATAACAAAGATTCAGAGATTATCTTACAACTAGATGTTAGGTAATTGCCTATTTTGTATGTTTATATTTACATTGTGTATTCTCTTAAATATTTTTCCACACGGTTATGCAACAACAAATCTTCTTATCTAATGAAAATAATTTTAAACAGATACATTTTACCTTTCCATGGAATTCAAACATATACTATTATTCTGGTTGAAAGTACTTGGGAATAATGTCAATGATGGAATGCCCCAAACTCACCAGAGCTGCAGAATTGAAACCCAAATGTCCAGATGTATTTTAGTATCATAGCCAGTGTTTTTAGGGGAAGATTCTTACCTATATGCACAGGGAACAGTCAGCTTATTCTAATCCTGGATAAAAGTGTTTTTTTCATGGTAATGATTTTCATTAGTTTCTCGAAACCATATGCAGTTGTACCTTGACTTACAAGTGTCCCAACAAACGAGTTTTGCAAGTTTACGAGCTGTCACTCGGTCGATTTTTGCTTTGCGTTGAGAGCTAACATTTGATTTTCGAGTGAGCTTCAGATAGGCTAATGTTTATAAGTTCACTAAAACCATTTAGCTTTTCAAATTTAATACCCCAAAGAAATATATTATTCATAAAAAGTAGATATTAAAACATATTACAGCATATAATTAATTATATTCAATTTTATTATGTTCTTCATACAATACAGTGGTATGATTCTTATTTAACAAAAAATATTACAAAAGAATTAGGGTGCTTTTTGATCGATGTGTGGGGCTGAAACGGGTCAATAAAATTTTCGTTTATTCCAATGTGGAAATTTATTTGATATGTGAAGAAAATTGCGTTAAGAGCGGAACGAATTAAACTAAAAAGTTAAGATACCCGTGTATATAAAAAAAAAAAAAAAAGAAAAGACTGACGTTGTCTTTAAGTAACCCAACAGTGTTTGATATGCCGTGACTGCGGAGTTGGGGAAATAAATAAACCAAAACTATACATGTCTTTCTCATAAGACTTAGCCATTATTGATTTGGAGTGGGGGTTGTTGGGCCTTATTATCGTTGCACACACCGATGGACGCAAAACTTTGCAACCCGATGTTTGTCGAAAAAAAAGATTAATATTTCTTCGAGGAAATCAGCTGCTCAAACAGATATATGTTTATTCAATCTGGAAATACATGAAGCATAAAATTTGCTTTTCTTGGATCTAGAATCCAGTTTCCAAAAGACGACATATTGAATTTAAAGCATTTACTCTATTGATCAACTGGAGATAGACATAAATCTACCCGGGCCAAACACTTCCATTCTTAAAAGAAATAACGCCCGAGGATGTTCAGAAGACGGAAAAAAATGATTTATTTACTTCATTGAGAAGAGTAAGCGAACAGATCCAGTTACACACTTGGGGTGATACAGGGCTTTTCAAAATTACGTATATTAATAATCAAAACTATCATTCAAATTTTGTGACCTTTTATTTAATGTATCCATACCTTTATTAAAAATATGACTGGATATGTTCATATTCTTTTATTAAAAACATACATTCCTTTCTTCAACATTTTATTGTATGTTTCCAAGACATATAATTTTACCCAAAATATAAATCCACCCTATCGGTGAGGCTAATAATACGTTTTTGTATATTGTATAAAAATATGTATATTTTGAATAAAAGTTCATGTTTTGAATGAAAGTATATGTGTTTTGCAAACAAGCAATAATATTTTGAATTTTATAGAATAAAATAGTCCTTTCGTAACGAGGACATACTTTTCTAATAAACGTACATATAATCTGAAGGTATTTTTGCTTTCATTGATTGATTTTAATGACCAATCAGCTCATTATGTGTGGATGGAATTGCGTTTATTGTACGTTTATATTTATATTTTTGTGTAGGATTTTACATATTTTTGCACACAGTTATGTTATCAAGTATTGTTGTTTAATACAAATAATTTGCACAGAGTTGTGTGGTTTCAAGTATTACAACCTAATACTAATAATTATGTTTTCAAATAATTTATTTCAAATTCATTTATATGCACAGTTTTGCAGTTTCAAATGACTAATAATAATACTTTGTAAAAATTATAGTTTCACGTAATTATTCTAAATACAAATAGTTCAGTTATAGTGCATCAATTATGTCACCGAATACAAATAAAGTTAAAACAAATCTATTTCGCCCATAGATGAGATTACTACTTCAAGTAAGTATGTACCTGGGCGTTATCACATTAAAGTTGCACTGCACTGAACCACAGAACTGGAGCCACACTACATGATGCAGTTTTGTGACATACATAGGCTACCCTTTGGAGGTTCAATCCCTATGAAATCCATATATAAATCAGCATAGTAGAAACCCTGCCGACAAGGCGTTAAAAGGCTTCTGTGGTTAATCTTAAACTGTTACTATAACAATGATGCTCAACAGAGACACAAATACAACGGTTCAGTCAACGGTTCTTTGACATTGTTTCTGGACTCAGATTTAACGAAGGAATAGTTTTGCACTAAAAAGGACAGGAAGTAAACGGTATCATATAGAAATTATAACAGATGCAGAAAACACAGATGATCTAGAGCTCATCACAAATACAGCTGCCCAAGCCTAATCACTGTTAGATAGCTTGTGTTGCATAGCTGGCAACGGAAGATTCCTCTTCCGGTCAAAGGACAAAGAGAAAGATAAACATATAAATTTAAAAAAAGGGAGAACGGAAGAGAGGTCTTCCGGTCAAGAAGCAGGGAGAAGATGAGAAAAAAAGATAAAAGAAAAAAGGAAAACGGAAGCAGAGTCTTCCGGTGAAGAGAAAGATAAAGAAATATATATGTCCGTTATCAGATCAAACGATAAATGCGTGTGCATATTTATTGTATAAAAAAGACCAGCGTTCAGTCTCCAGCGAGCAGCCGAGAAGTTAACCTCGTCTCCCGTATCAACCACCCTCGGGAAGTTCATTGCGAATACTGCACTCTTCGCCAGCCACCCGGTATTTTCATTGTGAACACTCGTCGCCCCTCA
Organism: Doryteuthis pealeii; assembly: GCA_023376005.1. Lineage (NCBI taxonomy): Eukaryota > Metazoa > Mollusca > Cephalopoda > Myopsida > Loliginidae > Doryteuthis > Doryteuthis pealeii. Next base: position 3,763,783 of record CM042145.1, on the reverse strand, counting down.
CCACCCACACACCGAAGAAAATAAAGACGGGTCCTATTTTTATATCTACGTGTCTGTGGTTTTATTGAAGTCCAGTCAAGCGGTTATACAACACTTGGAGTAGGCAGTAAGAGGCATTGGCTTCTATGTGAAGTCATGTAAATCAAGGTATACGCGTTTTAAAGAAGATGCAGCCATCTCCACATTAAATAGCAACCCTTTAAAAATAGTCGACCAGTTCACATAACTAGGTAATAATATCGCATCTACAAAAAGCGATGTCAATATACGCAAATATATAGACTGTTATTGGCAGATTATCCATCACATTTGATCACTACGATGAGATAAAACGTGAATTATTCCAAGCTTTATGGAAAAGCGTGTCGAAAAGCTTCATGTGAATTACACAAGTATGCTGCGTGCTGTCTTAAACAAATACTGGAAGGTGCCGGTTTGAGGACTAACCAGGAGCTATGAACAGACAGCGACGGCTGGCGAGAGAGTGAGTCATGGAAATCTATGCTGTCACAACAACGGTAATATATATATATATATATATATATATATATATATATATATATATATATAGAGAGAGAGAGAGAGAGAGAGAGAGAGAGAGAGTATCCAATTGCTACTTTAACTTTTCCGTTGCAGTGGCATCAGTACATAATCCAAAAGTGCTCAATATATTAAAAATATAGAGCACTAATAATACTGATAATAATATTATTAGAGCAAAAATAAAGGGTCTACCATGGTTTCAATCTAATTGCAATGATTCCTTCAGGTCCCTACCCTACGTTAACTAAGTCGATGCTATTCCTTAGTTAAATTAAAGATATTCTTCGGATAATAACGGTTGAACGCTACGTTATTTTTCTCTCAATCTTTACGTGCGGCCTGCACGCGAAAATTGAGAAAAAAAACAATGTATCGTTCCACACGTGTATTCATTCCTTAATTCTCATTTCTGTATTATTATCAATTTAATTCTAATTCTAAATAATAGTTAGTAAAAGCAGTTAAAATTAATTCTAATTATATCTTAGGGGTTTAATATTACTAATTCATAGTTTTTATTGTCTTTTTTATTTATCCAATTTAAAATAAATAACTATTTAAGAAAAAATCAATTAATATAATTAAATTTCGTAATGTAGTTCTAACAATTTATAACCGACCCAACCTATGTCTACAATTGAAGATTGATTCAATTCTATTATTTAAAAGGTTCTTCTTATCCGGGAATTTAATTATAGTTAACTTTTCTTGTAGACAAAGATAGCATGGATCATTTAGAGATCTGCACACATTTGATTTTCTTAGGATATTCTATTCAATAATTTGTGTCATAGTTTTATCTTTTAAATCCCAAATATATCTAGATAAAGTTGCTGCGTTTCTAAGGTTAATATTAGTAAATGAATGCTTATGGTTTGTAAATCTAGTTTTGAACTCCAACTTTGAGCAGATGCTACTGAAGCCTGGTAAATGACGCTTTTAGTCAAGCATCTTCCCTTCGTGGGGTACATTGTAGGGCTTCGACATTTGCATTGCTTCTGTTTATCCTGACTATTATTTCTATTTTGTGTATGGTTATTTATTATTTTATTATTATGTTTCTTAATAATCTTTTCGATCTTATCTGTGCAAGAGAAACTAATCTTTAAATTGGCTTTGTTAAGATTTTTATGTAATATGTGGTTGTCTGGAAAGTGTTTGTTAATTAAATTTAAAAACATTTTACCTATTCTAGTTTTTACTTGTAAATTGATCCGAGGGTTGTACCAGATTATTTTTCTATTTCTCATTCTAATTTTTTTGTTCTTATCTTGTGGATTCATTTTATGCTCATTGTTAAATTTGAGTTTGTTTTTCGTGTATCCGCCATTATGTAATGCTTTATTATATGAATTGCTAGTATTGTAAAATACTTGTTCATCAGAGGAATTCTTACTAAGTCTACATTCTATTGAGTATGGTATTTTCCTAATTATTGAAGGCGGGTGGTTAGATTTTGGGTTTACATATAAAGGATTTGCATTGGGTTTCATAAATGGTTCAAATTTACCGGTTATAAGGTTGAACGTAACATCCAGGATATTTAGGATTTTAATGTTCGATTGAATGTCAACCGATAGTCCCATTCCCTTCAGTGTTCGAAAAATCATCTCTATAAATTCCGATATCATTGATGTCAAATTTTGTTGTTAGATTATATAATATTAATAGCCCAATTAGGTCAGACATTTGGGAAGAATCAAGGGCACCCATTGCTATATAAAAACCTGTGATATTGCGATTCTTCACCCATTGTTCTTCTCTATTAAATAGAACCGTTGTTCTGGCCGATTTGATAATTTTTATTTCTTCTTGAGAAATTTCAGTATGCCATTGTGCGAAATCCATCGCTTCATAGAATAGTTTTTTTTCCGAAATCGATTAGTAAAAATCCGAAATGTCGAACTAAATGAAGGCTGCTCTATTCTTATGTTTTATATTGTTAAACCGCTTGATGGCATCATCTGTATTAATCCATTGGTTTAGGTTTAACATATTTTTTATTTCATGGTTATTTTTCTAGAATTCTTTTACTAACCCTACCTATTTCAGATCTAGTAGGGTTTATTAATCGGGTTTCTGGTTTCCAATTGAAATGGGATATATGGTCCTTTAATAGGACATACGCGTTTCTGGTTTGTAGCATTGGGACCCTATCACTTATATTTAGTTTTCTGCTATTATCTTTTTTTCATTGTTGATATCTTCCTCCAAATTATTGATAATTATGTTCAGTCTTTTTAAATAGTTTTTGTAATGTTTTTTGTTAATAGGATATCATAGTCTTTGTAATCTGGTTTGTATAGGTTTCTAGTTTTGAAGAAATTATTTCAATTTGATTGAAACTATGGTAGACCCTTTATTTCTCCTCTAATAATAATATTATTAGTATCATATATATATATATATATATATGTGTGTGTGTGTGTGTGTGTGTGTGTGTGTTTTATGTATATATATATATATATATATATATATATATATATATATATATATATATATATACCGTGTACCATTATCATAATAAATTTGCTCTACCAACGTATTGAGCACTTTTGTTATATCGCTGCCTTATCATTGGGAATCTTGCATCAACCAACCAGTGTGACCTGTTTCACCGGTAACTCAACTTTTCCGCAAATACCATATATATATATATATATATATATATATATATAACAGTATTGTATTGCTGCATCATCCATTATGTAAATATCTGTACATCACAATTTAGCTTTATGCATGTATTGATTTATCCATATATATATATATATATATATATATATATATATATATATATATGTCAAACAGAAGAATGGTGATTATTTGACGATTTTTATTAGGTATCGTTTTTTGATTCTCCTCGATAGATGGAAATTGGTTTGCAGCTTCAATCAGATTTGATCGAGTAAAAAGTAAATTTAAAAACGACCCAAACGCTAATGTAGCCAAGTACGTCAGTAATCATTTCCTGAGCACAATGTCAAAAATATGGGCTATCTCGTCTGGATTGAATTTAATAACAATGGTCATATAGTCTTATTCAATAACTATTATAACAATCGAGGCACTCTTAATGGTTATGTTTAGATTTACCAGAAATTCAGAAATATGGACACCCTTTGATATTTGAAACCACTACTCAGTAACTATAGATTTCCCAGAATAGATCGCTCGTCATTACCCCTTTCACAGTGTGCCGTCTAAATATATATCTTACCAACCGTAGAATGCGGCACTAAGCCTATTTAATCTTTTAGCAGAGTACAGGTAGTTTTAATTCGGAGTTTTTCTTCACCGCGAACAATTTCCTTGCCGCACTATACAGTCCAAATACTCTACTTTTCCCTCATCGCTGGGGGGGGGGGGAGGGGAAGACATTCATTCCTACCTTTCCGAATGGCGTTAGCGCCAAATAAAATGTAAACAGCATTGCTCAGGATTTGAACTCGGCTCAACGATTCCAATTTCTACGATGATAAACATTATACTACGGGCACCTAGCTGTTTATTATAGATGTATGTGAGAAAATGTACTATCTTTTATTCAATAGTTTTACAATATATTCTGAGAGGCCATTTCTCAAAGTCCGCGTGACCTGATGCAGTAATAAGTTTTAGGGTCCCATCTCTGGGTTAACTTAATCTCAGATAAAGTTTAAACTGATTTTGAATAACCTCTGCTCTAAAACACTGAAATTGCAAATATAAAATGTTTATCTGTTTTGGTACCAGATATTTGGGATTGGAAAGCCTAACTGTTAAATTCTGTTGTTACCAAATTATCCTTATTAGATTGGAAGGGTTACTTGAAGCCATACAATTGCCTGAAAAATCACATCATGTCTTGATTTCGTGATCAAAAACTAAGGAGATGATCCAGGCATGGCCGTGTCTGATAAGGCCCATGTGGGACAGAAAGGCACAGTCACAGCGACTAGAGCTGTTGTCTTGTTATGGTTCTTCTTACTATGCTTTTATCCTTGAGAGAGGACATGCGAGTGTTTTTTTAAAGGAATCAATGTGATAATTGGTGAGACGACAGGCGTCAGGGTTTTCAGCTAGGGTGAACCAACGCGCAATGGTTCATGTGATTGACGCCAAGGGATTTTTGCAATAGTCATTATATCACCCCTCTGGTGCCCCTCTCTCATAATGGCCAGAAAGTGTTCGCTGTATAGGGGATGGTTCTTCATTCTGGAGCCGTGTCCTTCCCAAAGTAGGTTGGATTTTAGTAGCATGGCCTCGATGCTGGTGATCATCACCTGTTTAAGGGCATGAATATTGGTCACAGATTCGCTTCAGAGGATGTTGCGGATGATGCGGGTGTATCGCTTGTAGAATCTTTCGAGGAGTCATATCCAGTGACGAGCCATATAGTAGGATGGCAATAACTATGGTTCTATACACATATATTTCTGTGCTTTCTTTTATTGTACCACATGCGTTTATATTATCTGCCAAAAACACTACTCGTCTTTGTCAGCCTGTTGTTTACTTTCTTGTCAATCCTGGCATCTGTCGTGACGATGCACGCCAGGTAAGTGAAAAGGTGGACTTGTTCAGGCCAATGGCGGTATGGGAAGGATTTCACTTCTCACGATAGTGGAATACCTACATCCTCTTCAAGTTGACTTATCACAAGAAGAAGAAAAATACAAACAAAAACAAATGACTTCGGTCCTAAATAAAAGCGAAAATATATCATGAAATCAACCAACCAAACAATCTAAAGAACTTCCAAGCTAATGTACACAATCATTTTGTGTAAAAATGGTGTGTCGTAAGGAAAATACCAACCCTCATAATGTGTAATGTGTAATGAAGATTATGAGATATATTTAAATCTCAATTTACAACGCTTAAGTTGGAGTCAAATTTTCCTTTAGAGGAATTATGTTTAAAATAGTTTTAAAGGATCATTTTCTAATAGTTTGACTCCTTCTTATTACATTTTATCCGAACAAAATATATCTTATTCGTACGATTTTGAATTTTTTTCTATAAAGGGGTAATTCCATGTCAAATCATCCAGAAAGAAGTAAAATTGTCACCAACCCACTTCAATTTTTCTGAATTTTTTCCAGATGTGGACTATATTAACATTAGAAAATGTGGACTATATTAACGTCAGAAAATCCCAAAAATTTGAACATCCATTACTAAAAAGTGGGGGATTTATGCAGATTTTTAGCTCTCCAAATTTGGTGTGATTGGCAATAAATGGCGACGTTTTGTAACCTATTTTTGTCTGTAAAATGAGTTCTAGAGCTTCCCTACTACTAAAGATTGTTTTTTAAAGGCATTTTAGTCAAAAGAATCCCAAAAAGGCTATCAACCAATCTTAAGTTATTAATGATTTCTGATTTTTACGTAGCCAGATCAATATCCCGATGTGGTACTGATGCAGTGCCAAAAAAAAATCTTTTTCTATCATTATTTCACATATATTGAACATTATTTGTATCAAAAAGATATTTTGATATTTTCTAATGTTTGAAAGATATTGCTTGGCGGGGATAATTAAATAAATAAAAAAAGACGTTTGATATTTAAGAAAGAAAATTAATTACTTACTTAAAAAGGATCATATTCACTCCACTCCACTGAGATGTTGGTTTTGTTTTACGATAGTGGGGACCTACAAAATAACGACATGTGATCAGTTTACGCTATATTGACACACACATCAATAGTTCATTTCAACTTTTTTTTTTAAATCGCCCCTTCGGAAAACATTATTAACATAAAAAAAACCTTACAATAAAGAAACTACTGATGATTGTAAAGAATAATTCAGCCTAAGGAAATAAGGAAAATTATGAAAAAACAAAAAAACAAACATTGTTCATATTTTTTCACCATTGAATCAATTGAATTCTAACGTGGCCACAAATAAGTTACGCTTACAGATTTAAAAAAAAATGTATGAAAAATCAAGTGTCAACATTCAAAAATTATCTTAAAAGTACTAAAATATTTCGATTAAAGTTGCCTTCTTCCAAATTTATAAAATTCAATGTTATAATTATAGTAAAAGATTAGTGAAAAATTGGATTTCTATAGTAAAAAAAATAGATTTTAAAGTTAAAAAAATGTTCTTTAGGTAGTTTTTTTTTAAGGAGAATAAGTTGATTTGTAATTAAGTTGTAATATTTAGACACTAAGCCTCATTACTTTTACATCAGATATTCTATTATTAGCACGGTATTTTATCTGAATGTTTCACTCTAGAATGTTCCAAGTGCGTGATTAACATAGAAATACTGGTTACGAGCATCAACAAGAAAAAAAAGAAGATATTCTGTTGATCAATATATGTTCGCTGTGTAAAATGAATGCATTTGTTCATCATAGGGATATGGACTTATTGACGTACCTATATATACGCGAGTGAAATTTGAGCCAAGATAATGATCGTATTGGATATAAATGAATGTATTTTAAATGCGATCGAAATGTGAGAGGAACGACCGATTATGTGTTGGCTCGTTTTTACTTTTATTTTTGACTCTGTTCAAAATTTCTGATTGAAGCTGCAAACCAATTTCGATTTATCGAGGAGAATCAAAAAGCGATACCTAATAAAAATCAGCAAATGATCACCATTCTTCTGCTTGTCACTTTATAAATTTGGAATAATCACCACGCTTATAAAGCGAACACCGATATAAAGATATATTCATAAAGGGGGATGTGACAATAAAATACTCTCATAGAAATTATATATATATATATATATATATATATATATGTGTGTGTGTGTGTGTATGTATATATATATATATATATATATATATATATTATATATATATATATTATAAGGATAATTTGCTGTATTCTGCGGTTGTAGAAGTTTGGAACATTCTACATCAGCATCGAGTCCTTCGTCAATGGAAGCCACTGTCATTTCCTATGTGAGGTTCATTAGCTGCCTCAGTCACTTGCTAGATCTTTGGGTTCTCAGTCCTAAATTTTTTAGCCCCACCACCCTCACCCGCAGTTTACCAACCAGGTTTGTACTGTCAGCTTCAATCTTGTCCGGTAGATATTCTTACCCTATTACACAAAATTCTTGTGATTTTTGTACGGCTGTTTCACAAGGCATCTATAGCATATAACCAGATAAAGAAGGTGAACGGCAAAGACTCTGAAAAAATAGCACAAGCGAAAAAAAACGAAGAAGCAAAATATGGCACAACAGTAAACATACTTAGTATGTTCGGTGGTTTTATACATAAGAAAAATTGCGATACGCACCCTACTTATTTGATAAATTGATAAATAGTAAACACTTCTTAAAATACAAACACTTAGTTTTCACAAAGTTTGTCATTAAGAAAGCGTTTTGCTACCCAGGACTCTAATTTGACCTTTGTTATATATATTATATATATATATATATATATATATATATATATATATATATATATATAGAGAGAGAGAGAGAGAGAGAGAGAGAGAGAGAGAGAGAGAGAGGGAGGGAGACAGAGAAAGATGGGCAAGGTTTAGAATAAAATCCGACGGTATGACAGAAGGAAGACAATACTGAATTTTATACAGAATACTTGTTTAAGAAATAGACACAGGTAGATAGGCACTCAACAAAATCGTACTAATTAGTAATTTGAAATGTATTTGTGGGTGATTCCCTGTGAAGTAATGGTTAAAGTGCTGAACTGCGACATCGCACTTCAGTCGCACTATTATATTTACTTTCTAACTAACACCAAAAAACAAGGTATGAAGCCCCTCACTCCCAGCTGTAGGGTGAAGAGTAACACATTTGTTCTTCTACAATGATGACTTTGGCATTAACCTAGGTTGATGTGCCATTAAGTAAAGAAACCAAACGTATTGGTTGTTACTTGACAGAACATGACTCTTGTAATCACAACAATAACTTATTCATTAATTCTTCGGTTCATTACAAAAAGCTTTATTTTGAACTTCAAAATTAAGAGACTTCGGATTAAAAATGAACAATACCATAAAGACAAACCTACACACATCTTATTTGTTTATCTATTTCTTGTATTAGTAATATTTTTGGTACAGAGTCTATCAATTTAAAAGTGGTATAAGTAGATTAGAATAATTGTAATTTAATATATTGTTTTAATTTTTTATTTCTATCTTCTTATAATAAGTGGATTTTGATTATATGTTTTATTATATTTTCATGATAGGGTGGAACAACTACTATATTATAATCTTGACCCACAAGCCACGGTAGTTAAGAGGCAGAAGTAGCGGGAAATGATACTGTGATTGTAGGTAAAGAGCACATATACTACGCATTGATCCTAACTGAAATTCCAATTCATATGCAAAATACATCATCATTCCGACGAGAACTGTACTTGTAATGTATGAATTAATCCATTGCATTTGAAATTTATCTACGATAACGACATCTCCAGCAGATAGTCGTCCAATCAAATTCGGACTATAGCCGACTGCGTAAGCACGTGATTTCTCTCGTTTGGACAACCTGCTGTGTGTCGACAAAAGACGGCGAGAAGACATCTTGGCTCGCTGGCGACCAGTTTCATAGACTTCATTGTATCGGGATGTCTTGTTAATCGATAGAGAACCTTAAGTCTCAAATATGTAGGAACTTTGCCAAATTACTTCCATTGTATCTCTTTTAAATGCCGGCAGTATGGTAAACAGTTTCAATCGGCCGATAAGATCCAACAAATGTTGCTTGTAGCTTCCATTGGCCAAGAAAATAACACAGTTAAAAGTTTTCTCTTTGAGAATGGCTTTAAATTCTTTAAAACATACGGATATTGAGTGAGTGGCTTATACAAAGGGATATTGACAGAGTGGCTTACATAAAGAATTAGACAAAGTTAATACGGATTTTAGGTTAATTGTTCAGAGTAAGTGACGTGACAAGAAATTCGATTAAAAATTTCGATATGGTAGTACTTTTGACATCATATACAGTACGCTTCCTTTCAATCTTTTGCTGGTTTTATAAACAAAAGCAATGTCTGTCTGTCTCTCTCTCTCTGTCTCTCTGTATCTCTGTCTCTGTCTCTGTCTCTATGAAACTGACACTACTCCTGGTGACCTACTACTTATTGTAACAAAATTTTCGAACGCCTTTTTCCCTGTCTGCGACCAACGTGGCCAATGAGTAGAGTAAAAATCTCAGCCCATTACCATAGCTCAATCACCAGAGCTGCAAGGCGTCAATCATCTGCCCAACACCTTATTGATACCTTGAATATTTGGGGCCCCGACTTCAGGAAAAGAAAACTGCCGCCATCACGTGGAGCTTTCAGAAGTGAAGTACCCAATTTAATAATCCCCTAATATACTGACATCTGAACATACTAGTGATGGATACTAACGTTTATTACGGACATTAAAAATGTAATCTACCTCATCTATAAAACCTCTCTCTGTTTTATCATTAATTAGAATATACCGACCAGCCTTTTTAGCCATACTTTTGATACCCTTATACACCCATCCATGTACTTACATACATACATACATATTATACTGGCTGAGTGTTGAAATAGGTCGGAAAAGTAAAACGGAAAAGTTTGGTGTGGGCATAGAATTTAAGGAATTTAGAAATTACTAAGGGTACGAATTGTGTTATTTTTGTGTTAAAACATGCAGTTGATAAATTAAATAAAACTGCATGTTTGACATTTGATAAATTTAATAAAACTGAAAAAAAAAACATAATTCGTATCCTTAGTAATTTCTAAATTCCTTAAATTCTAAGCCCACAACAAACTTTTCCGTTTTACTTTTACTCCAAATAAAAATAGTAGAAGTGACTGAATTTTCTTACTTTGGTAGAACAGATAGTCTTGGAGAAAAAAGCTCTGAATTCAAAACCTGATCAATGCAATGGAAAACAAGCTCAGTAATTTATTCTAACAAAACTTTTTATTAAAAAGGGTTGTCAATTGTAAACCACAACTCGGTGGAATAAGATAACTCTAGAATAACTCTGCTCCGAATAGAAAGCATAGATTAAGAAACAATTGAAGAAACTTTATTATTTTTAGAGGCCGATTAGAGATACGGACTGCCGATCTTTTGAATAACTGACGAAAGTAAATCTCAGTCAAAAGATAACCATAACGTCGAGTAGGCAATCTGGTCCTTTATTGGTAGACCGCTTGTTGCTGCAAACTCTACCGCTTAGTGAATATATCCCCCAAACATGTGGGGCATATATTTATACCAGCTTAGTTTCTGGGACGGGACACATGACAGTTCAATGTCTTTCTTCAATGACACATAGACATTCTCCAATATGTACCCAACAGCATCGGGGTCATTTCCCAGTTCACACATTACACACCGGCTTTCACGTATCTCCGTTGTGATATGTGTTCAGCAATATGAAGGTTTTTTTCCATGTCATATTTCCACTCATGTGTCTTAATTTAGTAGCAATTCCTTATGTACATCACCAAGAGACGGATTTACAATCATCAGTCGGCTTATTGTTAGCAAATGGGGAATAATTTCCATCAAATACAATGGCTCTCGTGATATACGTCTTTTCTTTAGATGTTATTCTAACGGTAGTGTATGTATTTCCCCAATATCTCTGCTATGGGTCGGATGCGACCAAAGGTAATTTTTCAAGCATCGAACAGCGAGTTTAAATTCATAATGTTCTTTCCACAAGAGCAGTTGCCATACCAAAACTAAAGAGGCCATTCTGTTTAACTAGTTACCCATATCTGTCAAGGGAGGTAGGTATTATCGGCTGTGTAAATCTCACTGCGTAAAACAGTTGTTTTTATGGAGCAGAAAAGCTGAAAGCACCGAATTCTAATATTTATTACGGACATTAAAAACATACTAACACTTGGATCCCCCATTGGAAATTCCTTCTTTCTCTATTTCATCATCTATTAAGATCTGTCGGTCAGCCTAACCTGTTTAGCTAACCTTTTGATACTACTATACACAGGCGTAATAGTAGTAATGGTTATCTTCGTAGGAAATGGATTCGGTGGTCAGAGTTCAAATCTTCGACGAAGTTGTTTGCATTTCACATTACGCTAATACCCTTGAGAAAGGTATGAATCTAATTATTCTCTCTCCGGGTGAGGGTTAATAGTAGGGTAGACTGGGATTTTTAAACTCACGTACCTAGGTAGTAATATCTCATCCAGAGAGCAATGTTAATACACGAATAGCAAAGGCATGGTCGGCCACAAACAAATTTTCAGTCATATGGAGGTCCGATCTCCCTGAAAAGCTGAAGCGACAGTTCTTCCAGGCTATGGTTTTGTCAATGCTGCTATATGGCTGCACCACTTGGACCCTAACGAAGTGTCTTGAGAATAAGCTAGATAGAAGAGGCACAAGAATGCTGCGTGCAGTCTTGAAGAAGTCGTGGAAGCAGCACCCCACGAAGAGGCAACTGTACGGTCACTTGCCTGCCATTTCACAAACTATCCGAGTGAGACGGACAAGGCATGCAGGACACTGCTGGAGAAGCAGGGACGAGCTCATAAGCGACGTTCTCCTGTGGAAGCCAACACATGGACATGCAGGTGTGGGGCACCCGGCAAGGACCTACATTGACCAGCTATGCGCGGATGCTATTTGCTCAGCAGAGGACCTCGCAGGTGCAATGAATGATAGGGAAGGTTGGCGAGAGATTGTCACGGATATCCGTGCTGCAAGCGCGACATGATGATGATGATGATGTACACCCAGGGAAAGAAAAGCTTATTGTGCAATACAGGTGATCAATTAACATAAGCGTGATTATTACTGACATCCAAAAATTTACCCTGTTATTCCCATCGAGAAATTATTAGCTTTCTACTCTATCTGCAGATTTTTCTGACCAGAGGTGATTTCATTTAACTGCCAACGGCATCTAAATACATGGATTATTCTATGCCGGTTAGTCATTTTTTGCAATCAGGTTGGATACATTTCTATTAATAAGTCATATAAATTTATATAAATCAGTTATATAAATATCTAAACTACAATTGAAATAGTGTTAAAACCGATTAAAACGATGAAAGTAACGAATTATTTACAATTTCGTCTTCTTCTTCTCACAGTCTATTTACGTAGAAATGTTTTATCTTTTCATAAGAAATGACGTGTCAAAGGTTACTCGAAAAAGGATGAAATTTGGAAGTAAATGAAACTCTCTCTGTTCACTGGTAATCGATATTCTTTTCCTGACATTTATTCAAACATGTTTCTTAGAAAATTAAATAACGATCCCTATAAGGTGGTTTAACATTCAGCGAAATGTCAAATAAATATTTGAAAATAATCAGCTTTTTATTTGAGGAAAGATCATGAGTAATATTCTTGAAATACAATATAGACGAGGAATAAAGGAAGTCGACACATCAAGACAACTAAATCAAGTTGGATTATGTATAGAAACCATGATAAAATGGTGCATATTATACGGTCGAAATATAGGTAGGCGCTGCTTATTTGAATTACTAATTATGGAAAATTGTAAACAAATAATCACGCACTGTTAATAGATAGGTAATAAAAAAAAAGCACGGAACCGGAAGAGGAATGGTTTGAAAAAGTTCAACATCTTGTCCAGTTGGTTAAATCTATTAATAATTGAGATTCGCTTCCGGTTTTTGTCTGTAACAAAAACTACGTCACTGCTTACGTCATATTACCCAAATCGTCATAACATAGAATAAATACACTCAAAATTTGAACATGCCACATTAGTCAGTCCTCATTGTTTTTTAAAACAAGTTTTAATAAATACATGACTGGTATTGTATATCTATATATAGTTTGTTTTATTTTAATATATATTTAAAGTTTACATTTCAAATTGTTTTATTTTTTAATCCTTTAATGTATTTGATGATTTTACTTACTTAGGGTACAAACTCGCTGAGATTTAATTTTTAACTCCCACCCCTCAGGCAATATGTTTAAAAAATCTATTCTTACATCGCCCGGAGGGTGTTTTTTATTTTGCTACTATAAATAAAATATACTTCCTCTGGCACAATAAAAGAACCCCTCCTTTTTATTCGGCGTCTTCTGTAGCTTGCAGCACAAGCAAGACAAGACGTAGCGTAGGTTAAGAGTAATTAAGGTCCAAAGATCAGTAAATCTACCCCTTTGATTGTCTCCTGTTTTTGAATAATTTCCACGGACTTTTTTCACAACCAAGTTAGATACGTTATATAAAAAAGTTACATATAGATATTAAAGAAATCGTTGGATATATCATGTTTTCAGGTACAAATATAACAAAGATAAAACCAAATACACATTTCTGTCGAGTTGGGTGTTTCTCTTTAAACACACCACTAAATAATTATCATCAGCGACAGGTTTTTGGAAAAATATAGTCACATTAATTGATCTATCTCATGCCATAAAAAAATAGTTTGCGGGCCGCACTAGGACCGGGGTTCGCGTGTTTCCGAACTCTAGTGTATGTGATAGAAACTGAAAGAATCTTTGAAAGATTGTCTCTGTGATTGCAGAAGGAAACAGATATGAGCAATCTTTTATTCTTCTCTTCTTCTTTCAGAATGAGTCACTTCCTTTTCGAAACACATCTCGATTTACATGACTTTATATACCAAGCCAAGAATCTGTCGCAGGAAATATAATGGAATAACCACTTTCAAATCACGTGGTTATCTTTAGGTCTCTCTTCTGCATTATATGATTCCCACGCCTCGCAAAATCTCGAGATTTTACCTTTCAGCTATTTTCTGCGATATTAACTTCAATAGTTAAGCGTTAATCGATGTAAAAGAATGGAAAATGTTGGCTTCGTTCTATTTCAGCCAAAGCCTGTAAACCTAACAATAAGACTGATCAATGACAAATACATAAAGCAAAGTAAGTTTGAAAAAGAGGGAAAATGCGTTTATATATGATTTCAAATTTCGAGTTGATATCACCGCCTGAGACAATGCGCATGCGTGTGTTTGCGTATATGTAAGTGGTCAATAATCAGAACAGTAAAAGTAAGCTTACAGCCACGAAATAAAAGTAGATTTTGTGGCAAAATTCATTGAACAGTTAATGTGTCTTAGTTTTGCCCTTGGTTTTGAATTCTGCGTTGTATTAATAATAATGATGCAACTACGAGGGTTGTTCCAAAAATAATACCCCCGATTTCTAACAACGGAATCTACAACTGACACAGTGAGCACAATAATACCATTGGATGAAGCAAGTTTTCAGCTACAAAACACCATTTTGTCTATATGTTCACTATTACTGACTATGCATTCTTGCGAAGCGGGAAACACGAGTCTGCATGATACGATCGTAAGGAGGTTACTATGACAGTAATGTATCATATGTATCTCAACGGAAATTACAGCAAATTCAGAGAGTGTATTAACACTATTAATGTGGTAAAACTATAGCTACAAACATCTATTCCAACATGGTCAATAGTAAGAGGATCGCTCCGAATGTAATACCTCTTATTTTATTATGTTGTCGCACAACAGCAAATATAAATGTTGGTGATACATCATTAGAAGTTGAACCTTTTCGCTGATCTAGTCTGGTAAAATCCTATCTGGCATGAAAGTAGAGGTGTTTCAATGCAGAAAGAAATTGCTGCACCACCTGGACCCTAACGAAGCGCCTCGAGAATAAGCTAGATGAGAGCTGCACAAGAATGCTGCGAGCAGTTTTGAACAAGTCGTGGAAAAAGCATCCCACAAGGGAGCAGCTTTATGGTCACCTGCCCCCTATCTCACAGACCATCCGAGTGAGACGGACTAGGCATGTAGGGCACTGCTGGAGAAACAAGGACGAACTCATAAGCGATGTTCTCCTGTGGAAGCCAGGACACGGACATGCCAGTGTGAGTCGCCCAGCAAGGACCTACATTGACCAGCTATGTAAAGATGCTGGCTGCAGCGAAGAAGAACTCCCTGGGACGATGAATGATAGGGAAGGTTGGCGAGAGATTTTCATGGATATCCGTGCTGCCTGCGGAACATGATGATGAACGTTTAAGCTGACCAAATAAATGAGTAGTTGAAAGATCTATGTGAGAAACAAGCTACGTTTAACATATCAGCCCAGCAATAAAATGAAGTGCGCATCGATCAGCACGTCCGCGTTACTCATACCAATTAAATATGAACGATGTAAAATGTAGCAAATTTTGACAAGTGTCGCAATCCTAATATTTTTCTTCACTGAGAAAATTGCCAACTGAATGACTGTGGCTACGTAATAACTAAGGTTTTTAGCCGAAAACTTGTACTATACAACGGCGTGATTGTACCATCTGTTCCTGTTCTGTTAACCGCGAATAGAAGGCATTGCTGTTGGATCAATCGTATATTATGGTTCAATTTCTGCATGGGTGTTTGCTAGAATAGTTCAGAAAGATGTCACATCGTAGGGAGATTTTTATTAGCACAAACCTGTTAAAATACCTTTTCAGTATAAAGCAATTTGCTACTTGATAATGATATTGAAAATATTAATCCTATTATAGGATAATGCAGCAAAATTGCACAGCGGGATACAAAAGTAAGTACGACTAGTTGGGACAGGTGATCCAATCAGAATTATGCAAGAGATTACAATTTGAATATGGTGACAAATGGTATGTGAACAAAACATAATCTGTGTTGGAAAAATGAGACGCAAACAACTAGGGACTTTGAGGTAAACATGGTTCCGATCCAGAAGGCAAGACCAGATGTTAATAATAATAATAATAATAATAATAATAATAATAATGTAGCAAACTAGCACAACGGGAGTACAAAACTAAACACGACTGGGTTGGGAAGGTGATCCACAGGGAATTATGCCAAAAATTTAATTTTGACCATACAACAAAACGGTATATGCATAAACCAGAATCTGTTCTTGAGAACGAAACACATAGAATTCTCTGGGACTTTGAAATAAAACGGATCACCTTATCACAGCAAGAAGACCAGACCTAGTGTTGATAAACAAAAAAGAAAGAACTTGTCAACTGGCGGATTTTGCAGTTCCAGCAGATCACTGGGTGAAGCTAAAGGAAAATGAAAAAATGGACAAATATCTGGACCTTGCCAGACAACTGAAAAAGTTATGGAATATGAAAGTGATACCAATTGTAGTTGGTGCACTTAGAACGACACCAAAAGGATTGGAAAATTGTTTGGAAAGTTTGGAAATCAGAGGAACGATTGAAACCATTCAGAACACTGCACTGTTGCAATCTGCCAGAATACCCAGAAGAGTCCTGGAGACCTGAGGAGACTTGCTGTCACTCAGACTCCAGTGTAAGACCATCAGCTAATGCTAATGTGAAAACTCAAAAGGAGTAAATGATAATAATAATGACAAGGAATGAAACAACAACAACAACAACAACACAACAACAACAGCAACAGCAACAACAATAATAATAATAATAATAATAATAATAATAATAATAATAATTAGGAATATTTTTGAATGCATCAGCGTTGAATCTCCTTCACAAAAGTAAACTTATACATGCATACATACATTGATATTGCAGTCTCGAAAGACTATAATATATCATCTCGTGCAGTTACAGCGCCTCCTGTGACTGTGATGTTCAATGTTCGAAAAACATTGGCGACCACAGATGTCGCATGTGAAGGCTGTCCCTGAAGATGTTGATGTGCCGGTGCTAAAAACAAACACAAAACAACAAAAAGCAAAACCAACCAGTAGTATTCTGATGATGACAATAAACCCCATCCAGGTATGCAACTGACGTTCTGTGAATCTGAAGAGTCAGTAGTCATCCATTTTGGCCTTTTCTCTCACGTCCACTTCGATTCGTTGTGTTCGTGCATTTATCGGTAAAATAGATCTGTTTGAGATTCTATTTAGATTGAGTAAGAATAACAACATTAATACATTGGCTACTAAAACATTTGTATTGTAACGAAGATTAAAATGCTTACCTGTTTGAAATGATGATGAAATAGATCTAAAAACTTGCAAATTATTAATATTAGATAAGGATAGTTAATTATTTCCACACAATTAAACTTCAAGTGGAAATAATCATATATCTTGAAACCATATAAATGTGAATATCATTTTTACTAAGAATAGTATTTTAAATAATCATATGATAACCAATTACATTGGTTACACATGATTATTCTTATGTAATCATAATTACAAGTAACTATATAACTGCTAGAAAAAAAGATTGTTTTTACATTGAATAACGTAGGATTTGGCATATAGTAATGGCAAGCAATGATCCATACAGTCCACCTCTAGAAATCAGAAGCTCTCTGACAGTAATCTGGATCCTATTCAAAAAGGATTATTGAACAAGTTATATCCTATCTCAATGAGACATTTGTTTCTAAATTTCAATGTCAGAAAAATACCATGAAATCTATTTATTTAAAAAGTTACAGTATCATTAATATATCTATTGGCCTATATTTACAGAAGAGTAAATATTCGCTGTTAGAATATCTTAACTGTTGTTTTATTAATGCCATTTAAAAAGTAACGACGTTTGCCTCTTGGAAATTTTGGTGGTTTTGGCCCTTTGGCTCTGCACGATTTCCTGACGACTTAGTTCGCCCCAAGATGACTTTCATATTGATTATGGTATTCTATTATTACAATTTGTCTTTCCTTCGATGCACATATATACACACCACGCACGCGGTGTGTACAAACACATAGTGCATACACACGCATGTATTGTATTGTATTGTCATTTCAGTCTCGGAAGACTACAATAAAGTGTTTGTGCCCCTGAAGTTACAGCGCCTTCTCTGTCCGATGTTAGCAAAATATTCTCGACCACAGATGTCGCATTTGAAGGCTGTCCCTGAAGATGATGATGTTCCGATGCTTTGTTGCCGCTGCTTTCTTCTAGACCTGTTAGCTTCATGGTGTAGCGTCAGGGTGACTTCTGATATGAACACTCCTCTACGGAGATTCTACCGCCACTGAGGGCGGTCATGAGCCAAATTTTCCCAGTTGTAAGGGGCAATGCTAAAACATCTGAGATCATTCTTGCAGACATCCTTGAATGGGGACGATTAATCTGTCTTTTACCAGACGTAAGCTCTGCATAAAGAATGTCTTTCGGGATTCGTCCATCATCCATTCGACGTACATGACCCAGCCATCGGGGCTGACGTTCCTCAGTAGAGAACACAAGCTGGGGAGTTGACCTCTCTCTAGAACTGATGTGTTAGTGATCCTGTTCCACCAGGTGATGCCCAGTATACATCTAAGGCAGCGAAGGGAGAGGTTATTTAGCCACCGCTATTGGTGGGAGTATAAGGTCCATGTTTCATTTCCATACATGAGGGTGCTGATAACATATGCCCTATACACTTGTACCTTTGTACGGATAGTGAGCTTGCTGTTGTCCCACACTTTTGCTGTTAGCTTTATAAAAGTTGAGGCAGCTTTTCCGATCCGGCAACTGAGTTCAGTATCAAAGTGACAGGTTGTCAGTGATGGTGGACCCAAGGTAGGTGAAGGTGTTTACGGCTTCCAGGGTGTAGTTGCTGATGGTGATGGAGGGAGGATTTACAGTTCCCTGACCCATCGTCTTGGTTTTCTTTATACTAATGGTCAGGCTGAAGTCCTGGCAGGCTTGGGTGAACTGTTCCATGAGTGTTTGCAGGTGCTCCTGGGAGTGTTCTACCACTGCTGCGTCATCAACAAATAGCATGTCCCGAATGACAAATTGCTTGACATTTGTTTTGGCTTTTAGACGGCTGAGATTGAACAGATTACCATCTGTCCTTGTGTGAAGGTAGACTTCTTCTGTTGCTTTACAAAAAGCTTGGCACAAAAGGAGGGAAAAGAAGATCCCAAACAGAGTGGGTACCAACACGCATCCTTGCTTGACACCACGACGGATGCTGAAAGGGTCTGAGGTGGACCCATCAAACTGGATGGTGCCTTGCATGTCATTGTGAAAAGACTGAAGAATGCGGAGAAGTTTTGGGGCAGCCTATACGTTCTATTAACTGGAAGAGACCACTCCTGCTTACAAGGTCGAAAGCTTTTGTGAGATCAATAAATGCTATGTAGAGTGGTCTTCTCTGTTTTCTACGTTTCTCCTGAACCTACCCCAGAGAGAAGATCATGTCAATAGTGGACCGTCCTGCTCTTAAATCGGCCTGTGATTCAGGGTAAGTCTTTTCTGCGAGGATCTGGATACTATTTAGTGCAACTCTAGCAAAGAGCTTACCTGTAATGCTGAGTAAAGAGATACCACTGTAGTTATTGCAATCACTCTTGTCTCCCTTGTTCTTATACAGTGTAACGGTGGTGGCATTCCTCATGTCTTGTGGGATAACCCCTTCACTCCAGCATAGGCAGAGAAGCTTGTGGAGTTTTTCTAGAAGAACAGGCTTCCCACACTTTAGCTGTGATTCCGTCGCTGCCAGGTGATTTGCCGCAGGTTAGTCTGTCAAGTGGTATGCAAAGTTCTTCAGTTGTAGGTTCCGTATCTAGCTCTTCTGCTACCGGTTGTTGCTCTACATGACGTAGGGCTGCACTAGAAACGGTGTTGTCGCTGGCGTAGTGTTCTGAGTAATCCACTGATCAACTGGTTTAGATTGATCTTTTATGATTTCTCTTGATGCGGATTTCAGAGGGGCGATTTTGCGATGTGATGGTCCAAGCGCCTTTTTTATGCCGACATACATGCCTTTGATATTACCGGACTCAGCAGATGATTGAATGCTTCTGCAAAGCTGTAGCCAGTAACTGTTAGTACAGCGACGTGCAGTTTGTTGTAGCTTCTTCCTTGAAGCTCTAAGGGCATGTAAAGTCTTGTCATTCGGCACAGATTTGTAATTAATGGAAGCGATTTTTTCTTCTTCCAAGATTGGTGTCAATACAGAGGCATTAGCTTCAAACCAATCATTAGACCGACGCACCTCTTTTGCCAAAAAACTTTCAGGCCCGTGTTATGGATGATGGTCCTTAGGCCATCCCAATATTGCTGGGCAGAGCAACACTGAGGTAGGTGGTGAAGAAACCCCTTTAAGGCACAGAGTAAGGCAGCAGCTTTGGTTGGGTCAGCTGTTTTGGCACTATCCACACGAGGGGGTCCATTTGATTTGACTCTGTGGAATTTTTTTAATTTGGAGTTTGATTCTACAGCAGACAAGGGAGTGGTCCGAGTCACAGTCTGCGCTGTGAAAGCTACGAGTTTCGAGGACACTTCTGAGGTCGGAGCGCCGTGTTATGATCAAGTCCAACTGGTGCCAGTGTCCTGATCATGGGTGTCTCCAGGAAATGTTTTGACGAGGTTTGAACTGAAAAATATGAGTTTGTGATGCATAGATTGTGGTATGTGCAGAAATCAAGGGGACTTTGTCCATTCTCATTAATTGTACCAATGCCATGATGACCCAAGCAAGATGACCAGGTGTCGTGGTCAGCACCATCTTGTACATTAAAATCACAAAGAAGGTAAAGTTGATCTAAATTGGGATATTTATTACAGTCAACTCAAGCTCATCATCAAATTTGTCCTTTGTTTCTTGAAATAAACATCTAAATAAATAGATATATGTATTTATCGAAAGTTCTTTAATCTTTACAATTTTCTTAGCCCTTAGTTTAACATTTAAATGTAAAATTACCTCTGTAATCTGAAGGAAAAACAAAGGTAAAAAGATGTATGAATCGAATTATAAATTTCTAAACATTGCAGTACATGATATTAAGTAAAAAAAAAAGTGCAGGTGCACAAAGTGTAAGCATACACACACGTGCAATACATAGCATATACAGCCTATTTAACAAAAGGGATGCGGATTACTTTTTGATAAATTTTATTTAAACCATATCAAATAGAAAATACATTTTTTACAACGATATTTCATCGAGAGGTTTTGGAAAAAATATTTTTTCTCGGTGAACTAGATATCCGCTCATACATCTCACCGAGAATTTTGACAGTTAAGAAAGAAAGGCAGTCTAATCCCTTTAAAACCTGTTTCCTTATAATTGAACGAAATGGATCGACCAAATGCATTAATGTTAACTTTTTGCAAAGAACAGATTAGGAACATTGTATATTAAATTTGTCTCGCACCCGATAGTAAAAATTATGCCTGATATAAATCTTAACAGCATTCGTCCTACGAAAATGACTATAGGAAAGAACGGAGCGGACGCTAGAATGAGGCTAACGTGTGACCGAATCATGTCAACTACTAGTTGCTGTTGTCAGTGTTACTATTAATGTACATATGTACAGATTGTATTCTTTTATTCTTCGGTGTGTGTATATTATGAAAAAAATACTAGGTTGGCACACACACACACACACACACACACACACACACACAACACACACATACACACACACACACACACACACACACACACACACACACACATATATATATATATATATATATATATATATATATATAGAGAGAGAGAGAGAGAGAGAGAGATAGATCATATGGTTTTCTATATTTATAAATTAAAAGTGGTCATATCATTGATAGCGCATATAAATCTAAGTTAGGGTAGTGAAGATATAAAATCAACGGGCTTTGTTAACTGTCAGTTTCCCGCCAATGCCATTTTCAAACCAGGTGAATATTATAAAGTAGCAATTCTCAAAATTAATACAATACAATACAATCCCATTCACACATGTACCACACAATAGTATATAATGAAAACTACGAATGTAGATATTTCACTAGTTTCGAAAATCGCATAGGTAAGAAACTGACAGTTACCGAGCACCGTTGACATGTCTTCGCTTCCATAGCTTATATATATATATATATATATATATATATATATATACATATATATATATATATATATTATATATATATATATTATATATATATATATGGTGTATCGTGTTAGGAAATGAACTCCGCGATTCGAGACGTGGGTATTTGCCCTTGGGAAAGATATGTATGCAACTATTCCCCCTCTAATTTGGTTAAAATGCCGGCCAGCATGGAAACCAGTCTAGGTGAATTCAAACTTTGCTTAAGAATTTGACCCTATTTTACATTATTTTGGGGAGGCGTTGCTTGATATATATATATATATATATATATATATATATATATATATATATATATATATATATATGAATGTGTGGTGTGTATGTGTGTGTATATGTGGATGAAAATAGACCAAAAAGTGGATATAAGAACACAACAACTAAATTCAATTGATATATCACCTATCTAGTTGCTGGGTTGTTATATCCATATTTTCCTCTATTTTCAACCACATTTTGTCGGATTTACGCAATCCTTTATCGTCATCAAGTGCCGCTAGTGGCCCGGATATCGATGACAATCTCTCGCCAACCATATGTTGTCTTCCTCAGAACAACGTCGCTTATGAGTTCATCCTTGCTTCTCCACTAGTGTCCAGCGTGTCTTGTTCTAGTGGGGTGTTGATTCTACGTTTTGTTTAAGATTGCACGCTACATTCTTGTGCAGCTCCTATCTAGCTTATTCTCTTGGTGCTTCGTTAGGGTCCATGTAGTGCAGCCATACAGTAGCACTGTATACAGTTGCTTATACTATCTATCTGCTATCTGTTATGCCAAGTGAATAGCAATATGATATATAACCTGACATCTTTGTGGCGTAGGTATGGCCAGAACAAAATTGTTGAGAACTTCGAACTTCCATTCGAACCCCTGTGCCTCGGTTTTAACTCTAGAGCTTTTCCTTCACTCAGACCAAAGCTAGCAAGCCTGTCTTCTCGATTATTTGAGTATAGTTGGAAGGGTAGAATATATTATGCACCTTTCCCAAGAACATTAGCGCTAAGTGAAATACAAATAGATTTGTCCACACTATGAACTTGGCTTACTGTGTCCATTTCCCTGACGATAAACATTACGTCACCTACACTATCTCTCTGGATATATATATATATGTGTGTGTGTGTGTATGTGTGTATGTGTATGTGTGTGTGTGTGTGTGTTCGTATATCAGTGTGGGTATGGGAACTTATGTAAAGAGATAATGTGCAAGTGGAAAAATTTGCTGCTGCTATCGATAAAACTAGAGCTGGGAAGTGAAGAAAGAACGTGAGAAGTCTTCGACAGAATCGATATTGATCTGTCAAATCAGTGCAAACGTAGCGCGTAGATTAAGCATATATTATTTCTTTATCGAAATGAGTCGCTCTGAATGGTCGAATTAAGCTGTAACCGTCAACAGAACTGACACGTTGCACGCGCAAACTCACAATTTAGATTAAGCAACGATTACGTCACATTCTTGCTTTTCTCACTCTCCCTCTTCTCCCTCTATTTCCCTTCTTTCTCTCAACCTTCACCCTGTCCCTGTTCCACCTCTAACATCTCTTTCCCTCCCGACCGTCACCCCACGCTCTGACTGCGAACCCCACAGATGTGTAGAGATACAGACTTTTCAATTCTTCGACACTCAGCACCGGAATTCTTCGAGGTTACAATACAGACAATTATTACACTCGCCATCTTCAATAGTGATTGTCTCCACCCACACAGTATTTCGTTCTTAGAGATGCGCTCTCTCGTTACTTTCATTATTCCAGTACGTGCCACTACCACATTAGGATTTGTTGGTTATGCGCCCTCATATTAGACCAGGGTAACTCGTCAATATATACTCAAAATTAAAGAAACGTGTTCCACAGGAAACGTTATTTGAACAGATATAACCGAAACGAAATACATTATATCTATATATTGGTCCTCGCTATGCCCAGAGCACAGTCCAATATTAAGTCTTTGAATATTGATAAGCTCTGCGCCACACTGTGAAATAGTTATGAGGCTAGATTTTCCGGTTTTGATTGCTGCCACGAGTTCGATCCTAACCAGGTACATTGACCTATCTACCTATCAAAAATGACTCCAAAAATTAGGGAAATATTTATATCTTGCAAGATTAGAAATCTGTGTGAATCAAGCAGAAATCTGGGAAATGTTGTGTGGAAGACCAGCAATTTCTCATGCAGCTGGCATCCCCTCCTTAAAGATTCCAGTGTTATTCAAATGAGGTCCAAATACAAGTTTTCAATATTGTCGGTGCAAAAAAATGCAAGAACGAGGTTGAATAAAACGTTTTGTTGCCCATAGGAACTCCAGATCCCCATTTTGCCACCTAATTGGACCAAGTTACTCGCCAAGCTGGTAGAGGTTTTGAATACGTGTTTTTTTTACCTCCTAGACCGGTTGTCCTTACCAAGCATAACGTAACTATTCTACCGTACTATTTACACGTACTTGGCGAGGGGAATAGACAGATGCATGGCTTTCCAAAGGGCATTGGCTTGCAGTGAAATACAAACAACCTTGTTCAGGATTTGATTTCAGAGTTTTCCCTATTACTAGACTTATTGCTTTACTAAGGCTTGATATACTAGTCGACTATTTACCAATAGCTAGTGGGAAGCGAGAGAAGACTTGATTTATTGCGTTTTCCAAATGCATTAGCTATCAGTGAAATGGAAACAGCTTCGTCCAAAATTAAAAGTGGCATGGCGTGTTTATTTTCAACGACGATAACTATTTGGGTGTATAGCTAGCATGTTTTTTTATTAGGCAATTACTATTTTTGTCTATTCGAGCCTATCCGGGTTTCCCTCGTTATAATATCCTCACCCTATAGACTTAAATTAAGCTTATGCTTATTGATAAGACGTGTCGTTGGCGATTAGAATACACATACTGTATCCTCTACAGAGAAGTAAGACCCTCAAACTCTGGAAAAAGCGATGTATTACACTAAATTTCATCCGGTAGTAAGGCTCCAGTTTTGGAGATCTGGCGGGGGTGTAGATACCCCCATCATTGCCATTATTCCCAAGTTCAATCTGGGTAGTAGTACATGTTAGGGACCTAGAATTGGGTTAAATATATCTATTTTGAAAAGTGATTGTATTAAATTGTAATACTTGAAACCATATAATTATTAGTTTTAGAAAGGAATAAGTAAAGTTGTCGGGGTGGCCTAATGTCGGTATCAGCCATGCAGCGAGGGAGTCTATCCCATTTTCACTAGCGCTAGACCAAGGAGATTATTTTAGCGTCTGGGGTGGAGCGCCACACCTACCATCAGCTCCTTACTTTACAGCACCGATCCCTGTGCTACTCATACGCTCTACCGACTGCTTGGTATAATTGTGTACAAACAAATGATTATAAACAAACAGAAAGGTGCAATTTATGAAACAAGTTGTGATTATTATCAAACATTTAGAAATATTTTCATTAAATAACCCATGAGGAGTTGAACAGATAAACTAAACCTATTTATTGACTTGTCTCGGAATGACGTAAGACCAAAACAGATGTAGAAATGATTATAGTGTCAATATTTAAATTGTACAGGGTCCGTCTGCTTTATATTTAACATTTGAAATTTTGTCGGGTAGCGAAGTCTTTGAACACTTCATAGCCTACTAGAAACGGTCTCTTAAACAAGTCTATTAAATCTCACTTTTAGGTGGGTTCACTGATTTGTTTTTGAATTTAACTTGTTCGTAATGTTAACAAGATTACCTCACTGGCAGTATGGGACTCAATTTCATTTTTTAAAGCGGAGTAAAGATGGTTTAAATCGAAAGTTTTCCATCTCTTAGACCATTTGTCATACCAAAGCAAAAGAGCCCATTATGTCCTACTATTTACCCGTTGCAATTGAACGAAAAAAAGGATTCATTATATTATCACGGATATTTTCTCTGTTGCTGTGGTTTCATAACCAGCCAATGTATCTTCCAATCAAGGATAGGAAAGTCTCACCTAAAATTCTAAAACCAATTTCATATGTACAAAAATTGCAACTTTTGCAAGTAACCAAGCTTACCTCTTTACCTGTTCAATCTATATGCAATATATAATTCTAATACTGTCGTTCAAATTTTTCAAAAACCTAAAGCTTCAGTTTCGATAATTTCGATTTCATTATTATTAGGAACAACTAAAAAATATAAACTTTCGAAAGTTTAAATTAATACCAAAAATTGGTGAATGACTAATAGAAGTAAGTTAGTACTTGAATATCCTTTCCATTTAGAATACACTGATTATATCCCATGCAGAGGGATAAAAACCCCACCCGTCAAAAATGAAATGTTTTGGGTATAACACTAAACTATATCTGGTGGTGAGGACCCATTTCCGGATATCCGGGGACTTTAGAGTACACCATCATTGACATTATTCCCAGGTTCATTCTGAGCCGGAGTGGTAGTACATGTTAGATTCCAAAAAGTGTCTGATGGAGAGGGTCATATTTTATAAATATTTTACAAGAAATCTCAGAAGAGAAGATGGCATAAATAAAAAATGCTGCTGCTGCTACTACTACTACTACTACTACTACCAACAACAACAACAATAATAATAATAATAATAATAATAATAATAATAATAATAATAATAATCACCATCTATCGATGGTGTGGATAGCCTTTTCAAGGAGTGACATAATGATAATAAACGACATCAAGATTTTTACCATGTACATGGACGACATAAACATAAGATGTTGCCAAAAAATGAACAAGAAATAGACACATTTATACAAACCAAAAGAATATATAGGCATGTAGTTCGGCATTGACAAATGTGCCATGCTCGTGACGAAGAATGAAAAAAAGAAATGAAACGATGAAGGGAAATGGAACTACCGAATCGAGAAGAAAGTAGGACACTTCGAGAAAAAGAAAATTATAAATATCTGGGAATATTAGAAGTAGACGCCATCAAACAAGCAGAAATTAAAGAAAAAGTAAGAAATGAATATATCAGAAGAACAAGAAAGCTCCTAATAACAAAGCTATGTAGCAGAAACCTTATCAAGTTAATAAACACCTGCGCTGTCCCTCTCGTAAGATACTCGAAACCATTCCTAAAATGAACAAGAGAGGAGCTCCGGCAGATGGAACAAAGGACAAGGACACTCATGACCATGCATAAAACATTACACCCGAGAAACGACATAAACAGACTATATGTGCCAAGAAAAGAAGGGGGACGGTGTCTCGAAACATTGAAGATAGTGTAGATACGACAATTAATAATAAAAGTTGCACAGCCAGGAATAGCAATTGCAACATATAGACAAGCTGAAATACACTGAAAACTAAAAAGATGCGAGTAAAAACAACTGCATGGATATTTCAAGCGTCAACCTCAAGAGATATCAAATCAGAGGTCATGGAGCTGGCTAAGAAGAGGAAATCTCAATAGAGAAACCGAATCTCTTATAATAGAAACACAAGACAATGCCCTAAGAACAAACTATATGAAGGCAAAAATAAATAAGACGCAGCAAAATAGCAAGGGAAGAAAGTATGGAGACAGAGATGAAACGGTTAATCATATAATAAGTGAATGCAGCAAACTAGCATAAATAGAGTACAAGACTAGGCACTACTCTGTGGGAAAGGTAATCCACTAAAAATTGTGCAAGAAACCCAATTTTCCCCCTACAACTAAAAGGTATATGCACACGCCTTAACCTGTCCTGAAAAATGAGATGCATAAAAGTCTCTGGGACTCGTAGATATAGACAGATCACCAAATCCTCAGCCAGAAGACCAGACCTAGTATTCATTAACAAAAAGAAGATAACCTGTCATCTCGTGGATTTTGCCGTCCCGGCCGACCAGCGAGGGAACATTACAGAAAGCGAAAAGATAGACTAAAACTTAGACCTTGCCAGAGAACTGATAAAACTGTGGAACATGGTGAATGTCGTACCAAATGTATGTGTCATTGGAACGAACCCCAAAGCTCTGGGGAAAAATTGGGTGAATTGGAAATCAGAGGAAGAATGGAGGCCACCCAAACTACAGCTCTGTTAAGATCGGCTAGTATACTCAGAAGAGTAATGGAGACATGAGGGGTGAACTTAGGTGAGCAAAATCAATAATAATAATAATAATAATAATAATAATAATAATAATAATAATAGAAAGTCAAAGTGATGCCAATTGTAGTTGGTGCACTTGGAACGGTCCCAAAAGGATTGTAAAAGGGTTTGGAAAGTCTGGAAATCAAAGGAAGGATTGATACCATCCAGAACACTGCACTGCTGCAATCTGCCAGAATACTCAGAAGAGTCTTGAAGACCTGAGGAGACTGGCTGTCACTCAGACTCCAGTGAAAGACCATCAGCTAATGCTGATATGAAAACTCAAAAGGAGTAAATAATAAACAATTTTTTTTTTAAATGGACAAATATATGGACCTTGCCAGAGAACTGAAAAAGTTATGGAACATGAAAGTGAAAGTGATACCAATTGTGGTTAGTGCACTTGGAACAGTCCCTAAAGGATTGGAAAAGGGTTTGGAAAGTTTGGATATCAAAGGAAGGATTGAAACCATTCAGAACACTGCACTGCTGCAATCTGCCAGAATACTCAGAAGAGTCCTGGAGACCTGAGGAGACTTGCTGTCACTCAGACTCCAGTGAAAGACCATCAGCTAATGCTGATGTAAAAACTCAAAAGTAGTAAATAATAATAATAATAATATTAATAATAATAATAATAATAATAATAATAATAATAATAAGAAGAAGAAGAAGAAGAAGCAAATGGAGCAAACTGACTAAAGGGGAGTACAAATGTACGCATGACTGGGTGGGGTTAATAAACAACTGGAAATTGTGTAAACAACTAAAATCATAATGTCCAATGAATTACACGTCATTGGCAATAGACAGATGAAATTCACTGGGATTTTGAGATGAAAAGATATCACCTATCGGACGGGAAGTCGAGTAGAGATGCTAAATATTTAAGGGAAAACATTCCTCACTTGACATGATCTGTACTCACATTTACAAACAACTTTTTACGTTTTGATATCCAAATAAATAATATAAAAATATAAAATGCCTGTGTAACAACCATAAAAATATACCCCTCGTTTAATTAGATGGCAAATCACCAAATTTTCTCTCAAATTCAGTTTTCAAACTACTTTATTCCTCTTCAGTCTTGTGAGTGTGAAAACACGTAAAATATGTCTCACCTTCGAAATTCGTCTGAGTAGTTTTATGTTTACTATGCTTTAATTTGTCTGACACAAGTCCCTTAGTTTACTTACAGAGACTTAATTTAAGAAATGATTAACCATCCACCTACTGAGCCGGATGCTCGCTGTTTAAGTTCAAAATACATTGAACTTTTGTTTTACAAATCTTTACTTAGTTTCAAACATATTTTAGCTTTTGCTGAAACTGAAATGGTTATCCAACGAAATTCTGAATCGACTCATCACTGTGATTAGTCGTCTAACTAATGAACATATAAATCGCTATGTTTAACCATCTAATATCTAGGCAGATCATTGCACATATTAATCATCTAAGAAGTGAGTAGGTTCATCACTGTGTTTCCTCATCTCAGTTATGAGTCAGATGATCATTGTGATTACTCATCTTACTTTGTAGTCTCATCACTGTGGTTCCTTACCTAGGTACTAAACAGTCTCAACGCTGTAATTGATTATCCATATACGGTATAGCCTCATCTCCATGATTGCCCATCTAAGTACTAAGCAGGCTCATCAGTATTTTTCATCATCTGACTACTGAACAAATTAATCGCTATGGTTAACCATCTATGAACTGGCTAGGTACATCGTCTGGTTTACTAAAAGAGGTGAGTAGCTTCACTGTATTTCCTCACCTAAGTAGGGAGTAAGCTCATCATTTTGAATACACATCTAAGTACTGAATAGTCTCATGTTTTCGGTTACAAGTACTAAGCCGGGTCACCATAGAGATTATTCATATAATTACTCGTAATTATTCATCATTGGGATTACTAACTACTGAATATGCTCCTCACTCTACTTTTCATCGAATTACTGAGTAAGTTCATCATTGTAAATACTGTGGTTAACTGAGTCGGGTCATATCTGTGGTTACTTGCTTATATGCTGTTCAGCCTCACCGTTGTGATAACTCATCTCAATACTTATCAGGCGCATTTCTGTGTTTTGTCATGTAAGTACTGAGAAGGCTATAACACTGTAGTGGTGTTGTGGATTGACTGACGATATCTCATTAGATACTTGAAAAAACAATTTCCGTTAACATTTGGTGCCGTGACCAGGATAGTATTACATTTTGTTCTTGTGACCAGAGCGTAGTATTACATTTGGTGCCTTAAGACTCAGGATTCTACCCTGACAGGTTACCACGGCACAACTGCACCAACACAAAGATTACAACCGTACAACGACACTAGACGTTTACAAGATACGAACCTGAGATCTCCACGGCGCATCTACACCACATTTGTCGCCACGACCACCGTAGTATTACATTTGGTTCCCGTAAGAAGGTAGTATTACATTTAGTTCCCGTGACCAGGGTAGTATTACATTTGGTTCTCTTGACCAGAGCATAGTATTACAAGGCCAATCGTTTAAATCCTCGAATCAGACAGGAACCAATGTTATCAACGTAACTAGATTCTAAGTCACTGAAGTTCTCATGTTAAAGAAAGATTCTAATTATATTTTTTGCTACCATTTTATTCTTATGAAAGAATTCACCGATCTATTGTTGACTACCCAATCGGTGGTAATTAAGTTACAAAAATTAAATAAATAAATTAAAGAAAGAAAGACATTACTTAAGAGTTAAAAATATCTGCATCAAAATGATGTCTTATATCTACAATACAAGAATCTAAGAATGTAAAAAGAAGAAAATAATCATAATTTAGTGCCACAATGATTGATTGCATTATCTCATTTGCGACTCTAAGTCTGGGTTATCTATTGTATTAGATTGTAACACATAACGTGCAGAATTTACAGCCATTCATCATTTGGTGTAATCGAGATGAACGGAAGAAGTTGTCTGTTATCGTATCATTTGCTATTTTAAATTTGGCGATTCTAACGCTGTATTAAGTTGTGGCATATCAAGTATTGAGTTAATGGTGAACTGGGGTTTGCCGCTTTAGATAAGATAAAAATTAAAATAAACAGGGGAAAATTATTATTGTTTAATCAGAGTCACACAATTTATCGTGTACTTGTTTTCTCTTTCATTTTTTAAATAAAAAAATTTAAAGAAAAACATCAATAATTCAACATATAATGGTAAAATTCCAGACAGAAATGCCGGCTGAAAAAGTTTATTATATATTTCTTTTTATATAGAATCATGTGACAATAATACAATTCTTACATTACTTAATAGCACAGAAAAAAAATCATCTGACAAGTCTCAATCGAAAGTCGAGTAATATTACTTAAAACAAGTTGAATTTTTGTGGAGTATGGCTACATCTGTGTCTGGAATAATGACATGTCCGTTCGTTGTGTTGGGTCACGTTTTTTTTTCTTCTAAGGAATGTTTCAAAATACAAGCTGTTTCAAAAATCGATATTATTTTTTATCTAATAAATTGACCAATTCTCGTTCAAATGATCTCAAATTTTAACAGCATGAGTGGGAAATAACACAGTACTCAATTTTTAATGTTTTATGTTTTCTTTTCTTTTCAGGTATAGAAATGTCATTCTCTAGAAGAGAAAAGGCTTTTGAATATTAAACGTTGTGATTGGATTTCTTTCTGCTCTTCTTGTAAAAATCTGAGATCATTAGAAATGAGAATTTGTCAAGTTAAGTATTTTTTTCTGAAATACCCCGTACATTTTATATCAAATGATATCATTTTTTTAAACGCTCTGTAAATCATGAACATAATTCGTCTTGAATGTTTCAAGATAAAGCATGGTCATACACTAGCGTGGAGGGATAAGCACTTGCGTAACGGTTATTAACAACCCGACCTTCGGGACGGGGGTCCGGTGTGCTTCGGCCACTGGACTGGTGTATTCAATTAATAACGTCGGTCCTTGGGGACTATCCCCCAGGCAATACCTGCCCCCTTGGGGGCAGGGCTAGGTTTATTGCCCAGCGCCTGAGGCGCCTCCTTGAGGGGGAATGCCGAAGGGATCGACGCAATTTTTGTCCCTTCCGACCCATGAGCTTCGGCTTGTGGGTGGGCCCTCGTTAAAACAAGGCCTTGTGCCCAGCCCATAGAAGTAGGGTATGAGGCAAATACCCACTTGCGTAACGTTTATTATCGTGGAAAATGGAATTGATTACCAGAGATCAAATCTTAAACGAGGCTGTTTGTGCTTCACTTCACGCTAATGCCCTTGGGAAAGACACGAATTCATTTCTACAGACACGGGCTATGGGAAAATAGCAGGACAAACTAGTTTCTTTAGCATTAGTTAGACAAACAGACTAAGGGATAGAAAAATCCGACTTCAAACCAGTAGTACCTCGCTTAAAATTGACCTTGTGTCACATCCTGTCCATGGTGGAGGGAGTACGTAAACATATACATTTGTGTGGCGTTACTGCATATGTGGATCTCGAATGTTTCAACATAGTATATGTAAATACACTTTCGTGGGGGGTAGCCAGGAATATTTCGGTAACATCATCTGAGAAATGTAGAATAGTTTAAAATCAATTACTGTATTAATTAGCATTGCGGCTGTTTTCATAATGCATATAATAACGAAAATCAATTACTAATGACTTTTGTAATTATCAACTGACAAATTCATTTTAATAATGCACTATGTATTTAAGGCAAAACTCTTAGTAATGTATTTACATTGTATATAACATACTACTTTTTAATTGTACTTACTTGAATTACTGACCACTATTACAAGCCTTTTAGTATAGTCAGACACTGCACATCTCCCAAAAGAAGTGTCAGAGTATGACAAGAAAATACATACATTGGTCAGGCTCCAGATCTGTAGCTTTTGTTGGTGTGGAGTTCCTATTCATTCTAGTAGGGGGGTTAGAATTTTGGCAACGGCGTGGGGGATTTTTGAGGTCGCGGTGCCTATACTAGAGATGATGGGTCGTAGGGGAATATTTACTTTGTGAGTTTTGGGAAGACCGTATAATGTGGGAGTGTGGGGTGGTGTTCGATGAGGGAAGTCCATGTTTTGTTGTTCGTGACGAGTTCCCCCCTACTAGGCACCATCAGCCCCGCTCACACGGTCAATTCAGGCGATTTTCTCAACCGTATCAAAAACACTGACATCCAGAACACAACTATAAACAGCTCAGACGTAATCTCCCTGTGCACAAATATATTCATCAAAAATGGATAAACCTTCTTGCCACACACCTACGAATAATTAAATTAATATTATCCCTACCCATCAACTCTATAATCGAGATATTCAAACATATAACAAACTTGACACATTTTAAATTCAACAACAGATACTACCGACAAAAAGCCGACCTCCTAATGGGCAACCCACCTAGCGGTGTTTCTTATTTGCCTATTCCTAGAATTTTTAGAATCGGACCACTTCAAATATAGAATACCCAACAATTGCACATATTCTAGATATAGACGACATACTGATCTTAATCCCCAAGAAACAAAGATAGAAAACATTGCCAACGAACTAAACTCAGTAGAAATGACCATAAAATTTACTTTCGAAGAAAAATCTAATTATACCTTACCGTTCCTAGGTACTCTACTTATAAAATCCCAAAACAAACTAACTTACAATGTCTACCGCACACCCACCAACAAAAATAACTACCTACAATTCTACTCCCAACACATCAACAAAATCAGAACGGGCCTAGAATGAAAAAAAAATTAGAGGGAAAAATAATAAATATTCGACTTGTTGACAATGTCGTCGACGTCAAAAAAATCTTTATCAACTCAAAAATCTTCTGCAGCTGAAAAATCCGTCGTCGTAAAACTTCAGCAACTCAAAATCGCAACTCGTCTCCTGTCGTCACCCCACTTCTACTTATACTAGTTTCTCCTCAAAATCCGGGTGTCTGAGCCCCACACACGAGATTCTCGAACCAAACCCGGCCGCCGGAATCCTTATAGCTATCATCCAGGCACCTGGCGCTTACATCCGGGACTGTAGCTTCTCGACTTCGGTGACAATGTTTGTATTCTGAAGGAAGCGGGTTCGATTCTACAGTCCTACATGTCAGGCAAAGCCTAGCCCGCTTCCTTCGAGAATACGACAGGCCTTGACGTTCGCCACTCACCTCGTGTTATCTGTCACACAAACTAATTTACAATGTCTACCGCACACCCCACCAACAAAAATGACTACATAAACTTTACTCCCAACGCATCAACAAAATCAAAACGGGCCTTATTATAGGCTTTTACCTACGAGCACTCCGCATATGAAGACGACAGCACCTATAAGAATACAAATACATAGAAAACTCCCTCACAACTTTAAAATCCCCTTGACATTTCATTTTAAAACGCCAAGAAAAAAACCTCAAAATATACTCAAACACGAAACTAAAAATACTACCGCTACTACCACACCTTCCACTTCCATCTACATAACTTTAGCCCTAGCAACCAACATACACAACAAACCACTCCATGACAAACTAATTGGTCTAGGAATGAGAGTCATATAAACTACCTCCCAAACAATTAGAAATCTCACCAGTTCCTCCAACGCACAAACACAACTAACATCTCCAACGCAGCATCTACACCATTTCATTCAAAGACTGTGACAAAATATACATTGGTGAAACCCAACAATGCCTTGTCAAACGTGTATATGAGCACAAAACCGATAAAGACCAATGACAATCAAAATATCCTATACACACACATAACAAACTTCGATCAGACATTCAACTTCAGCCACACACCCTGCTCAAACCCATACATAATAAGAACTGCATCATCTATGCAAATTGGCACTCACTGCAAACTGCAGAGTGGTGAAACAGAGACCAGGGTTCTTCAACATAGCTACAGCTATTGCAAAAATCCTAGCTCAAGAGAACAAAATCAAAATCGAATCGGATAAAAAACAGATCCCAAAAATTCCCCAAAAGAAATCCTCTAAAATATAAAAGACAAAAACATTCCAATCCACCAGGTTCACTAACATTCAATGAAATCAGTCATCACACACTGACCTACATCCTGACTATCACATTTCCTCATAGGCAATAAATTGACCCCATTAAGTACCATATCCCACAAATCAAACACATCCCTTTCTTTTTTCTACTTCCCTCTGTATACCACACACCCAAAACGCACAAGAAATAACCTTTTCAGTATAAAAGCAGACTGTAAAAATCTTTTGATCATGATTTTTTGGCATGCACAACTTTGAGGAGTGAAGAATTTGAATAAATCCGACAAAATGTGGTTAAGAATAGAGGGAAGTATGGATATAACAACACAGACAGCTAAATTCAATTGATATTTCGACTCATTATTAGATGATGCTTCTTTAGAACTTTATTAGTACTTTTACATTCTGCTTTCACCAACTCACCCATTTTCACTATAAAAGTAGAATGTATAAGTACTTATGTCAATAAAGTTTTGAAAAAGCTGTATCCAATAATGAGCCAACCACATGCACAACTTTATATAAGACTAGAAGCAGCTACTCGGTGTTGTCTGCGTAGAGGGTGGGGGGGGAAAGTAAATCTTGCAGATCCATTATTACTGATTCGCGAGTTGGATCTTCGCAGGATACCCCATTAAAATCCATACGTAAAAACAACAAAAAATTACATTGATCTTTTGTCTTCACAATAAAGTTATATCCACTTCTCGTCTATTTTCAACCACACACACACAAAAAAAAAAGACGTATATATATATATATATATATATATATATATATATATATATATATATATATACATGAAGAATGAATAAAGAAAAGAAAGTACAGAATGGATAATCTGTGTACGGAATATTTTTACATTTTTCTATTATTATTTCATTTCATTTGTTTATTTAATGATAATAATAGTTTGAGATAAACTGACCGAAACACGTGTGTAAGTGATATTGATTAAATTCATCTTTTATTATCCATTCTGTACTTTCTTTTCTTTATTCATTCTTCCTCATATTGTCGGATTCAATTACAATTCCATTTTTACACACACACACACACACACACACACACACACACATATATATATATATATATATATATATATATATATATGGAAGTAAAATGGATGAGAAAGCATGAAGTATTAAAATGTTCTTTAATTTTAAGTGCTGTATTTCATTCACTATTGAAGGATTTTGAGTTCTATGTGCATATCTACTTACATAAAGTTGTCTGTACAAGAACAGAGGTATGAAATACTATTTAGGCGTTCTGTCGAGTTGTCTGCTCTTATCTGTAGAATGAACTTCTCGAAGAAACGTTCTTTAACGGAATATAAGAAAATCGAAGAATAGACTTTCTCTCTGACTACTATCAAGACAGTTGTCAGTGAGTTACATATTTTCCTTTAGGTGAATGTGTTCAATGTTCGAAAGAGAATTTTCGAATGCTGGTATTAAAGGATTTCATAGACGTCCAAGTCAAATGTTTAAAGGAGTCCATTTTTCCTGTCGTATTCTTCATATATGTGACATTTTAAGACTAGGTTTGGTTTGGTTTGGTTTGTTTTACGGCATATCAACCTCAGTGGGTAATTTAATGCCGATAAAGTTTTGAAATAAATCAATTCTTAATGGATAATACAATTTTTTTATAAATACATTTTTCTATTTAAACCATAGATGAGACCCTAACAGGTACTACCACTCCGGGTCAGAGTGGACCAGGGAGCAATGGTGATGAAGGGGTGCTCCACATTCCCTAAACCTCCAGAACTAGAACCTCACCATCAGATAGAGTTTAACGTTATTCCCAGGACATGTAGACCTGCAGCCACCACCTTCTAGCACCCATATGATAAAAAGGGGTTGGGGCTTGCCATAACGGCAGTAGGGTTGGGAAAATCATATAGGTGCTAGGGCTTGACGTGACCAGCCGATTGATCGAGGGGTCCTCTCCGACCGCCCGTCTAGCCCAAGATAGCGCCAAAGTGGAGTATTGCATGTCATGAACTGCTCATCCACCCGGGCTATATCCTTAAGCATCACGGGTCGCCACCCACGGCCAACATATGGCCCCATTGGGGGAATCTTACCCCTCTGCAGAGGTGCAATCGGTGCATTCTAACGCCCCAGTTGACAGGGCGGTTTAAGACTAGGATACGTTGGTGCCGAAATATATGTGACATTAGAACAATATGTTTAAACCTGAGTCATGAAAGAACATTTTCATTGATTTTCTTACCTCTGGTTTCCAACGCAGCATCCGCAAATTATCTACTCATTGATTAACGCCCGAGAATAAGACCTGTCCGTTTACAAAAATGGAAGACAGAGACAGAGAGAAACTGCGACAGAGACAGAGACAGAGACACAGTCAAAGAAGAAGAGAGATTTTCATTTCCTATTTATGTATGAAAAAAATTATGTGGCATTTAAAAACGTCTCCAAAGAAAAAGAACAAAATAATGACTCGGAAATCTTAGACAAAATATTACAATAATACGAATTTTAAATAATTTTAATGCATCTACCGTTTTGGTACAAACATTGACCACAACGGCCCATAATCATTTGTCGCATGAAGATATTTATTAATTCATACATCCTCACAATAATATACAACCCTGGTGAGACTGAAGTTCTCGATGTCTAGGTAGTGTAGAATTACCCTTCATTATCATTACTCCCAGGTCTACCCTATCCAGAGTGGTAGTATTAGAATCCCATCGCTGGAACAAATATATATGTTTAACCCCGTTAAAAACACTTAATAAACGACCATACAAAAATGTTAAATAGATGTAGTGTTGTATACTCTTCTTTACTTACTTCTATTTTTCTTCTGTTCATCTTTGGTATCTTACGTTCTTCTTCCAGCGTCTGGACCTAGTTTTGGGACTTCGTGTCTGGTCTTCTAGGTCAGTCTTGTTGCCAAGACATTCATCAACCACAAAACCATATGATTTATTTAAACTTTTTTTTCTTAACTAAACATATATAATGTAACTAACATAACTCGCGTATGCAGTGAGCTCCAGTTAAGGCAGTACATCTTCTCTGCCTGACGTCCAAAACTGAGGACTCAACCAGGTCCCACGTGACTTCACGTATTTCTCGGGCTCTCTGTAATATTCCATGAAAAGTCCCGCCCGTGATATGAAAAGGGGCCATCCCTTCAGAAATACAGGGAGTTGACAATAATCTTATGCAACCGCATAGATTATTTAACAGTAGAATTCATGCAATTCTCTAACCTCTAGACATAAAATAACCCTACACAGGTTGACATGCCGTTAAATTATATCAATCGATCTTAATACTAATATAGTTTTATGCATGTGTTTTTTGTGGGACGAATAAATTTAGGATTCGTTTAAATATGTAAAAAATGTAAAATTTTAGAATAACTTAAAATATGTATAATTCTTTTATTATGCCCTACTTACTCAGATGTGAGAGAGAGATAATTGGTAGGTTATGACTAACTTGACTGAATGATTGACCAGACTTGTGAACTGGTCAACATATACATTTAGTCCAATGAACCAGGATTAAAGTTATTCAGACCTGATGTCAAAGGACACAAACATAATTTGCAGTAAGGTGCTGCACTTGCACAATTCTGCTTTTCACTAGTTTCCTTAAAAACTATCATAAATATTGATAAAGTGATGTTAAAACATTAGAAATGAAGATACGTTCAAGAAATCTGTAAAAAGAAAGGCACTCTGGTAATTATATTAAGCCGTTTATTATGATAAAAAGTCTGGTTAATTGATTTTTATAGTTGCATTAGATAAAAGCAAATGACTAAATTCAAATCCAAGCGTTAATTATTCTGTTTAATCTACGAAAACATCCTTTATATCGGATTGCTATTGGTACTTAACCCCGGTGAAATCAAAGAAAATGGAAGGTTTTTGACGCTGAACCCATAAATGGTTGACTTCACTAAAATAAGAGACAGAGAAGTTAACCATACAAAGAAATGTGAACACAAAGTTGACGGATAACTGTGGACTTTCTTCTTTCTTAACCTATGCCGACTCTGATTCGCTGAAACAGGTCTGCATGTGTTATGCGTTGAATTAAAGAGGAAAAGGCAAATATGGAAATAAGCGAATAGAACCTACAACTTTTATAGCGAACTTTTTTGTTTGTTGTTTTTTTCCTTTGAAAAATAAAATCAAAAAGAGAAAAACAAAAAGAAAGAAAATGTAATCTACTGTCTTAAATGTTATGAAGAATTCAAAAAGGATCTCTCCACATAGCCGACATCCTATTGCATATCGGCACCCTCCTCCCACAACCCATCATTTACGTTGTTAGGCACCGGGATGTCTAAAGATTCGGATTTTGGTCAGGTGGAACAAGATAAAAATAAAGAAAGAAAAGAATGAATTTTCGCTCTTTTCTTTGTAGATGCCATAAAGCTTGAAGAAAGGTTGCCCCGAAGAGTTTATGGAAGAGTAACGTTGGCTGCTATTCTTTAACGAAAGAAGAAAAAAAAGAAAAAAGAAAGATTGATCGGCCGTTTTAATGGCTCTACGAGGGAAGAAGTCAGAAATAACAAAAGTCCATACATCTATATGCATATATTGTACATATGTGTATGAATGTAGAGAGATGTGTAGGAAAATGCGGACGTAGTTGTATTTATAAGCAACTTTTATGTGGGCGCATGCACGTACAACTGCACACTCGTGTCTGCGTATGTGTATGTGCAAACGGTGACATGGTTTCAGTGTTCCTGAATTCACTGCTGCTTCAGCTTCCCTCTTCATTTTTTTATTTTATTTATTACCATCGATTTCTTGCTCACTCTGCCGTTCCTCTCGTTACATATTTAGGTATGTATTCTTTGATTGCTCTTCCTGTGTCATATATATATATATATATATATATATATATATATATGTACACACACATATATATACACATGTATATATATGTATATATATATATATATATATATATGTACACATACATATATATACACATGTATATATGTATATATATGTATATATATATGTCTGTATGTGTGTGTGTGTGGGGTGTTTGGCATGGAAGGAGAAAGTGAGGAGGAGAAAGAGCTAATGAAAAGGCGAAAGCGTCTCATAGAGATGAAAAAGGAATTTTTACAAACTATATCTTCACCAACAAATGTAGATAAAACGTTTCTTTCATCTCTGCATTCCAAGACCAGTAACATGCACATATATCCAGCAGATAGTGCTTAATTCCCTCCTCTAAGCGGATTCATTTATGCTCATATATATATATATATATATATATATATATATATATATATATATATACATAGAGAGAGAGAGAGAGAGAGAGAGAGAGAGAGAGAGAGAGAGAGAGAGAGAGAGAGATGTGAATATGTGCCAGTATACATGAACAAATATCACCATAGATTTCTTGCTCACTATACATATACTTGCAGAAGTACGTGCTTCATGACCG
The DNA here is from genome assembly GCA_023376005.1 of Doryteuthis pealeii. NCBI lineage: Eukaryota > Metazoa > Mollusca > Cephalopoda > Myopsida > Loliginidae > Doryteuthis > Doryteuthis pealeii. Next base: position 3,722,843 of record CM042145.1, on the reverse strand, counting down.
AACTAAAATTATTTCAGGAACACCATGGTGTTAGAGAGAAAGGTATAACATATAGGAGTAGATGAAATGATTTAGTAAATTCCCAATTATTCTTTTTTAAATGCCTAGAATTCACGTATTACACTAATCGTTTATATAAGACGAAGCCAAGGTAGAGGATTAAAAAAAAACATGGTTTAATAATCGTTTGCAGATCTATTACTACTGAATAGCGAGTTCGGTACTCGCACGATGACCCATAAAATCACCACGTAAAAAAGATCTCATTTTGATTCGGCCTGGTGTCAAGGAAATGACATCCCATAATGATATAGTAAGACATTTTAATTCAATGCTTAACTATATATTTTTTTTTTAATTAATGACGCGATTTGCTAAATTTTAAATTAATATTTCAAAGTAAAAAAAAAAAGTAATTGAATTAAAGTAAAACGATAAACAATCTTTAAAAAAATAACATTATTAATTCAAAGCGTAGCCGATCGAAAATCAAACTATACTATAATAATTTGATAATAATTTGATAAAATATACTAGTATAGTTAGTTTATTATTTTTTAAATCGAAAATTGTACTGACTTGAAACCATTACGAAAAGAAAAGAAAACTAAATGCAAAAAAAAAATAAAAATAAAAAATAAATGAACATACTTTTTTTAAATAGAATTTTGAATTTGCTTCGAAATTAAATATCAAATTACGGTACTGGTTTTGGTACAAATACAGAATAGTGCGCAATATATAATATTAGAATCGCATTTTACGCATTAGATTATGAACACTCCCATAGAAGCCTAGTTCTAACCCACTTTCTCAAATGTCTCAAGGTTTTCAGGCATTTCTGCGAAATGTAATGCATTTTATATGTAATCTAATAGTATTAGTCTATTGGCGCTATTCTGCATTATATCATGATTTTATTTGTATTTTAATATTAAAATAAATAAATAACACCATTATTTTATAAACAATGGCTAACATGAAAAAAAAAAAGGTTTGTTTATATTGCCGAACGACGGACACCAGTACATAATTGTGTAAATTTTAATTTTTGAATAAAAAAGTGCACAGCGATGAAACGTCTGTGAAAAATGAAGGTCTCCTATTTAAAATATTAAATGCCAAAAAAAAAAAAAATTATAAAAATCTAACTTATCTTAGAAGAATTTGTATTAGTTTAAAATTAAATATCAACTCACCGTAATAATTACATGTCAAATTGTATATTAAAAAAACAAAAAAGATTGAATAAACGTATGTTTATCCTGTACAATGAAATATTTACTACAACTTTGAATCTATAAATGTAATTAAGATGAAAAAAAAATGAAAGAAAAAATTGATTGAGCTTCTCTATTCATTTGTTTAATTTTAGCGAGAAACGCCGAAAGACGGCAGGGTATAATTTTAATATTATTTTATGATGCTGTTTAATTTTTAGATGGATTCAAAATAAAAACAAATCTTCATTATTTTTGCTCAAAAACCAATCCCTGGTAATATTTAATGTGGTATATATATTTACTTTGGCGTTATTGTTTTATTGATGTTCCTCTGGAAATATCATTCTAAGAAATGAAACTTTTTTATTGTGTTGAAGTGATAAAAAAAGCATTCTTCCGAATTTTGTTGATGAAATTTTCGCGTATTAATTCAAATGAAAGTATTCGTTTTTATATAAATATTTATATATTTTAAAGAAAATGTTTTGAGTTAAAGTAATTCAAAATTAATGAAGTTTATTCTAAGAACTAAGTCCTTTTATGACATAAATTTAAATTTAGATCTTAATTGCCCATTGAGCTACAGTAAAAGAAAAAATATTCGGTTTTACAAAGAAGCCAAGAATTAAAAATGGATCCTTATTTGTTGGTGAAAAATCCAGTAAATCCAGTTCATTCTATAAAGTTTATTTATTTATTTTTTCAAAGGTTCTTGAGTTTCACTGATTAAGATCAATTTTAACGATAAATGAATCTAGGAATTATTGTATTACAAAATTCGTTTATTTTATGAATTTTTCAGAGGGTTTACATTTAAATTCTATTTTAAAATATATAACCTTAAACACATAGGTGTTTGAAACATTTTTATCTTTCTAAAGGTTAAATCTAATTGTCTGTCGAGTTACAGTGATAAAGAACCTGGATTTAAAACCCCTCACTAGATATAACAGTCCAGTACGTCATCCACTGTGCCACGTTTTCTTGACTTGTACATACCAAAACAGAAGCGCTCCTTTGCACATAAAGTTAGACGATATTTTAACTGGTGAGATATTCAACCCGATTTAATTTCGAAAGGTTACTTCTTAATTGTCTGTTGAGTTACAGTGAATAAAATTGATGTTGTTTAATTTTTTTTATTACCAATAAAATATAACAATGAAAGAAGATAAGAATTAGAAGTGTCTCCTTACAATAAAAGAAGTTAGAAATTAAAATGTAAAATGTTTTGTATTAAATTTCTTTCTTTTCTTTTTTTTCTTTTTGGTATAAAAAGGATCAGTTGGTTTGAAACATTTCTATGATTTTTTTAGTTCTCTGGAAAATTTAGATATTTTGTAGAATCTTTACAATTAGATTCAAATGTCAGTGTCACATATCTTTAAATTTACTCCTAGATGCCTTAGCTTAACATATGATACGATTTGGAATCAGGCCGACTCCTAAATATAATTAAAAAACATTCCAATCTGAATCCAATTTTTATTACTTTGCAACAAATTTGAGAATAATCGAAATTAATTGCGAAATCAAATGAAAGTCATCATGGTAGAATATAGAATTTTCTAAAAATGAAAAGCTATGTACATTGCTTTTTAATTAAGTGTCAGGAGAAAATTACTGTTGAACTTTTAAATTATTAATAGTTGAATATTAATGAAATACTTTTATGCGGAGATACATTTTAATTTCTGATGTTTATTGTTACGTATTGCATACGGTATCAATATGCCTCGCCACAAAGAAAGCTTTTCGAACGAGGACCAGATTGCCAAAAGAACTATGGTTGCAGTGAGGAAATGAAAGTCCTGTGTAATAAAAATTCCATCAAAAACATGCCAGGAGAAGCTTCCATTGCTAAGAATATATAAAAGACTTAAGTATGTTCAAAACTTCTGAACAAACTGAATTCAAAAGAGCATCAAATGTTGTAACTAACAGAGGAAAAATGCGGGCAGAATCACCTGAAAACGCAGCATCCAGGAACAATTCCATATCCAGGACTTAACAACATTATAGTGTTATCAAAAGCAACAACGAAAAAAGACTAATAGTACTGGTTAACCGACAGCTGAAAAGCATGAGGGTTCAACATTTTCACAAGGGCATTCGACCGAAAGAAATGTATAGTAGATTGAATCTTGAATCTGCTTACTACGTTGTAGCAGTCCAGTCACTTATCCACTACGCCAGTATTGATTCTTTTTTGTCAAGTGAATATGTATTTATTTGAAACATGGTGGGTATGTTAAGATTAAATTTTTTGTACTTACATATAAATAACTGTGAAGGTTTCACAAATCGTTATATTTAATTAGTAAAAAAGCAAAAAATACATTTTTTTAAATTTGCACTTGTAAACATATTAAAGGCGCACGCACGATTTTAATGCTCAATGTCATCTCTTTTGTCTAGTTATGAGTCGTCACGAACATATCTAAAACAGAATCGACCCTTTATATATATATATATATATAATATATATATATATATATATATATTATATATGAGTTGAAAATGGAAATGAATCGACGATATTAGAAGTGGATAAATATAATAAAGGAAAGAAAATGTTGAAGTGGATAATCATATTAATAAACTTATCATATTCAACATTTCCTTGTATTTAACCTTGATATCTTATTATTATATTATATTATAGTAGTATATATTATAATATATTATATATATATTCAGTAATATGGCGCCTTTATAATTAGTTTGGTACATGCTGAAGAAGTATTTATGTCCTTTCTCATTTGAAGCCTGCTTACATTTCCTTCGCTCTGGTTCTTAGGTCGTCAGGTGCTTTTGTCAGATCTTACGCCCCCAGTCTCTGCATTCTTCTACGCCTGCTGTCTCTTACACATCATCTCTGTTGCTATTCGATCCCTCCCACATTGTAATCTGTTTCTCTATATTACAAATTCTAAGGATTTTTTGTGGTTTGTTCTTCAGGCCTCCGTAGCACATGATCAAACATGGACATGAGATGCGTGAGCCACCATTGTCGATAGTGGAAATTGTTTTGCACAAGCGGGAGCCAGCTTGTTTGAAATTAGACTTGATGACCATCGATGTTGATGGATAGTGCTCAGATGTTTTACAATGGCAAGTATCAGTCTTATTCATAGCTGTCTTTTTCCTTGCACATATCAATACACGCATGTTGCAGGATTTACGGCAATCTCTGTGCTAGAGGAATTTCTTTTTTTCATCCACGGATCCATATCTTCTAGAACACCGGGTTAGCACTTTTGCCCATTACATTACGTGCTGCTATGTCATAACAATGTAGGAATTGATCAAAAGTCTTCCTCTTCCTCCAATCTTCATCTCCCATAAGGATGTTTTGTTTTCACTCAGGTTTTGTATTCCGTGAGATGATCGTGTGTGTCGTCGTTCACAAATAGCGGGAATCTAAATCAGTGCCATTAAATTTATGTCTACGCTACCTTAACACCACACACACACACACACACACACACACACAACACATATATATATATATATATATATATATATATATATATATATACACACACACACACATATATATATATTTGTGAATAAAAACCTTAAATAATAGGTATCGTGATTATGGACCATTTCCACTATGGGTATCTAGGGCCCACAGAGCTTCTTCAGACCACGTATATCTTTATTTACTAACTAAATAAAAGATATACGTGGCTGAAGAAGCTCTGTGGGCCCCAGATACCACGGTGGAAATGGCCATAATCACGATACTCATGGCATTTAAGGCCTTTTTATTCACAAATAACTTTGCTCTGTTTAAAATAATTAAACACTGAGCTCTTCATCGGAACCATAAAACTCTATAACAAACTACAGTAGGGAATAGGACCAACTAGAATCACCTTTGTACCAAGAAACTTGGTACCACAACAAAGAAAAAGATTATATTAATATTTATAATAATATATATATATATTATTATATATTATATATTTGAATAAGGATAATGACGATAATCCAAAATTTAGGGAATTATTTATTTTTATTATATAACGTTATTACGTTACTTTACAGAAGTTGGACACCAAATGAAAATCGATATTCAATTTCAATGGTCTGTTATACTAGCTTTGTTAACGCTTAAGAATACATCTGTTTTGATTCGACTGTTCTTTTTACGTTTGTTATATACACTTTGATACGCTCCTTCTAACGGTTATCGTCGTGAAAATGGACCTGGTGACCCGAGTTCATTACACATACTTCTAATACACTTGTGAAAAGCACGAATCCCTAGTCACGAAAAAATAGTAAGGTAGACTGTGTTCTTTAACCTTGACGTGACAACCGGACAGGAATAACCGCTTAAATGACCTTATGTTGGCATACTACTCAGACAGATTGTGTCGGGAAAATAGACTTATATACACTTTACATTGGCAAAGCGTATTATTTACTGCCAAAAACGTTTTTATTACAAAGGTAAGTTTGTTTGTTGTTTGTTATCCGTTTTCTATTTTATTTGTTTTTTTTTGTTTTTTTTTTTTTAATTTTTATTCGAACTTTTAATTCAATATATTTGCAACGATTACTGTCCTTTTGAAAGTTGGCAATAACCAAGTGCTGATTTTCTGCCATGACATTCACTTTCACTTTCACTTTAAAAAAATCATAAAGCCAACAGAAAGATCGGCTATTACGACAAAAAGGGACTTCAATGAAAAAAGAAGTATAAATAATGTAAGATAATTCCTCGTATGCGGAGATCAAAAGCGTTGGCATAGCACTTTTTCCATTCCGAGAAAAAAAAACCTTCTATCCTGCCAACCGTGCAGGACCCCTGTCTACTAATTTTTCATAAACAGTACGCATAACTTTAACCAAACCTATTAACAGACGCTTCACAATAAGTTCCACGTAACCAAGATAAACAGAAAGTTTACACATTCGACGCTGCCTTCGGACCAAGCCAGTTTTGCATGGAACCCTCCTTTAGGCATTAATTTCGCACTCAATTTCAGATTACGTACCAACGCTTTAGTGAAAACATTTCAACAGTAGATATTAGTATTATATATATATATATATATATATATATATATATATATATATATATATATATATATATATATATATTATAAGTGGTTGAATAAATCAGTTTTAAATCTATGGTTTGACCGACAGGGAATGTCTTATTAATTTTTTATTCAACATTTCTTGTTGCATCACGAAGTAATTTATATTAAAAATTAGGAGAGAGTACAAACATTTCATGATATTTTTTATTTTTCTATTTTTGTTTTATTGCCCTGGGTGGTGTTTTCAAGTGCTTCCGACCATTTTCTGACAACTGTGGAAAAACGAGAATGGAAATAGTGGTGTATTACTGCGAGATATACAACCTATATCCTCATTATTTTCTTCTCATCTCTCTCTCTCTCTCCTCTCTCTCTCTCATACATACACCACACTCATACTAATCCCCTTCCCCACATACCTACTCACTCACACACTCTCAATCTTTGTTTCTCCCTCTTTCTCTCTATCTTTCTTTTTCTCTCATTCTCTCCTAGGACTTCAATTCAAGGAAATACATTGGTTTATCTGTTTCTATAACAACCTCTCACGTTGTAGTCGTTTTAATATTGAAAATATTTTGAAAGATATCAGTTTTTGTTTGATCTAATTATTAATTATTAAAATATTCAAAACTCCAATGTCTATTTAAGTGAGCAAATATATGTAGTCATTTTTAACAGCAAATATTGTATAAGAATGTTATTTTTAATTATATATATATATATATATATATATATATATATATATATATATCATCATGTCGTGCAAGCAGCACAGGTATCCATGACTATCTTTCGCCAACCTTCCCTATTACTCATTGCCCCTGGGAGGTCCTCTGTGCTGCATGCCGAGTCCTCGCATAGTTGGTCAATGTAGGTCCTTAGTGGGAGTCCTACGTTAGCATGTTCATGTGTTGGCCTCCACATAAGAACGTCACTTATGAGCTCGTCCCCGCTTCTCCAGCAGTGTCCTGCATGCCTAGTCCGTCTCACCCGTATAGTTTGTGAGATGGGGGGCAGGTGACCATACAGCTGCTTCTTTGTGGGGTGCTGTTTCCACGACTTGTTCAGGACTGCTCGCAACATTCTTGTGCAGCTCCCATCTAGCTTATTCTCAAGGCGCTTTGTTGGGGTCCAGGTGGTGCAGCCATACAGCAGCACTGATATAACCACAGCCTGAAGAATTGTCGCTTCAGCTTGTCAGTGAGATCAGATCTCCATATTACTGACAATCCGTTTGTGGCCGCCCATGCCTTTCCTATACGTGTATTAACATCGCTTTCTGTGGATGAGATATTACTACCTAGGTATGTGAACTGTTCTACTGGCTTAAGAGGCTTACTGTCAAGTGTGGAGATGTCTCCTTTCTCTTTGAAGCACATGTGTGCCCGCGTGCAAGCATGTTTGGTTGACACCGTAACCTCGTGTGTATTTGCAACATTTAGCCAGCCCCGTCGTTCCATAACCCCCACCCCGCCCATAATATACAACATTTGTAATCTTAAAGTTAATATTATTCAACCACACTCCTCAATTAACTCGACCCGACAATATACAATATACATAACCTACACATCCGGATATGAAAAAAACAACAATAAAAAACAAAAACATACACACCCACACACACATACACGCACAAACACAAAAGCTCGAACGTAAGCATTGTTAAAATGCAGCACATTCACAGAACAACGTATTATTTGTGTGACCAGTTACTTCCGCGTACGCAACGTTTATGCTGTCCATAAACACTTTCATACATTCAATTTACCATCACATACATACGCACATCATTTTATCCAATCATACGCATATCATGTCTACTGAATTTTTTGAAATTTTTTCGATTTTCCTTGCATTTGAAACATCTTCACCTGATGATTGCATCGCATGAAACCAATATGGTCGTGAATGTTCCTTTGTCACCTAATAAATAGATATGTAAACCTTTATATATTTATCTTACTATATTATAAATTAGAAATAGCACTTTTATAACATATTTGCTGTTAAAAATGACTATGTATATATGTTGTTATTTTGGCAGTAAAGTTATTATCTATTCAAGTACTGTTATAAACCACGGAAATTTCATGATCTTTATCTTAAGTGTTTTCTTGTTGTCTATCATTTTCTTAATTGTGATCCGGCTAGTATGAACTGTCCCATACTCTTTAGCGCTTTCAATCATTTTGTCGGTCGTCATCGGGTGTTTGTAGATTATAGTAGGTTAATAGTTTTCCTTCTTTTATGTATTGAGAGTCTTTTAAATGGTGGCTAATATTTATGTGTTAGTTATTGAAGCTGTTTAGCATATTGTTACTTATATCAAAAAGATATTTTAATAATGTTAAGTTTGATGTTTTTGTTATACAGATCGCCTCAAGAATTTGTAGGCATTTCTTATTTTTATTTTTATAGAGGATTTGCGTATTTTTAGTGAGCATTCTTCTTATATCGGAAGATATGAATTTGTCTGTATGTTTTGTAATTAGATGGTTTTATGGCACTAGTATGGTATCATCTATTCAGCAACTTGAAAGGATGATGAACAACATTTGCAGACACAAAATGTCTGCATAGTTCTATGAAATATGTTTGACAGAGGAAATGCTGCCAAAGTACACACACACACACAGACACACACACACACACACACACACACACATATATTATATATATATAGCAACGCTCTTCTAAGGAATGGAGCACTTTGTGACGGCCTTTACACGCAAAGCGATGTGTGTATTAAAACAGTTAAAATCCCCTTCCCATTCTGTAAGTGAAGACAGCCTAATGGTTACGGTGCCGGACTGACACCCAACGATCGGATTTCAATTCGGCTGTAGGTAGCTTACAAAATGTCTAGCCCACTGAGGAGACTTGATAAGTCGAAACACGTGTCTGTGGATGACCCTATATATGCTCCCCATCCCCTAAGGGTTGAGCACTCTGGGGGGATCTTGCTGACGGCCGCCAACTCAAGCGTAAACGCAACGCTCTTCTAAGGAATGGAGCACTTTGTGACGGCCTTTACACGCAAAGCGATGTGCGTATTAAAACAGTTAAAATTCCCTTCCCATTCTGTAAGGGAAGACAGCCTAATGGTTACGGTGCCGGACTGACACCCAACCGATCGGATTTCAATTCCGGCTGTAGGTAGCTTACAAAATGTCTAGCCACACTGAGGAGACTTGATAAGTCGAAACACGTGTCTGTGGATGACCCTATAATATATATATATATATATATATATATATATATATATATCTGTGTGTGTGTGTGTGTGCGTGTTTGTATATCTTACTCGGGTTCATATATTTAACATAATTTACTGCACAATTTAGAATATAAGACAAATGTTATCGAAAAGTAATTTTTCTAAATACAATTCATCAAATCTTCGACCCTGTGCATGTTTGCAAAACTGATACGTTACGAATACTGAACATTCTACAAAACGAAAAAATAGTTTCTCTTTATTCGTTATATTTTCAAAATAAATGTCTTTGACTCAGCTTAAGCGCCAGGCTCAGTCGCTACTAGAATATTTCGTCTTACCCACTTAATATCTGGGTGAACGAAATACATCACAAACACACATAGGCAAATAAACACACACATCTAGCAGTCACACACACACACACACACACACACACAGAGGCAAAAACAAACACACATACACACAACATTATAGAACTGCGCACATAAAATAGATCATGTCGTATGAGCCCAGTAATGTATAATTCAATTTCCCTAATATGATATTATGATCAATTGAAGAAAATGCTTTACAATTAAGATTTAGCTTTTAAGTTGAAAATAAAAATTATTCTTTGAATACAGAGGAGTAAAAAAGATTAGAGAAGAAAGAGTAGCGTCGACATAAATTTAACAGCCCTTGGTAACAGTCAGTTTATCGACTATGTGATTTTAAATCTGATTTGAAAATCGCATTGACGAGAAGAATTCTGAAGAACCTCAGGTTTATATAAAAGATATCCATTCCTTTTCTAGGCATTGCACAAAAAAACTATTGCTGTTAAGAAGCCCTTTTGTGTTATTGATTAATGTAGAAGGTTTTTAGTTATTATAGTGCAATTTTCTTTTAGAACACATTTCGGAAAATAACCCCCCAACTAGACAATCGATCTACGATTGGTATATGGAATTTGAAATAACAGGATGTTAGTGTAAATTAAAAGTCCTGGCAGACCATCACTATCCGAAAAATTATTAGAGCGTGTTCGTTCTACTTGCCTGGACATTTCATACATTCTCCAAATTACTTTTTCTGACAGTAAAGAACCTTATTTTCTATCAATTTGTTATATTCCTTTGAGGAAGCCAAGTTATTTTGAACACTAAAATTCAAGATCTTGGCTTACAGCTTCATGCAGCCCACACGCACGCAAACGCTCGCACGCACGCACGCAACAAGCACGCACGCACACACACACACACACACACACGCACACACACACGCACACACACACATATATATATATAGATTGAGAGAGATAGAGATATAGAGTGGGAAAGCAAAGAGAGAGAGAGAGAGAGTGCGTGTGTGTGCGTGTGAGAGTGTGGGTGTGTGAGAGGGACAGATGAGAGAGAGAGAGAGAGAGAGAGAGAGAGAGAGAGAGAAAGAGAGAAGATGGAAATAAACTATTTTGAAGATGTATTTTTTTATGAGATTTGCCAACGTTTCGTTTTTTACAACCATATTCGGAGCATTGCTATTGATGCTTAATGTTTCAACTGAAAAACATTTTTCAAATGAAAAAAAAAAAGTTCCCTATTCTCTTGAACGATAACAGCGTTTCAGTTCAAACTACATCAATTTTTGTGTTCGAAATTTTGAAAAAAAATGACGACTTTATAATTTAGAAATTATGAATATTGAATGTAAGTAAAATTTAATAGATAGAAAAATATTCTAATAAGGGATATTTTAACTATCTCCTTACATTCAATATTTATGATTTCTTAACTACGAAGATGTTTCCCCAAAAACAAAAATGTCAATCGTTTATCTTGAAACGCTATCAATATTGAAGAACATTATTTCTTTTCATTTAAATTTTTTTCATTTGAAATTATTTCTCATATAGATCATTAAATATAAATCCCATTACACTGTCAACGTTAAACTCAGAGTCTTGAGTTTTATCCTGTTTGATTTTTACTTGATTTGATAATTGATAATATTGTGATATTTTTGAAGAGAGATGGACGAATTTATTGACTAAAATAATTATGGCGTTGAATTTTGCATGTAATTTTATATTACATTATATATAAGTCCAGGGTCGAACTGTGTTTTATGAACCTCAATACCACCTTCCGAACACAGAGAGGCCTTTGACGTAGCATACCGAAACTGAACGCAGCACTTACTACCGAAAGAGAAAAAAAAGCAAGCTACCTATGTCTCCTTACTCCCGCGCCCGCTATTTCGTTGTGATATTACATAAGTCGTTTAGCACTGTTCCTGTTACATACATTGTTTTAGTGTCATGATTCTAGTTTGTGTCTGTCTCCAGTATGACCGAAAGGAGAAAAACAGTTGGCAAGATACTCTTGCACATAATTACTATCGTAGTGGCGTTGATTCTTTCAGCCTCTTATGAGTACAGTATTATCACGTGAATAATATAAACACACAACTTCTACCCTCATGTTTAGTGTTCCGTGATACAAGACTTTCATCCTAACCTAAAGAAAGGGAGATACTTCTTGAGGATAATGAAAAAGATGTTTTTTTTAATGTCCGTAATAAATTCAAGTCTCCTGTGTTAATACGGTCAGAGGTTAACCTAAAAGGATACCATTTTTTTAGATACCTTGTTCTGAGCGATTCACTAAAGGGGGTTAGTTTTTTGAAAGTCGGGGCCCCATATATTCTTATTGGCATTTGCTTAAACATGTCCACATTTCATCGCCCGTTAATATCCTCTTGAAAACGAAAATCATGCGGACTTCCCAGGAGTTCCTTGCTAACATCCACTCGCTTCTGAGCTGGGGTTAATTTGTTTCGGCAGCTCCGGGTGCTTTTGTCGAGATGATGAACGCCACTGGACTATCAGTTGCCGAGCACACCCGATACTCTCCGTGTGCTACTCAGGTGTTGATAGACCAGCTGCAGCTCAAGGCAGTAGCGGTTGCCTTATGCGTTTGACTGAGCTGCCGGGCCAGGCCAGGGTCCATTCCCTGTCCACCATAATTTGACACAAGCAGGCGGCTGATAAATATTTGGTTATTAGACAGAATCAGATAGAAAAATTACCAAGTTTCTTTCGCTATCCATATCATGGAAAGCGAAGTGACGCACATGATAAATCAAGATTGAATAAAGCATTCCTGTGTTCGTTTGTTCTCGACCTTTCCTTGAAAAACTGAACCGTGGCTTATAGTTTCGACCAAAGCCTGTGATCGATTAATTTTTGCTTAGCAACAAACACAACGTGGTTTAAGATTGTTTACCAGGCAGTAATCTAAAAGCTTTGCAAAATATCATATATATGGGGATCTCTGTGAGAATCAAACTCACTTAAAATTGTCTGCTAGCCGATATTACTAAGCAGTAAAATACACGGCATCCATTCATTTCCTCTCGTAATATATATCGCTGTACAGTCTCATTGAAAGATGCGAACTGACAAATAAAACCCGTTTCTATGTGATAATTTACATAAACACTGAATATATAATAAATTAGGGAAAACATACATCTACCTCAACAGGATATATTTTGAAACATTTACAACCATTTATATTGGCCAATTATATATTCAAAATAATATATCACCGACTAAATATAACTAATGATATACATTTAGGATTTTTGAAACAATTTGATGTCAGTATAATTATCTATTGCGGTAGAAAAGTTGAGTTTTGCAAACTGTCCAACCAATGAATGTTGGCGAAAGACGAAAACAAAGGAAAATAATGCCGAGTTGTATTGACATATAACAGGTGTTTATTAGTCAGCAATATTTAAAATAACATGTTTACATTTTCATTTCAACTACATATTACCCACCTGGTTGCAAATTGCACGTGTAGGCCAAATACAGACAAAATGTGTACACTAGTTTTAATGTATGCATACACACGCTCACACACATAAAAGCACACGTCAAGACTTACTTAAAATAAAGGCTATCGTCGTATGAAATATAATCGGTGACCTGAGTTCAAATCCAGGAGTAGGTTGTTAGCGTTTCACTTCATTCTAAGGTGATTAGGATTGGCATGAAGCCATCCATTCTCCTGAAGATATTCGTAAATTGTTGGGGAAAACTGGGTTCTTTAGTTCTGGATAGACAACCAGGCTAGGAGAAGGAGAAATCTGTATTTGAACCGGTTTCATTCAGCCTAAAATTGATCTTGTGTTACATTCTGCCCGAGGCAGGAAGTGTTGAGTAAATTCATACATAGTCACATCAAACACCATACTGTGGCCATATATATATATATATATATATATATATATATATATATATGTGTGTGTGTGTGTGTATGTGTGTGTGTATATGTGTGTGTGTGTGCTAGTGAGTGTGCGCACACGCGCGTGTGTGGGCATGCGTGGTGGTTGTAATGCAATAGACTGCTTATATAGGATTCTATGTGAAGCGAAAAAATGGAAGTGAATCCGACGGTTTGTAATATAGTGATGAACCTGTGCTTTTTTCAAATGTTTCACTATATTACATAGGATTATATTCATTCACCGGCAAATCGACCGTTTTTGGTTTATTCAAGGCCAAATTTGATTAATTTTTGAAGGTTTGATGATAATAAAAACTATCTATATTTCAAAAATTCAATTTCAATAATTCTTAATCGCACATTTTTATCTATCTATATAACTAATAATTCATTTTCACAATATTACAATCTAAAACTATTTGCACACAGTTATATGGTATCAAGTATTTCTTTCTAATGATTATGATAATAATTTACACACAATTATACGGTTTCAAGTAATTATTCCGATTTAATAATAATTTGTTTTTACACAAATATACTTTCAAGTATTTCTATCAAATATTAGTAATTTGCATAAATTCCTATGGTTTCAAGAATTCTAATATAATGGCAATAATTTCCGCCAAATATCTATTTGACATAAAAAGTACCAACGCGGGTACGAGTGGATATGAGTGTAATGACAACGAAAAGTTACTCTACGCTCGTTACAGAGCTGGAGCCTGAATGCAGTAATTCGATTGTAATACCCAGTAAACCACTATTTTGATAGTGTTATATACCTCTCCAGAGGAACCAGTCAGTATATTATAATCCCCATCGACAGAGTGAAAACGGGTACACACACACACACACACACACACAAACACACACACACACACACACATATATATATATATATATATATATATATATGTTTGTGTGTTGTGTGTGTGTGTGTGTGTGTTAATAATAAATGAATGGTGAATTAGCTATTATCATCAACGTGGGTTCGCTTAATCTGATCCAAGCCTATTAGCTCAAATAGAGAATGGGTTCTGATCAGTCATAATGGCTTCTGAGATTAACCAGCTAATCTCTTTTCAACAATAAGCTGAACCAGAAAACGTGTAGGCATAAAAAAATTGTGAAGCCTTTATAATTTGATGCATTTACTTGAGCATATCTGTGTATTCATTATTTGACATTTGTTATGAGGTTATTCTTGTGTTCCTTAAATATATATGTATGTGCGTGCGGGTGTATGTATACATATATAAAGGCACGTGCGAGTGTGTGTGTGTGTGTGTGTGTGTGTGTGTGTGTGGCTCTGGCTGTAGGTGAGGTTGGGTAAGAAAACATTTCCGAAATAGATTGCAATTTTTAATGATTTTAAGGTGACTGATACCGTTAGCACTGATATATATATATAATATATATAATATATATATATATGCACACACACACACACACACACACACACATATATATATATATATATATATATATATATATAGTATCGAATTGTTGCGTTAACTCTTCCCTTGTAGTGGAATAAGTAAATTATGTATAAGTGCTCAATACATAAAAACATCATCATCATCAAGTCGTGCAAGTAGCACGGATATCCATGACAATCTCTCACCAACCTTCCCTATCACTTATCACTGAGAGTTCTTCTGCTCAGCAGCCTGCATCCTCACTTAATTGGTCACTGTAGTTTCTTGTTGGGCTGTCCACATTTGCATGCCCATGTGTTGGCTTCCACAGGAGAACGTCGCTTATGAGCTCGTATTTGCTTCTCCTGCAGTGTCCTGTATGCCTAGTCCGTCCCACTCGGATGGTTTGTTACATGGGGGCAGGTGGCCATACAGATGCTTCCTTCTGGGGTGCTGTTTCCACGACTTGATCAAGACTGCACGCAGCATTCTTGTGCAGCTTCCATCTAGCTTATTCTCAAGGAGCTTCGTTAGGGTCCAAGTCGTGCAGCCATAAAGCAGTACTAATACAACCACAACCTGGAAGAATTGTCGTTTTAGCTTGTCAGTGAGTCATATGGCTGATAATTTGTTTGTAACCAACCATGCCTTTCATATTCGCTTTCTGTGGATGAGGTATTACTACCTAGGTATGTGAATTGTTCTACAGGCTTAAGAGGTTTACCGTCAAATGTTGAGATGTCTCCTTTCTTTTTGAAACTCATGAACTCAGTTTTATCAGAGTTCACATAGAGGCCGATGTTATTTGCTGCTTACTCCAAGCTATGTAGTAGTGACTCGGCCTGTGCCGGTGTATCTGCAATAAAGTGCGAGGTCATCAGCGTAGTCTGTATCTGTGACTGTTTGTGCGGGATATCGCCTTTTTTTAGAGAGAGACTTTTTTCTTTTATGGTATCAAATGATGTTCAGAGTACATAGTCTAGGAATATTACAAATATATATAGTGCTAATGTATCTCCTTTAGGACTCTAGCGGTGATGTCAAGGAAATCTGTATCGCCATCAGGAGAGCTTACAATTGCTTTAGTGTCTTTGTAGAGCATCATAATAGCGGCAACTGTTTGTTTGGGGAAACAGTATGCTAGTAGCATTTGTTCCATAAAACATAAAACATAGAGCAATAAAATTATTACTAATAGTAATTGTTGAAAAGATTTAAGGGTTAATCATATTTTCAATCTCAATGATCTCATCAGCAATTTTTAAAAAAGATGTAAATTCCACCCAAAAGCCTAAGTTCTACGTGGGATGCGCCAAGTCGGATTTTAAAACTAGATTTACAAATCATAATAACTCATTTTCTAATATTAAGCTTTGAAACGCAACTAATCTATTTAGGTATAATTGGGATTTAAAGGATCAGAACATAACACCAGTTATTGAATGGAATATCTTAAGAAAATCCAACGTGTGCAGCTGTTTTAATGATCCATGTCTACGAAGAATTAGCTATAATTAGATTCATGGATAAGAAAAATATTTTGAATAGTAGAATTTGCAGTTGTAGAAACACGTTAAGCCGGCCACTAAAATATTATATGAATTACAATATCAAATAAATTAAAAATATTTTGAATAGTTATAAAATTAATAAAGTATGTAAATTAAAAGCCCCTAATGAGATTTAGGGGAGTAATTCATGAGTAACTATGAAGCAGAGAGAAAGATAGGCGGTATGGTTCAAAGAACAATTATACGACAGTAATATAATGCTACTAAAAGGATTTTATATACGTTAAAATGTACAATGCATATATACATATAAACATCAGTTACAAACATGGAGATTAGTGATTTATAGTTGAATAGTTCTTTTAGGTCGGATAAGGACTACTGATAATTTGGTAATTTAGTGAAGCCAGGGTTTGATAGGTAGGTTGCAGAGTTATTCCTGCTGAAGAATTGTGGTGAATAACTATTCCTCGTGTAACAAAGTTCTTGGTAGCCTTAATTCCGAATGTTCATATGTAGCATATGTAGAAAGCATTAAACTAATCATGGTGGAAGCAGGATTATCGACCTTCAAAAGGGTATGTGATAATGGATGCTGTATTTAATTCCTACTCGTCTCGTGGGGATTGGGGAGCAGAACATTTATCCGTTGTGGGCACGTTAAATTTATAACAGCCCGCCTTGAGATCAGCAAGGAGAAAGAGAGACACACCTTGTCCCAGCAAAGGGTTAAATGAGTAAAGAAGAGAGAGGTGGGTGCTTGTTTTTATAACTGTTCCACGTGGTAAGGAGCTGCTGCAGCTGCTACCGGTGGAGCTGGATAATTTGTCCCCTAATAAATTTCCCTTCAGCTGCCCCACCCAAAAAAGTTGAGGTTTCAATGGCGATGTATTTTTTTTATAGTGGGGCTGAAATTAAAATATTGACCTGCAGTATATTTTTTCTTTCTGTGTATCTTTTTTCTTTCTACAGTCATTTTTTCCAGGTTTTCTTGAATAGTTATTTTCTTAAGGGTAGAAAATTCTCAGGCTGGGATAATTTTCTTTTTTCTTTTGTCGTCGTAAGTTGACTCTAAAGGCTAGAATTTGAATGTTTTTTTTCTAAATTATTTTACATTCATTTTTTAATTTAGAAATGTTTATTTTTAGTTTATTTCTTCTTGGAGGCCTGGCTTGAGGCTAAAAAGCTGTGTCATTTTCCCTCCTTTTGAAAGAGACAAGTATTTTTCATTTCCATACGTTGTGTCATATTTCTTTTTCTTCTTTTTTCTATAAAGTTTGTTTTTGTTTCTGTCCATTTTTTTCGTCATAAATTGACTGGGGCTTAAAATTTGGATTATTTTTTTTTTTTGTATTTTTGTATTTTTCCTCAAATTTAAATTTGTATGTTTTTTACAGTTATAAACTGACTAGGGTTAATTTTTTTGTCCTGAATTGACTGGGTAGGTGTGTTCA
The DNA here is from genome assembly GCA_023376005.1 of Doryteuthis pealeii. Taxonomy (NCBI): domain Eukaryota; kingdom Metazoa; phylum Mollusca; class Cephalopoda; order Myopsida; family Loliginidae; genus Doryteuthis; species Doryteuthis pealeii. Next base: position 3,704,674 of record CM042145.1, on the reverse strand, counting down.
TTTTTTTAAATCCAGTTTTTTTTTCATTTCCAATTCGGCGTTATTTTCCGATCTTCTGCTCGTCTGTTGATTGCAGCCTTATTTTATGTTTTTATTTTGGACTGCAATACTTATTTCCGAATGAGTGGTGATAAGCAGGCTTTGGAAATATTTGTTTCACTTATCCCCACGTGTTCATTTTTGTCTATCCTTGTGCCCCAAAATGTCCCTAATGTGTATTTCACGCCACGTTATCCATTGAATTTAAAAATAATTTCGTTATTGCTTCCTGATTGAAAAAATATTTCGTTGGTTATTTCTTTAGTTTTCAAAGATAAATTAACTCGTTGTAGAGTATTTTGTTTATCCGTTTCTCGGGGGTTTATAATTTTAATTTGGTTATCCAGTGGAGAAATGATATTTTTACTTCGGTTATCCTGTGGAGAAATCATATTTTTATCCGGTCGAGAAATTATGTTTTAGTTTGGTCAAGCGGTAGGGTATTTTCCTTTTTGTCCGGTTGAGAAATTATGTTTTTCGTTTGTGGCTTCTTCTGGTGGACGGTTTCTTTGCTTTTCGTATGTTCGTCTGGTTGAACATTTTTATTTTTCATTTCTGGATTATAATATTCATTTCCTCGGGAGTGGAATATTTTCCGTTATTCCGTTATTTCTTTATCTTTTATTTATTTATTTATTTTTGGTGGGGGCCCTTTTTCTGAGTAAAATAAACATCCATTTCGGTTAATACATTTGGAAATCATGTTGGTACGCAATTCTTTTTCTTTGTCGGACACTTTCGTCAAGGTTTATTCTTTCCTTCACGCAAGTTTTTTTCGTTGAGGCCTTGGCTATGTTCCATCCAATTGGCAATTCTTTGTTTCTGTCTGAAGGAGAGATTTTGTTAGATTTTTCTTTTTTGGAGTTCACTCACTGCTAGTGTGAGATAAACCACGTTTAATTTTTGAAATCTTCCATGTGGAATATTAAGGTAGTTGTGTTTGGTAAGTTTTGTTTTATAGGATAATTTCCTTGTGTTTTTTGTTTGTTTACACTTGACGTCAAACTTGTCATCTACCTCTCAATACGCATAACTCTGCAAGCTATGAAAATTAATGAATTAAATTAAGAGCCCCTAATGGGATTTAGGGGAGTAATTCATGAGTAACTATGGAGCAGAGAGAAAGATTGGCGGTAAGGTTCAAAGAACAAGGATACGACGGTAATATAATGCTACTAAAAGGATTTTATATACATTAAAATGTACAATGCATATATACATATAAACGTTAGTTACAAACAGGGATGTTAGTGATTTATAGTTGAATAGTTCGTTTAGGTCGGAAGAGGGCTACTAGTAATTCGGTAATTTAGTGAAACCAGGGTTTGATAGGTAATGTCATGGTTTGGTAGGTTAGTTGCAGAGTTATTCCTGCTGAAAAATTGTTGTAAATAACTATTCCTCCTGTAACAAAGGTTTTGGTAGCCTTTATTCAAAAGATTACTATGTAGTAGTTGTTTTAGCCGAAGGCTTATCAGGCTAAAAGCAGGCTTATCAACCTTCAAGGGTATGTGATAATGGATGCTACTCTTAGTGCCTACTCACCTCGTGGGGATCGGGGGGGGGGGCAGAAAATTCATCTGTCGTTGGCTTGTTAAATTCTAGCAGCCAGTAGAGGTTTAAAGGAGTAAGGGAAAGAGAAAAGGAGGCGCTTGATTTTATAACTGTTCCACGTAGTAAGAAGCTGCAGCTGCTACCGGTGGAGCTGGATACCTTGACCCTAATAACTTTCCAACACCTTAGGAATTGTTAAATAGTATTAGGGATGGGTTGAAGGGAATATATCCGTCGTGGGCTTGTTAAATTCTAGCAGCCCGCCTTGAACCCAGCAACGAGAAAGAGAGACCCAACTTGTCCCAGCAAAGGAAATAATGTTCTAAGAGGAAGAGAGAGGTGAGTGCTTGCTTTTGTAACTGTTCTCCGTGGTAAGAAGCTGCTGCTACCAATGGAGCTGACTAGCTTGTCCCTTAATAAATTTCCAACATATTTATTACTATTAAATAGGTGAAATACTGAAATGGAACAGTAAAAAAACTATAAATTAGTAATACTAAACACATAAAATATGATTAGAATAAAATTTTGACAGTTTTTAATAGCTATCATTTATAATTAGAATTAAGTTAATGTCACAGAAATGAGAACTAAGGAGTAAATAGACGAATGAAATTAGCCGCCTGTGGCAAATCAAAAAACTAATATCCAAAATAGCGTTTAACCACTATTATCTGAAAGGAATTTTATCTTAGGTTAACTAAAAAATGACATCGACTTAATTAAGTATACGGTAGGGTCCTGATGAGATCATTGAGATTGAAACCATGGTATACCCTTAACACTTTCCCACTATTACTATTATATATATATATATATATATATATATATACTAGACAAAATGTGACCCGTTGGATCACCCATTGGATCTCGCTAGATGATTGGGATTATGAAAAAGAGTAGGATCTGCCAAAATATCCTCTGCTTTTCATTTTAAAAACGAATTAAGATTTATTAAACCGATTATTTAAGGTCAACTTTTTGTGTAAGTCGAAAAAGTAACACAATGAGCATCAGTAAAAAAGAAAAATAATATTACTGATGTAATTTATTTTTGATACATTTAAAACGATGTTTTCGGTCAATTTCGATCAAGATGCCTGCCAAGACGCTACTTAAAATCCGTTTTTACAAAATAAATTGTAATTTTGCGATTGAAAAAAAATTACACTGGATTGTTCAATTAGACACATAACCTAGTAGATAAAGGAGTTAGGTTAAGACAGTTCTAAATGACAGTTATCTCTAGACTGCAGGTTCAATCCGGGGCAGCAGTAACATAGAATATTAATTAACATAGCTTAACACCTGTATCCCAGCTATGGTTAGTGGAATGAGAAGAGGATACCCCCGTGGGCTGAATAAAGGGTTAGGTTCAATGTTCCATGATGGCTCCCTATTACAAGAACAACAGTTTTATTACAAAATTTATGGGTTCTGTTTTTCCTGGGTCAATCAAATTATCTATTTATTTCCATTAAACTAACCCTAAACCCAACCCCAAACATAAACCTTAACTCTAGTTTGTTTTTTTGTTTTTGTTTTTTTACACCACTTCGGCAAGAGACTTCAATCGAAGCTGGTGTTTTTTTCAGCAGTCACTGGCTAGCAGTTTTAGAGGCAGGATTCCAGGACAGAACGCAAAGAGTACATAAATAAAAGTAAAGTCAACGGGGCGGCCTAAAGTCGGTATCAGCCAGTCAGCGAGGGAGTCTATCCCCTTTTCAATAGCGCTAGACAAAGGAGATTGTTTTAGCATCTGAGGTGGAGCACCACACCTACCATCAGCTCCTTACTTTACCGCACATATCCCTGTGCTACTCATACGCTGAGTTGGCGAGGACCGGTATCGAACTAGGAACCTTGTGGTTTCTAGCCGAACACTATACCGACTGAGCTAACCCGGAATAATACTCCAAAAATTATTTTTTATTTTTTATTTTCATTTTATTTTTTGATTTTCGGTACTTATTTAGTAATCGAGCAGTTCTTAAAAAAAAAACGGTACTCTTCGCGGAGAACCGTCCTGCCTAAAAAAATGCTAGCCGGTGTGTGCTAAAAAAAATTCAGCTACGATTGAAGTCTCTTGCCGAAGTGGTGTCACTTGCAAAAAAAAAAAACAAAAAAAAAACCCAGCCAGCTTTTTTCCCGGAAACATAACCCCAACCCTAACCTCAAACACTAACCCCACCCCTAGTTAAAATTAACAATTTTATTACAAAATTTCTGGGTTCTGTTTTTTCTAAGTTAGAAAAACAGAGCCCAAATTATTTATTTTCCCATTAAACTAACCCTAAACACCAACCCCACCCCCAACCCTAACCCAAGTTTTTTTTATTTAAGTAACACCGCTTCGGTTACGGACTTCAATCGTAGTTGGTGTTTTTTTTTCAGCAGCCACCGGCAAGCATTTTTTGAGGCAGTGGTCGGGACGGTTCTCCGTGAAGAGTACCAAAAAAACTTTTTTCATCTATTCACACCTTAAAAATAGTATCAATCCCATATATACACACCGATATTTTGCACCCCAAAAACAGGGAGGTCAAAGTTAAGTGACCTGAAAAAAATCAAAGTTTTAAAATAAAAATAAATTAATTCATTGCTAAATCAACACTGAAAATGAAAAGTGTATTTTGGCAGCATTTTTTCTTTTATACAAGTTTTGTTGAATTGAACAGACAATTCCTGTCTGACAAGTCTTTCATTGATCCGTTCCAATCTTCGGGCCATCCTTCTGGTGTCAGGGTGGAACTGGTATACCAGTCCACCGAAGGTTTCAACACTAGCGCTTTCGGCAATACACTTTGCCATCCTCAGGTGGGAAACGATGGAATAGTTTTCATGTCTCGTTTTTAACAAGAACGAGTAGTAGCAAGAAATTAGTGGGAGGTAATATCAATTGGTAGTGGGAGGTTTTTGGAATGGTAGTAGTTTGAACAAAGCAGTGGTGATTTTTGGAGGGGGGCACAGGTTGTGATAAGGGGAGGGGGAATAATGGAAGTAATGTAGGCAGAAAAGTATAAGCATTTTAGGATATGTTGACTTACTTCAAAGTTTATTTTATTTAGGGTAGCATTTTAGAGACTGTCTCTCCAAAATTAATAATACATATATTGGCCACACGACGAATACATTATCACGTAGATTAACCCTACACTTATCAGATTCCAGCTCCATTAATCAACATCTTAAAACACATTCATGTCCCCCTCTACCTACAGCAAAATTCTAACTGAAAATTCACACACACTACATAGAGAAAAAAACAAACAAAAACTTCAAATAATTGAAGCTTTATATATAAAAAAAACCTACCCTAAACAAAATAAACTTTGAAGTAAGTCAACATATCCTAAAATGCTTATGATTTTCTGCCTACATTACTTCCAGTATTCCCCTCTCCTTATCACAACCTGTGCCCCCCCTCCAAAAATCACCACTGCTTTGTTCAAACTACTACCATTCCAAAAACCTCCCACTACCAATTGATATTACCTCCCACTAATTCCTTGCTACTACACGTTCTCGTTAAAAACGAGACATGAAAACTATTCCATCATTTCCCACCTGAGGATGGCAAAGTGTATTGCCGAAAGCGCTAGAGTTGAATCCTTCGGTGGACTGTTATACCAGTTCCACCCTGACACCAGAAGGATGGCCCGAAGATTGGAACGGATCAATGAAAGACTTGTCAGACAGGAATTGTCTGTTCAATTCAAAAAAACTATATATATATATATATATATATATATATATATATATATGTATGTGTGTGTGTGCGTGTGTGTGCGTGTGTATACAAAAAAGGTTTCCTTATTAATGCGGACTAATGTCAGTTAATTATTACTGTCATCAATGGGAATCCAATGATTGAAATTGGGTAATACATTCTTTTTACACACTAAATGCATTATTCGAAGGTTGCGTTATTTTTTGAAGTATTATTACTTACATCATTATATTCGAAATATAACACTTGGTAAGAAATTAATGGTCAAGTAACGCTTAAAATCACCAGTGCCCGCAAGTTGATTGAATTTATGCAATGAGTGACTGCTCTGTATCTTTATAACGCGGGCCACTTACAAACAAGTGTCGTAAGCAGTGAGGTATGCACGACTGATTCTGCAAAGATTAGAAAATTCTATTTAATTCACTGTTAGACAGTTAATTGAATGCACGTCTATTCCATACGATTGATCCGATTATCTAGAAAATAAGTTACTTCCCCAGGAAAAGAATGGTTACCCACGAAAATAACCCAAAAAATGACTTTCTCCAAAAAAGACGATGAACCCCGAGAACAAAAACGTTAAAAGAAGGATTTCTTTTGAAAAAAAAAAAAAACAACAAAAAACGATATCCTACGAACGGAATGACTTCCGAGGAAAAGATTTGTTTTGTTTGTTTTGTTTTGTTTTACGGCATATCAACCTCAGTGGGTCATTTAATGCCGATAAAGTTTTGAAATAAATCAATTCTTAATGGATAATACATTTTTCTATTTAACCCATAGATGGGACCCTAACAGGTACTACCACTCCGGGTCAGAGTGGACCAGGGAGCAATGGTGATGAAGGGGTGCTCCACATTCCTCAAACCTCCAAAACTGGAACCTCACCATCAGATAGAGTTTAACGTCATTCCCAGGACATGTAGACCCGCAGCCACCGCCTTCTAGCATCCATATGATAAAAAGGGGTGGGGCTTGCCATAAGGGCAATAGGGTTGGGAAAATCATATAGGTGCTAGGACTTGACGTGACCAGCCGATTGATCGGAGGCGGTCGCTCTGACCGCCCGTCTAGCCCAAGATAGGGCCAAAGTGGAGTATTGCATGTCATGAACTGCTCATCCACCTGGGCTCTATCCTTAAGCATCAAGGGTCGCCACCCACGGCCAGCATGTGGCCCCAATGGGGGAAAAATAGACAAAATGGGTTTTCTTTGAACGTTATGCGAGAATTTATGCGAACTTTACCTATGACCCAGACAAAGAAAGAATATCCGTTATTTTTATCTCCGTTCTCTCCCCAAAATTTGCTATTTCATTTGTTGTCTTTGTCTCCTTTATATATATATATATATATATATATATATATATATATTTGTTTTTATTTGACTTTAATTTTCCTATTTCGTTTTCTCAAATCATTACTTTCTTTTACTCGCTTCTGTTATCGCCTTTTATTCTGTCACATTATTTGTCAGTGAGTGATTTCATCCCGCAACTGTCATATTATCAAGCGTAAAGCGAATTACGACTCCCATATTTCTCATCTGAAAATATATATATATTATTATTGCTCCATTTTAACATAATAAACGTTTGGTGTCTCACTCAAAATATTGTATGAGATAAGTTGACACAAAATTGTCCCAGTTGTCTGCTCCGACGAGTGAAATCTTTGTTTATGACAGGCAAAGCACAGAGATGTGTCGTTTGTGCTATTCTGTAAATCAAATAAAGCTATGACCCCGCTTCTGTAGTTTGGCCTTTTATTCATTCGTATCAACATTGAATTCAGACATCCGGATGCTCAATGATCATATTAGAAACTGGGAAGTTTTCCGTTTTATAAAGGGATAAAATATTGGAACAAATACCGTGCATTGGTCAAACTGTATATACTAAAAGTCTTAGACTTTAAAGCAAATAAAATATGATATATAAATGATAGCGAATATTGTATTATGTAGTTTAGACATACGAGAGAATGATTTTATTATTTTTCATTTTTTCTTTTTTTTTAAATGTCAGAATAATCGAATTTTGACCAGTTATTTATGATCTAAATACAAGTTGGTATAGTGTATTGGTTTGTTAGCTAAACTAGCAGACTATGACAATAAGTTTCATTCACAGTGGGTGTCCCATATTTCTGACCTTGTTTCACAAATAAGTTAAGCTTAATAAATACATATCTGCAAAATTGCATATTAACCATAAAAGAGTTACTTCCAAAACTTAGAGTGTATATGCGTTCTTCGAATTATCAAAAATATCACAACGATGTCCTTTAACTACGATATCTATATTATCTGTAATCTCTTATCAATTGGTAAAATATACCACACATTACTCATTTGAAGACTCCCAAGTGTAATTATTATCTCTTGGTTTTAAATTCAGCGTCATTGTTCCACACAATAACAAGGTACTTTGCGTACAGCGGAATAAAGAAGCTTCTTTGTAGATATTTTCATAGAACTTTTCAAATGCGTCAAAACAATACAATACGCTTTGCAATGGACAGGTTGTTTTTTTTTTTTGTTTTTTGGCCATAGTGTCACCAATAATCTATTTATGACCTCTTGATAGCCATATGCTGGAATGAATTTAATATATATTAGACTTTTAACACAAACGTACAAGCGTAAAAAATCAGAACTCTTAAAGCACATGGTCAATTGGAAAAATATACCATACTTTCATTTGAAAGCTCCCAAGTGTAATCATTATCGTTGTAGGGAAATGGACACGGTTACCCGAGTACAAATCCTGGACAAGACTTTTTGCATTTCGCATACTGCTAATACCCTTGGGAAACGTATACATCCAAATATTCTCCCTCCAACTATGGGTAAATAGTAGAGCATACTGGTCTCGGTAACTTTGGTATGACAACCGATATAAGAGAAGGAAAACTCTTAATGCAAACCTGTTAAACTACACTTTAAAATTGTCCTTGTTTCACATCATGCTCTTGTGAAGGGGTAAATATACAGATTATTTATTTTCGACATTCAGCCTGTAAATATAGACCAAGAACCAGAAATTGGAGGGTCTTTATTTTCATTTAACGATTATTTCTTGTAATTTTCTATGATCAAGTTTCTATGAATGCCTTGAAGTAGCATAAATTACATCTGAAAAATGTAAAGAAACCTTTGAATATGGATGTTTTCCAAACAGCTTTTAAGTAACTTTAGCATTTACAACTTGCTGTGTTGCCAAGTTATGACACTGGGCCTAAAGGAGTGTCTGTATGCGCAAACTGATTTCTAGCCTAAACATTCGGATGACTTGGTATCTCTCCTCAGAAATCACGTGAAAGTAAGTAATTTCAAGACAGCAGAATTCTTCTTGAATGTATGGATGATTGCAACAATGCTGTGGTTTGCATAAGATTATTTTTTCTAATTTTCTTGTTCATTTCGTATTGTTCCAATCGAACACAACTCATTTTGTTCACCAAGTTGATTAATGATACTTACCGCGGTTACTAGGTAATAAGGATGATAGGAATAGTATAATAAATCAGTTTGATGTATAACATTGAGTAATAGCATTCAGTGGTCATAAGTAAAGTAAAAAGTAAAGTCGCCGGGGCGGCCTAATGTCGGTATAAGCCAATCAGCGAGGGAGTTTATCCCCCTTTCACTTGCGCTAGACCAAGGAGATTATTTTAGCGTCTGTGCTACTCATACGCTGAGTTAGCGAGAGGCCGGTATCGAACTAGGAACCTTGTGGTTTCTAGCCGAACGCTCTACCGACTGATGTTGAAGCAGTGATCATGGATATAAATTTTAGCACTGGCATGAAAAATGATTCATTAAATTATTGTATCGTAGTCACCGCTGACTGCTATGTCGGTAATGGATAATTGTTGGATGGGGTAGAAAACACGAAGCCTTTCCGATTGCGGGACAATGTCCCGTCTGTCATTGTCCCCACATAGAAAATGATGGCCTCGACAAGAAAGAAATGTAGACAGAATTTAACATCACTTCCACCGCGCTTAATCTAGCACATCGAATAGTCGAGGTGCTAGATTAAGCGCACTAGAAGCGATATTGAATGTTGTCAACAATTCTTTCTTCAGACTGCTGGCATTTGTGTCGTGCCCTGGGATAATTTGCTTACGATATAATATCATTATGAAATCTTGCAAATCTTGCAAGCACTCAAACACTAATTCCACATAATAAAGAAGAAAGAAAAAAATTTTTCGAGAAAATGCCTAAAATGTATACTTACTGCACGTCATTTCAGTACTATGTTGTTTCCTAAGCTTTTTACTTAATCTGGAATACATGCAGCAGGTTGGTTAAAAAAAACCTGCTGATCACTAGTTGTTTCCGATTTTTGTTAGACCGAGTGAAAAGTATAAAACTAACAGAATTAAAAAAATGTATATAACATTTTGAGAAACATATGCACTAAACAGCTATAATGTTAAAAAGAAAGGAATTTGATATCAACTTCATTAATCTACTTGGTGTAAAAACTTTTTATTGGATTTAGTATTGCATTTATCAAATAATTTCCCATCATCATCATTATCATCATCATCATCATTGACTGTATTCTCCTGCTGTAGTTATTTGGAAAATATTACAGCAGTATTCAACCCGTTATTCGAAGCCACACAGTTCTTTTTTTTCCCATCAGTTGCGTAACAGATCTTACCCAGTCGTGTGTTTGGAGGTCCGGCCGCAGCTTACAAAGCAAGTTTGTACAATGGTGACCTCTTCGTGACCGGTAGTTTCTTTTACGCTATTACAGCAAATTCCAGATATTTTTGTGCCGATGGTTCTTTGAGCATTCGTAGCACATGATCAAACATCTACCATCGTGGTTAAGAAACGCTTGTTTACAGTGGACTATTATTGCACATCTTGTTCAAAGCCTTTTTGGAGATTAGGCTATTTGGTTATCGGCTTCCGGTGATAGTTCTCGGTGGCACGCATCAAGCTCATCCATAGCATGTTTTAGAGCTGCCCAGCTCTTGAAATTGTACATAATAAAACGCAAACATGTTGCATTATATAGGCACAGCCTCTTTGTTAGAGGAATTTTTCATTTCACATCCATATCTTCCAGAAATAACAGAAAGCAGCGTTGTCCATCACATAACGTTCTGCTATGTCAGATTAGCAGTCAGGCATTGAATCCATCACTCCGTATCTTTCTTAAGTGATATTTCGTTTCTACCCAGGTTATGTATATTCGCGATATATATATATATATATATATATATATATATATATATATATATATATATATGTGTGTGTGTGTGTGTGTGTGTGTGTGTGTGTGTGTGTGAATTCTGTTTTTTGGCGGTTGATGTCAGACCTCGTACATTCCAGGTCGTAATGGCTATTTCATTGGGAGATGCCGTTGCACGGGTGTTATTGACATAGTGTCTTCGGTGAAGAAGGTATACATTGTAGATGGTAACTTCTATATGCTGTTGTCAATTCACAATCCTTGACGACACCAGTTTCCAACTTTTGTTGTACTTAGTGGTAGGGTCTCGTGATTGGGTCTTCTTACTACAGTATATTTTATAATCCATAAAGAGATAATTTATATTATTATATGATATATCATAAATTATATCATACATTTATGTGTTTCGAATTCAAAGAAGTTTTACGTGCCCTTTCAAAGCTAAGACCCCCAAAGATTTACCTATCTTAACGGACACTAATATAATTATATTCCTCATTTCAGATACTATACAATCATGGATGTTAAAATTAGATATAAAAAAGAATAACATTTATTGAATTATTTACTTAATAATTTTAATAATAATAACGTTATTTGTTTTATTCAGAATTCAAAATGGACAGCAATAGCGTTAAACTCTAACATCAGATTTCTCATATGAATTTTAATTAATGATAAAAAACAACGCAAGTGAAAACAAACAACTAAATCAATAAATTGATAATAAATTCATATGAGTAATAATCATTGACACAATAATGCTTATCAAATAAATATTTGATTGATATATTAACATAGAAAAACTATAATTAATTCATAGTTTAATATTAAAAATCAAACATTAAAATTACTTTCAATGTTAATAAAAGTATATCAAATTAAAACCGTACACTTGTCTTAACGGATTATATTGTAATTATATTTCATTGTAATTATATTTTGCAATTTAAAAACACTACATTTACGAACAATAAAAAGTTAAAAAAAACAATATCCGAATGAGATTTATTGAATGATTTACTCAATAATGCTATTTTAATAATAACGTAACATTATTAATTTAATTTTTAACCTGAAATAATAACAATTAGCAAAACTTAAAGATTTCCCTATGAATTTGAATTAATGATAAAATAACAGCATTAGTAAAAACAAAGAAATAAACAAAAATGTATTTTATAAATCAATGCTAATAATGATCTAAAACAATTATGCTTATGATTAAATTTGAATGACATATATTAGAATTAATTATACATTAACATAAACATAAGGAATTTTAAAATATAACAAATTAAAACTTATTTATACTATATTCATTAAATCATGCATCAAAGTTTAAACTGAAATTATTAAATAGTTTCATATATATATATATATATATTAATATATATAATATATATATATATATATATATATATATATATATATATATATATATAAAAGGGTTTTTATAATTTGCTTGAAGTATTGTGTATATATTGGTTTGGAGGTTGGTTCTGAAGGCTATCACAATGCAGGTGAAAGAAAAATAAGGTAACAATGGTGTTGTTTGTTAACCTGTGATTTATTCTTAATATTAATATTTCGAGATAAAATCTCTTCAGAAGAAGAACACTGGAACTGAAGTAACTGTCGTCTTCCAATGGGATTTTTAGTTAAATGAATTAAAAAAAAAATGTTACTGATGGTATTTTTTATAACTGTATTCCCGTGTTGCATGTTTACCTTAATGCGCCTTTTTGTTTGTATTTGTGCGTATGTTGTCATGCGCGTGTGCATGAAAATGCGTGTAGACTGTGACGTTCTGACCGTATCCACGCGCGTGTGTGCGTATGAATGACCGTATCTACGTGCGTATGTGCGTATGAAAGAGCGTATTTGTGTTTGGTGGCCATGGTGATGTATAACTTTTTATATATATATATATTATTTATATTTATAATTATCATTCATAGGTACATACATCCATAGGTGTATATTTCTGTGCTATATCTTCACTCTGAATCTGAAAATAAAGTCCATTTTGCCCCATCATATAGCATTTTATCAGAAAAGATAAATTCTATTTTGCTTAAAATAGGCCAAAATGCCTAATTCACATAAATATGCCAGGGTTTAAATATGCGTGTGACATAGTTAAAACATGTTAAAACGATTTATCATTCAAGAAAAAGTATCCAAATAAGGTTCAAAATGAATTCTAAGAATTTTCAATGCAGATAAATTTACCCGAAAATGTTTAATTTTAAGAGAGATAGCTCCTCTATGTTCTTAGCTTGTTAAGCCTTTGTGATGTCTGTTTCTCTCAAACTTACATAGAAGCCCTTTAGAAGTCATTTAAGAACAGTGATTTTAATTTTATTAGTAGTTTTCACTTTATACCTGATACCTCAAGACTTTATAATATCACTTCAATTTATGGAGTTCTGGTATTATCATGCAGTCTCTGTTTAACAGGCATAGAAATAATGATAAATGAGGGTTGTTAGAGTGTTAGGTGGGTGTATTTTAGACTAGAAAATAAGAATTTTCTTTCGTTTAAAATAGCAAGCAAACACCATATAGGTATTGCTAACTAGGCACTACAGATCCCCAACACCACCAGCATCTTGTCTGACCAAAACTTTATACGGGTTGGTTTGACATCCCGGTGCTTATTAGTACAATTGAAATGCGATTTGTTCTTTTTTTTTTGCATGTATTATGTACTTCTATAGTCATTGAACTTATTACTCCATGAGGATAAAATTTAATAGGTAGGCGAATTATTTTCTGCTGATGATCCTGTGCCAATGATCCTTAATAAATTGAGATTTTTCTGACTGTCATAAAAGATATTCCGAGCTGAACGACTTAGACTTCGGCGTCTGTGGTTTTCCTTGCATTTGAATCAACGTCACCTGACGAATGTTTGCGGTTACGCATGAATGAAACCAAATGGTCATGACTGTTCCTTTGTCATAAAATAAATAAATATATAAAACCTTATATATATATATATATATATATATATATATATATATATATATATATATATATATATATATATAATTAATTATATATATTAACTGTATTCTCGCAACACGAGAATAAAGTTAAAAAAAAACGCACACATTCGACCATTTACACCATTTCTGTCATTTAAAAAAAAACATTTCGTTTACCTGATGAATGCTTTTAGCAGGAAACCATTGGTAGTAATATCATTCCCAAATAAATGAATAAAAGCTAAAACTTGTATTTGTCACTTCATTCAACTATAATATATATATATATATATATTATATAATATATATATATCTGTTGATAGTGCATCTTATCCGTCGAGCCTTCCACTAATCACTTTCAAGATCTCATTTAATAAGAGGCCAGAAATGACTTGAAGCAACCTGTTTACTAATATGATTAGAATCTGTTTTGGTTTGACTATCGGGGTGAGCGCGAACGCAAACCCCATACTTAGAAATAGCGCATCCGAGTGCAATGGAAAGGCCTCACTCTGGGGGAACAGCCTAGCTGATCACCGTTAACCCCTATGCCAGGTAAGTATTTATTTGTCTCATACCCCACTGTATGGACTGGGCACAAGGCTCGTTTTAACGTGGCCCACCCCACAAACCGAAGCTAATGGGTGGGAGAGAACAAAAATTGCGTCGACCCATCGGCCTTCCCCTCAAGGGGGGCGCCTCAGGCGCTGGGCAATAACCAGCCCTGTCCCCAAAGGGGGCAGGTATTGCCTGGGGGGATGGCCCTCTGATCGACGCTACTTATTATAACATCACCGGTCCAGCGGCCGAAGCTCGCCGGGCCCCCAGTCGAAACGCGGTGGCTATGCCAAGGTAAGTATGATATTTTTTGGAGAACACCTCTATTTATAGACCTTAGACTTACTCTTACTTTCAATCGAAAATAATACCGGAAAAAAAAAAATATTCCATTTCATTGTGTCAAAAGACACAAAATCAAATTCCTCTTTTTTCAAAGAAAAGAAATTCTGTTTCAAAACTTCTTCATAATTCCGTTCAATCTAATAATTTCAAAATGGGAAATCCTTTTGTTAGTACTCCGATCAAAAATTTTTTTTAGATTTAACTGAAATAATGTCTAATAGACTAAGTTACAAAATCAGTCCATAGAGTTACTCGATATTTGTACCGATAGTCACTGAGAATATATTAAGGCGGTAGTCAATTTCTTGTTGAATTCACATTAACATATATCTAGCACTAGAAATAGCTGTTGTAATTCTTTGATGTATATTTAAATTAATTTCTGTAAACTTTAAGTGGTTCTCTACACACTGCGTATTGTTAGTATCAGGATTTGAAATACATCTTGAAATAGATTGTCAAGATATACATACGTACATACATACATACATAGATACACACATTCCGAATTGAAGATGTATATACGCTGTCAGTGTTACCTACGTTTATTATGAGTCTATATGAGTTTATATGAGTTTATATGAGTCTATATGAGTTTATATGAGTCAAGTTTTTACCTTTATAGTGATGAACGTTTTCTTCGAAGATCAGTTGAATTATTGCAAGAATGTCTGAGCGCAACGGTTTAACATAGAAGACAAGGGACATCTTTCTCTCTAAAAAATTCCATCACCGCTTCGACAACACCCATATGTTCTGATGAAGTTTTAATAAAAACGTTCTTGTGAAAAGTATACATTTTGTTAGAGAAAAAGGAGATTATCAGAATGCCATACTTGGCATATTTTGGAATGCCGCTTAGGGACAAAGATAAGTAATGGGTTTCAAATATATTTGCTCTATCTGTTACAACTTGCTGTATATGTTGACTTATATTTGGATTACCTATGATTTGGCGGGAATAACGATGTCATTCTACAGACTGCTTATTTTGTATAATACTGAAGTTTTCAATAGAAAAAGTGGACACAAAATGCAATAGCCAAGCTTTTGATATTGCCTGTTCAATATTCAAACTATAACTATGTGTCCGTTTTCATCGAATTGCCTCCACTGCAAATCACACCCTTCCATGCCTTCCAGCAAAATCCAGCTGGAGAAACAAAAGAATCTGACTGAAGAATCGAACAACATGTCATTACCTCATCCTATAAACCAATTTAAACTGATTGTATCATTCGTGTTTTACACCTTTCCAAAGATTAAGCTCAAGTGTTAGCATCTCAATTGAAAGAAAAATATTTTGGCACCTGGAACAACTGCTACTTTCTTAAAATCTAGAGAAGCAAGGAGAAACCAAAAGCTGATATATTTGACAGTTCTCAAATCAGAAAAATGATAAATGATGGAACTTTTAAATCTTCAATGGAAGATGAAGAAAAAGGGGCATGCGAAGCATTTCTAAATGCTGTCCGAAAATTTATTGGATCAAGAAGGGCAGAGAGCGATTGATGGTGGAAAATCTTCACAGCTCCTTTAAACAACTCGGGGGCAACACGAGTATTATTACCTGAAACCATAGAATTCCTTGCAAAAAAGGACTAACTCTGACATTAGATAACCTAACAATGGTTGAGATGCCATAAAACCAATCAGCCCATAGTATATCTTAATGACCGAAATATCCAAATGCCATTTTAAACACAATAATAATGGCTTTATTTTTTACATTAGACAACCTAGGAACTCATTTGGTTCTGCTTTGATAGAAGTCTATCATTACTTCTGGTGCTTCTATTTTCGAAGGATTTACGGATTCTAGCATTTTATAGTTATCGCCATCATATCAACTCTATCTGATGGTGAGGTTCCAGTTTTGGAGGTTTGGGGAATGTGGAGCACCCCTTCATCACCATTGCTCCCTGGTCCACTCTGACCCGGAGTGGTAGTACCTGTTAGGGTCCCATCTATGGGTTAAATAGAAAAATGGATTTATAAAAAAAATTCTATTATCCATTAAGAATTGATTTATTTCAAAAATTTATCGGCATTAAATGACCCACTGAGGTTGATATGCCGTAAAACAAAACAAACCAAACCAAACCATTATATCAAGAGTTTGTATTATTAAAGATTCGTTTCTTAACATGCAACAATAACTAATAGAATTAAGACCTACTAATAACAGTGTTCAATCAATCAAGAAATTAGTGTTATTTCTGAAATTTATCAATAATTTCAGTTAAAAAAAAGGGAAAATATTAAATTTAAAAAATGCAAAATAAACTTAACTTCTATAGATTTTGACAAGGTGTCAACTTTGTAGTGTATTAGGGGAACGTTAATAAGTATTTTTCTTTATTTTTTGTTTGTTGATTTGTTAATAATCAAGTGGCAACTTACTAGCTTCAAGCACCTGCTGTTTTTCCTAGCATTTATTTATTCTTAACGATGTCTGTCAATTCGTAAATATTGTATTTGTAATCAATTACTAATAACCTTTCTCCTAAAGTGGAGACAGTATTCAACACTATTCACTGTTGTTTTTGTTTTTTTGTGTGTACTTTTTTTCATAACTCTATTTTGCATAGTAGACGGGTGCATTATTGAACAACACAGCTATCCGCATTCGTCTATATTTGTGTGTGAGTTCATACGAGAAAAATAGACTCATATTCTGCAGCAACTAGCAAAGAAAATACCAGAAATGAACGGAAATGCGAAGAAATTTTGCTCTCTGGCAACCGACCGTCATTTAACACTGCACTCTCTCTCTCCCCCTCTCTCTCTCTCTCACACACACAAACTCTCTCTCTCTCTCTCACACACACACTCCCTCTCTCACCCTCTCTCTCTCTCACACACACACACTCCTCTCTCTCTCTCACACGCACACACTATCTGCTCTCTCTCTCACACACACACTCTCTCACATACACACTCTCTCTCACATACCCATTCTCTCTATCTCTCTCTCACACACACACACACTCACTCTCTCTCTCTCTCTCACACGCACACACTATCTGTCTCTCTCTCTCACACACACACTTTCTCTCACATACACATTCTCTCTATCTGTCTCTCACACACACACACACTCACTCTCTCTCTCTCTCTCTCTCACACACACACACTCTCTCACACTCTCTCTCTCACACATTCTCTCTATCTCTCTCTCTCTCACACACACACACACACTCTCTCTCTCTCTCTCTCTCTCTCTCTCTCTCTCTCTCTCTCTCTCTCTCTCTCTCACACACACACACACACACACACACACAAACAAAACATAAATGATTATAAAATATAGAGAAATAAACAACCTATTGATTTCGAGAAAAGTGATACAAAATAAAAAAGCAACCAAACTTGAAGGAAATCCTTCGGAAATTATGGCGACTCTTTAATGAAATCTCGCTGATTTCCAACAATACTTTATGAACTGTCCCCCAAGACAAGTTCCTCAACTCCGGCGCCGATTTCCTTAACTTTGTTTTCATTTCACCTTGGCATGTCGACGCCAATTTTGACTTGACACTTATTTCTATCAATTATTTGTTTTTCTTTTTCGTTGATTGAAAAAAGAAAGGTTACTTCTTTCTTCACTTTTATTTCTTTATACTAATTTTGTTCCGATTTCACCTTTTCTGGTGATATTTTTCCATATTTAATCAGAATAATCTGATTTCTTTCTTTTTTTTCTTTCTTTCTGTCATCACAATGGTCGGTTATTTCCTTTCTTTCTTTAATTTTCTCTATTTTGTCATGATCGTCTTATTTTTCATTCATTTTTTCATTCTTTCTTTTTCTGTATTCTTTTTATCCTTTCTTTCTTGACTTCTTTTTTTCTTGTTTCTGTATTTATTTATTCAATTATTTGTATTTCTCAATGAACTTTTATGGCTTTGTTTATTTGTCTGTATTTCATCCCAGTCAGTCGCTATTTGTACTTCTTTCTTTCTTTCTTTCTTTCTTTCTTTCTTTCTTTCTTTCTTTGTATTTCATCATGACCGTCCTTCTGTTTTTCATTCCGTCTTTAATTTATTCCTTCTTTATTATTCTGTAATGATTGTCCGTTATTTTCCTTTTTTTATTTATTTATTTATTTATGAATTTATTCATCTATTTATGTATTTAGGGTTTTTGTTTTCAACATGATCATTTGATGTTTGTTTTGTTTCTTTTACTTTTTTTCACCATGATTATATATTCATTTAACTATTTATTTTCTTTCTTTGTTTTTTTTTCTCTCTTTTTCTTTGTTTTCTTCATTTTTTGTTTGATTTTCCGTTGATAGTTCATAATGATCGACCACTATATTTCATTCTTTCATATATTATTTTTTCTTTTATTATTTGTTTGATTATTTATAAGTTTGAATTATACTATGATATTCACTTGATTTGTTTTCAGTTCTCTTTGATGGTTTTGTCTTGATTCATTAGAATCGTGTATTATTTTTCTTTCCTTATTTATTTCTATTTATTTCATCTTGATCAATCTCTTCTTTTTAATAAATTGTCCATAATTCATCATAAAAGTCGTTTACTTTTCGTCCCTACCTTTTCTTTCCATTTTCATGTGTCATCACGATCGTCTATTATTTATATTTCTGTCTTTCCATCATTCCAAATAAGCGGCTGATAGTTTTCATTCATTCTTTCTTTCTTTTTCCAAATGTCATTGGTTCCAAATTACATTAGGTAATAGAAAGAAAAGCAAAGGTCGTCCTTTCTTACCGTATTTATTCTTTCTTTTCTTGTCCTGTCGGAATATCGGTCATGATCGAACGCATTAAGAAGAGGCATGAATCCATTTCTTCCTGCACTATCTTCCATTGCTATTGGCACAAATGGCTCGTGTCTATTATGTGTCAATAAGAAAAAGTGATTGAATGAACTCTTGTCAAACCGATCTCGCTTAAATATTTCACCTGCCCCAAACTACACACACTCTGCCTATTGAGACCAACACACCTATATAATATAAACGTATTTCGTTCTTGCTCAATTACTAATGAGAAGTACGTTCGTCAACTTTTATCAGCAGTATCCTATAAATTGTACTGCTCATGAATATCAGAACAAAGACAACATTTACTTTTAATGAAAAATGCCACAGAGACCATTAAGTTTTCTGAACAGAGGATCCACATTAAATCATTACTTTAAAAACTCAATATTTTTTAGACTAGAAAATAGGAATTTTCTTTCGTTTAAAATAGCAAGCAAACACCATATAGGTATTGCAAACTAGGCACTTTTCCTAATAATTACGAGCTGCATTTTAGGTTTCCTTGATCGATTCTGGACTAGATTTTAAAAGGATAGAAAAAATCTTTTTAGGTTTAGAAGTTTATTACTATTGATACAGATATTTATTACTTATAACACATATACATTTAGTATTCAGTACCGCAGAATATGGCTAAGCTCGTATTTGTATGCTGATCACATTATAATTTAGTTCTTGTTTAATCTCTAAGGACTAAGTAAGTAGAATGACATTGTCTCTTTGTTCCAATACTTATCAGTATTGTAGTTGAGTTCATTCAAACGACATTATAGGATTCTACCTCTACAATATTGGTCTTTAGAAGTTCAAGTTTATATCGATATGTGTCTAGCAGCAAGAACAAAACCAACATACCCCTAAGATATATTGGGTGTCCCATCATGGTGTAATGTTTAACAAGCTAGTTTCGCAGATCCATTACTAGGTAGTAGCAAGACCAATCCTCGCTGGATGTGGCATACTTGTGACTTTGTTTCACATCCTATCCGCGGCAAACGGGGTAGTTAAATAGCCACTTTTCACACACACACACACACACACACACACACACACATATATATATATATAGCTCAGTCGGTAGAGCGTTCGGCTAGAAACCACAAGGTTCCTAGTTCGATACCGGTCCTCGCCAACTCAGCGTATGAGTAGCACAGGGATCTGTGCGGTAAAGTAAGGAGCTGATGGTAGGTGTGGCGCTCCACCTCAGATGCTAAAACAATCTCCTTGGTCTAGCGCAATTGAAAAGGGGATAGACTCCCTCGCTGCATGGCTGATATCGACATTAGGCCGCCCCGACGACTTTACTTACTTTTATATATATTTATATATATATATATATATATATATATGTATATATATATATATATATATTATATATATGAATGAATGGACAAATAAAAGTTTTAGCTTTTATTCATTTATTTGGGAACAATATTACAACCAATGGTTTCCTGCTGAAGCATTCGTCAACTAATGCTTTAGCAGGAAACCATTGGTTGTAATATTGTTCTCAAGTAAATGAATAAAAGCTAAACCTTTTATTTGTCCATTCATTCATCTATC
>CM042145.1:3636371-3678871 GCA_023376005.1 Doryteuthis pealeii | reverse complement strand
ATTGTGATAAATAGGTTTAGACATATGCCGACTTTTTAGAAACGGTTGTTGTCATAAAGTTATTCTCAAGATGTACACGATGAATAGAAAAACGGAGAAAATACATAATTTTCTGTGAGTTCATATTTCCATCTTTCTGTATTTAAATGTGCTGATTTAAAGTCAATATTTTTGCTTGTTACATTTAATTATTGTCACAAAATATTTATCAGTCTTCATTAAAATGTTCTCTTACTCTGAAGTCTTATTCATTCTTTTTTTAAAATATTTACCATTTAGTTTATCTTAGCTTTATTTGTTTAATGTATTTATTCATTTATTTTGCTGTTACATATTGTAACTTTTCCTTTTGGGTGTGTTGAACATAAAAACACTCAAGTAAAAATAAATTAAAGAGAACTGCCTTTAAGATATAAAAAAATCAACTTTTTTCACTACCAGAAATGTGTTGTTTGTTTTTTGTTTGTTTTGTAAACAAAAAAACCTAACTGAACTGGGGTAAAATACACACGATAAAAACAAAAGAATAAATTACATAGGCTATCATAATTCTTTTGTAAATTACTCATGACACACTTTCTTGAAAATAGACGTTGCTTGTTATTTCTCGGTTTCTTGAGATTAAATGAATGAATAAATACATATATAAACGGTGATTCGCTGTAATTAGTTGAACGACTTCTAAATTTAAATTCAAAGTTCGCTCCATTCGTATTACTACTAATATTTAATGATAATTACTTATACAAATGCTATTTCTTTTAATTTACAATAAAATAGCTATTTCAGTTCACGTACATCGCATTTTTATTTTAAAACTTTTAAAATTCTTCAAGTCAGTTAACTTTGAACCACGTATCTTTGAGAATCTGTGGTACGCCTCAAAGATACGTGGTTTTAATTAATTGATCTAAAATATATTAAAAAATATTTAAAATAGAATAACTGGTGCATTATAACTTTTATTCATTAATATATCAACACTGAAAATTTCATTAAATTCGGTTAATTCCCTGATTTCTGGTATTTTCTTTTTTGGCAGGGTGACAGACGATGACGGAATTTAGGTCCGTTAAGTTCGATTTAACCTGCACCTCGATATCATTCGCTTACAATGTTACATGTTAAAGTATCTAGCGTGTAGTAAGAAGAAATGAGTAAGCCCTAGCAAGTTATGAACGTGTTATACCACTCCCGACACTAACTTTTTTCATGACCGGCATGAACAAAAATTATCAACCGTCC
This sequence comes from Doryteuthis pealeii, assembly GCA_023376005.1. Classification (NCBI taxonomy): domain Eukaryota; kingdom Metazoa; phylum Mollusca; class Cephalopoda; order Myopsida; family Loliginidae; genus Doryteuthis; species Doryteuthis pealeii. The sequence goes on along the minus strand of CM042145.1, from coordinate 3,677,626 downwards.
CGAAAGGGGTTTGGACCGTCCCGAAATCAAAATATTTTTGTTTAATTCATTAGCATCATCTATACTTGTCAGTCATCAGTAGCATAATAACATGTACTAAAACATTAATAAAAGCTGAAGCAGTTATAATTCTGGATATTTGGACAAAAAATCAATTTTCTAGTGTGTTTTGAGCTAAAAAAACATACTTTTTTTTGTTTACTTTAAGTTCCCCGAGTAGGGTTAGTAGTACATAATTCGGTCCTTTTAAACTATCTCCCTACACCATTATTCATTACATGGCTTTGAGAATAGACCTGCGGTGCCGTAGCCTCATTTTAAGGTCAGCATTGGGCAATCACTGGACGGCCAATATTGGAATGTAGTACTAACTTTTAGGAAACATTTTTACCGTCCCCGGTAAACTGTCCCGGATGACGTATTGATCGTCCCGGGTGTAATTTTTATCGTCCCGGGACGACGGGACGCCATTAATGTCGAGCCCTGTGTTATACCATATTTTAAGTGAACGCCTACAGTTATATTCCAATTGATCTACTTTAATTATCCATTGTTTCTTTTTATACTATGAAGACAAGTTTTAAACTATATAAAAATTAAGAGTGACAAATTCTGAAAAATATGTAATCTAAGACAATTATTTTAGCTTATCGTTCAGATTTTCATTATCATAAAGAGATATTTTGTAGGTGTAACGCAGCGTGCGCAGTATTTGTCATTGCAGTATCTGCCTGTGAAATCTCTCAGTGCTGCAATTGTTTTTTTTACTTTATGGTATTGTAAACATAAATATATCTCTAATGACCAGGGACAGGCAAAGGAAGAGTAGTCATTTTCCTGCGTCACAAGCTACTTTTCACGGTTAATGTCAGCTACTATCGAGTTCCTGTTCTTTCTACCCGTTTGTATCGTCTCACCACTGGCTGGGGTCTGTTCATAATCTCTCATTATTCGTAAACAATACAAGAATATTTTATAACTTTTATCCTTCTGAATATTTTACCGATACATTGTCGACCCACACTCATTAGAGATATAGAGATACGTCTTGCCCAAATGGGGGCTTGACTCGACTGAAATCCCTTCACCGATCGAGACCCGATCTTCTCTTATATCTACTTTTGAAATAAAAGGGCATTAGACTTAATTCTGTTTGTTTCTAGAATATTCCAAATCTGCTAGTTTTTATTTTAAACTTTTGACCTAAAGATCATTAGATTTGATTTAACCCTACCATCCCCAGGAACCTCAAACGGACTTCCTTTGAGATGATTGCAAAAAATGTCTGGAGTTTTAATCCTTTACCCCATCTGTGTGGCGGATCAATTTATTCATTTTATGAGCGTAATTTATGATCTTCCGTTGATCGATCATTCTTTTTTTAAAATATTTCTTTATTACTCTCCAACTATAATGCAATAGAAAACTTTATTAAAGCCAAGAATTCATTTTGTATTTTAAGTCAACTCGCGTTAAGAAAAACCTAGAGATGGGGATCCTTAGATGCAATTACTCCCAGGCCCTCTACAATCAGAATTGTAGTAACTGTGAGAGGTGCATGTAGAATTCAAGTATATCTGAAAAGTATTAGAATTGAATAGGAAAACGATTGCGACTGTTGAAAATAAATGATTATTGACAAATAAAAAGTGTTATCGAGAAACATATTGCAATTTGCTTTTGAAAATACAAACAGATATGATCATAGTTTAACATTTACAAAAGAATCAAACACTGATATTAAAAATTTAAAAAAAAACCTCATAAGAGACTGATATAATTTTGAATAAAACAAACCATATAATTGTTTAGAAAGTGTTAAAATTACATTTAAATACTTGATATCATAAAAATGATTTTATTGATGAATAAAAACAAACATTTACAAATGAACTACATCAAAAAAACAAGGAATTTTGTATACCATTAAATAAACCAAACGTATAATTGTATATACATTATTAGTATTAGATAAGAATACTTTGTGAATACACTTAATATTAAATAGGAATAGTTTCGTGAAACTAAAGGGGCCGGATTAGCTTAGTCGGTTGAGCGTTCGGCTAGAAACCACAAGGTTCCTAGTTCGATACCGGTCCTCGCCAACTCAGCGTATGAGTAGCACAGGGATCTGTGCGCTAAAGTAACGAGTTGGTGGAAGGTGTGGCGCTCCACCTCAGACGCTAAAATAATCTCCTTGGTCTAGCGCAAGTGAAAAGGGGATAGACTCCCTCGCTGATTGGCTGATACCGACTTTAGGCCGCCCCGACGACTTTACTTTTTTTTATATACTCATTTAAAGATTATTTGGATCCAATTTAGGTATTAAATATCTCATAAGGTGTTGATATACCGTTAAACAAATAAACGAAACCATGCGAAATCGTACGTTCCTGTAAACGGTACGTGGCAATTTTATCGATAACGTTGAAATGAATCAGAATTAAGATTATCAAAATAATCAATAGGACTTGAAAGAAATACTGAAATTTTTATTTTCAAAATTCATTTGAAAACGAGAGAGAAAAGAAAAATAGTATTTTTAAATGCATTTGTCAATAGGAAAATGATAAATATGTTTTTCTTCCATCCGTTGTTATTTTTTTAAATAGGAAATATATTTAATCGTTTTTTTCTACTGTCTTGTATGTCAAGAAGAAATGAGTGATAAAACGGACAAAATATAATAGTAACACATTCTGTCATTAGGAATTAATTAATACATGATAAAAAAGAGAAAAATCACACATACAATCGAAGGCGCTTGAAATAAATTGATTTACTAAGATTTCTTTAGACTGGCAAAAGTTTACAACTCTCAAAATATCACTGGAGGTATGTTTCAAAATGATTATAGTTGTGCCAATGCTTTAGAGAAAGGCACGACTTCATTTATTCTACCATAACTAACAACGGATCAGGGCAGATTTAGTTTTTAAACTTCTTACGGCAACTTGTAAAGGAAAAGGAAAACTGAATTCAAAGAAACGGTACTCTGCTTCAAAAGTAAGCTTGTGTCAAATCCGATCCAAGACAGGATCATTGTGAAAATACAGGGTTTGGAATGTAGATATAATAAGCCAAAATATATACTATGCAAAATTTAATTTTATTATGAGAAAGAACAATATTTATATTTCGTATTGACATCACTTTGTTTTAAAACTTATAGTGTTGAAATGTTTGCTTCACGAGCTATACTTACCTTAAGAACGGATCATCAAATCCCGACCGGAAGACTAGACCTTGTGTTAATTAACATGAATAGCATAATTTGTTATCTAGTCGATTTTCTCCTTCCAGGGGGAAGACACATTTTAAAAATAAAACAAACATTCTGAACAACTTCATTTCTATGAGAAGATCCATTGTTTTGTTCTGAATTTTACTTTCTTTTATTTTTTATTTTATTTTTGAGATTAGACGAATCAATTATCAGAAGAAGAATCTAGACTGACCAGATCACATGACTGGTAAAATCATTTAGTATATTCTAGTATATTTAGAAGTGTCCTGAACTTTAGGAGACTTGCTGTAACTTGGAATTTTGTGGAAAACTGGTGTGATATTTTGCAAAGAATAATAATGTGATGGCTTCCACAGAACGTCACTTATGAGTTCGTCTTTGCTTACCAGCAGTGTCCAGCATGTCTCGTTCGTCTTACAATGATGGTTTGTGTGATATGGAGTAGGTGGCCGTACAACTGTTTTCTCATGGGGTGTTGTTACTGCACGCAGGATTTCTTGTGTAGCTACCGTCTAGGTTTATTCTCCAGTGGCTTCGTTAAGGTCCCGGTGATGCAGCCGTACAGTAGCACTGATAAAACCACGACCTCGGAGAATTGTTGCTTTAGCTTGTCAGTAAGTCAGATTTCCATATGACTGACAAATTGTTTATAGCAGACCATGCCTTTCCTATGTGTGTATTAACATCGTTTTCTGTTGATGAGATATTACTGCCTAGGTATATGAATTTTATGGGTTTGCCATCTAGTGTGGAGATGTCTCCTTCATTTTTAAAACACACGTTCTTGTTTTATCGGAGTTCACGTGTAGGCCGATGTTACGTGCTGTCCTTTCTAGGCTATGTATCATGGATTCGGTCAGTACAGGTGTATTTTAGGAAGTGCTAGATCATCTGCTTAGTCCGCATCTGTGATCGTTTGTGCGGGTTATCTTCTGCTTCTTGCTTTTTTTTTAGTGCGAGGCCTTTTTCTTTTATGGGGTCTAATGATGTTCGAAGTACATAATCTAGGCATATTATAAATATATATTGGCGCTAGCATTTCTCCTTGTAGGACTCCAGCGACATTGTCAAATAAGTCAGTGTCGCCATCAGGCGAACGTACCATTGCTTTGGTGTTTTTATAGAGCATCATTATGGCGGTAACCGTTTCTTTTGGGAGGCCCTATGCTAATAGTATTTGTTCCATTTTCTCTGTGTATGGAATCAACTGCCTTGGAAAGATCTACAAATTCGTCTCAAGATTCTTTGCTCGTACTCCTTCTATAATTTGTCGAATAATCAGGATCTGAGAGGTTGTGGATCTATTCCTGTGGAATCTATATTGTTTTTTTTTTTAAGGATTTTCTCTACTTCGGGTCTGATGCGATTAAGGAGAAGTGCATTATATATCTTAGCAGCTATAACTGTGAGTGTTATGCCTCTGTAATTCTTAGCGATTCCTAGGTCTCCTTTTTTGGGGAATGGGAGGATGCATGCCTTTGTCCATCTTTCTATCGTGTTTTGTCTGTATACTGCATTGCATAGCCTAAGTAATATGCTATCAAATTTCCTTATTTTCCACACCCCTGGGGGTATTTCTTCGAGACGTGATGCCTTTCTAATTTTAGTTTTCTAAGGACATCATTAAGTTTCTCCTTTGTGAAGTCTCCTAGCGTTATGTCTAATTGGTTATTCATTATTGTTGGGGTGTTGTTTTCTATGATTTTAGGTGGGGGTACCTAAGAGTTTTTGGAAGTGGTATTTCCATTTCTGGGGGAAAACAAAAGAAGAAAACACAATAATAATAATAATAATAATAATAATATATAATAATAATAATAATAATGGTTTGCACCCGCGAAATGATAGAGATAGGCTATATTCATCAAGAAAGGAAGGTGGAAGAGGACTTGCCAACATAGGAGATTGTGTAGATGCCACAATGTAACGATAGAAGAATATACAAAAGAGAACAAAGAAAGATTATTCATGGAAGCCAATAACAGCAGCTGCAACAAATGAGCAAACAGAAAAACAACAGAAACATGAAAACAGAAATGGGAAGAAAAAGAATTATATAGATACTTCAAACGACAACGTGGACATGGTTAAGAAAAGGAAACCTCGGGAGAGAAACTGATTTGTTAGTAATTGCCGCACAAAGCAATGCCATAACAACAAATTATTTCAAAGCAAAATTTGATAAGACACAACAGAATAGCAAATGTAGAGATGAGACTGATGTATTAAGCGAATTAAGCAAAATAGCACAACGAGAATACAAAGCTAAGCCCGACTGGGTTAGAAAGGTGATCCACTGGGAATTATGCAAAAAACTACGGTTTTCTCATACAACAAAATGGTTTATGCATAAACCCGAATTTGTTCTTGATAATGAAACGCATAAATTCTCTGAGACTTTGAGATTAATTTGACGTAGATTTTCCGGTGAAACCACAGGGTGAATATGAAGGAAAACGAAAATATATACAAATACCTGGAGACAATTGAAAAAGCTGTGGAATATGAGGGTGAAAGTGATACCATTTGTAGTTGGTGCACTGGGAACGGTCGCAAAAAGCTTGGAAAAAAGACTAGAGGAGCTAGAAATTAGAGGAAGAATAGAGACCATCCACACAACAGCCTTGCTGAAATCAGGTAGAATACTCAGGAGATCCCTGGAGACCTAAGGAGACTTGTTGTCACTCAGACTCCAGTGTAAGACCATCACTTAACGCTGGTGTGAAGAACTCAATAATAATAATAATAATAATAATAATAATAATAATAATAATAATAATAATTGTAGTCTGCGGTTATAATGAGTGTCATCATTATAATTCATCAATGGAGATATATATTAAACCAAATTATGAAATAATAATCTCAATTTAATGATGTTTTTATAAATTTCGCTCATCTGACAGTCTCACGATATTGTATTACGCTGAAATCTCACCACAGTTCTGGCCATATTTGAAAGTAAGACTGGCAGTTGGCAATATAGCAAATATCTTCCCGACGCTAATGTTTACCAAGGGAAAATGAGAAAGTGCTATACAAGTTGGCATTAGTATTGTTGCAGGAATTACCATAGCGATTTTGATCGGAACAATACATCACCCTGGGTGCACAGATTCCTTATTTTTGTCACACATCTGTGGCAATTTACCCTGTTGCACTGATAGATATTTTTGATAGTATTTGAATTCAGAGTTTTCCTTCTTTTAAGCAAGTTCATATTACCAATATTAAAGAGCTCAGTCTATCCGATTATTTAGCCATGACGGTGTGCATTCCCCCCCCCTTAGATTTAAGCCTCTTGAAAAGAGGATGAATTCATTAATTCTCCACATCCCAGCTATTGGCAAATCATAGGTCAGTGTGAAATCTCCAGGATTGTTACGCCAACAAGTCTAAAAGAAGGAAATACTCTAAATTCAAAACCCGACGTATTTGGCTTGAATAATAACGTTGAACTTATGAAAAAAATACAAACTCATACATAACTGGGATGGGAGGAAATACATATAAATATTTTTTTTCCAAAGGCATAAACGCGCCGTGAAACTCAAACATCATTGTTCGAGTTTATTTTTGTTGGATACCAGTGACGTCGTCACAGAATTAACTTAAGGACAAATTATAAAACAACAAAAACATCTAGGAAACAAAAATGAGAAGAAAAACTGCCGCATAGATACTTTAAGCTATAAACTTATGAAATTGCATTTGAGATGACTTGGGCGAAGCCAAGGAGAGAAAACAAGAAAAGAGGAACCGATTCTCTTTTAATAGTAGTTCACAAAATGATTCGATAAGAATTAATCATATCAAAGGAAACATACATATATACAGATTGATACACGTGGTGTGATGGTTAAAGTCATGGGAAATGGACTCGTCGCCCCGAGTTCAAATCCTGGACGTGGTAATTGTATTTCACTTAGTGCTAATTACCTTGGGAAAGGTATGAATCCTACTCACCCTCCAGCTATGGGTAAATAGTAAGGGGAGTCTGGGCTCTGTAACCAGTCTAGGAGAAGGAAAACTCTGAATTCAAACCTGTTAAACTCCGCTTAAGAAATTGACCTAGTGTCGCATCCTGCTCGTGCGGAGGGGTTGGTAAATATATATATACAGATTGATACTCGTGTAGGTTATGTAGTGACAAAGATGAAACATTCTATCACATAATTTTTGAAATAAACAAAATGACACAGAAGGGATACAATTGTAAACATGATTCACCGGGAATTGATTAATGAACTAAAGTATGGCGATGCTAACAGATCATATAACCAGAAAACTGAGTTACGTCAGTACGTCTCCTTTTTTTTAGAGAATATAAAAGGATAAATTAATAAATATAGTTTTACCATTTTTTCAGGAATTATTCCGACTAAATTACAAACTATTGAAGTCTAAAACGTGTGCCTTAGCCGTTGTAAAATTACAGGTGCGAATACTCGGAATTGTTTAAAAGAAAATTATGTTGAAAAAAAAATGATTACGTACGAATACAAAAACAATATGCAAGCAGGTGCGAGATGATTAGTTTCCTGAAAAAAAAATGCGGACCTCATAAGAACATTTTCGTATTGAATGAATGATTAAATACAAGTAAAACTAAAGTAGAAACGAACATTCATGTCGCTAACAAGACGCACACATGCTAAACACACTTCTCTATGAATACAGATATCATTATAGACAATGACTAAGTCAATCTTTGTCGGTACTTGTCTAGGATTATTGTCTATTCAGAAATACGAAGAAATAAATGTACTCTACAAAACAATGTATGGGTGCTTACTGATTCTATGCCTCACGTTGACATTAAAAACAAACCCGACTCTGACTCCTAAAAATAAGAACCCCTAGAAAAGGGATTCTTTACTAAGTTTTTATACATAGGTATCAGATAGCTTACAGTATTTGCTCTTCGTAAATCGACATCCTTTTAAGTTTCAAACAGAATCAATTTCTGCTTAAATTAAGATGCATCAGTGCGAGAACGGATGCTTTCAGTGTGATTTAAAAATAATACAGGCGTTCCACTTTTGGTTACGAAAACGTCTTATATATTTTGTCTTATTATGCTCTTTTATTTTTGTATTTAAATGACTTAAATGTACAAATAGGTTTATATATTAAACACAACCCTGTGTTACGACCTTTGATCGTAAAAAAAAAGATTATCATGGGTATGAGTTGATGAGGCTACATTTCCGAAGCTATGTATGTGTGTGTGTGTGGGGGGAATTATTTCTATTAATAATAGTTAATTATCTCTATAATTGTTTAAAAAGGATCATCATTAGTTACTTGGAGTCATACGATTGCTTGCAATACTTCAAACCATATAACTGTGTACAAATGATTAGTATTATATATGGTTACTAAAGACTATATAGTTACTTCAAATACCTTAATTAATAAACTGGAAATTATTTGTATTGGATTCCAATACCTGAACTCGTATGCAAACAAATTATTATTATGATCTTTTGTAACAGTTTTATCTTAAAGAATCAAGTCTCCAAGATTATACAAAATATTCAAGCGGATCTTAACTGTGCTGTGTTATGGATAGTCTCAATTATTCCATCTCAATTCCAAGCCTTGAGGATCGTTCCAGGGTCCCCAACTACAATTGGTATCACCGTTATATTCATGTTCCACAGTTTTTAACCTCTCTCGCAAGATCCATGGATTTATCAATCTTTTCCCTTTCTTTCATTTTCATTCTATTATCTGCTGGAACAGTAACATCCACCTTGTGTTCTTGTTTGGTCTTCTGAACGGAATAGGGTGATCCGTTTGTAGCTCAAATTCCCAGATAATTATTTGGGTCTTCCTTTCTAGGACAGATTCTGGTTTAAACAAATACAATGTCAGTGGGGTCAAGTTTTGATATTTTGCACAATTCCTAGGAATCATCATTTTTACCCAGTTGTACCAAATCTTATATTCGTTTTCTGCCTCCTCGCAGCACTCCCTTTTATGTTATTAACCGTTTTATCGCTATCGCCACATAAACTACTCTCGATATTATGTGCATTATCGATTTTTACTTTGACGTAATTGTTTCTTATAGCATTATTTTGTATTGCTCTAAAAACAAATTCGGTTTCCCCTTCATAGGCGCCTCCTGGTAATATTAAGACCCATTTCCTTAGTTTGTAGCTTGAAGTATCCATACAGTTGTTTTTTCTTCCCATTTTAATTTCCAAGATTTTTGTTTTGCTATTTTCTGTGTATCCTTAACTTAAATCTGTTGATATTGCTGTTGTTGGCTACTATAGTTCAGTGCAAAAAAATTATTATTATTATTATTATTATTATTATTATTATTATTATTATTATTATTATTATTATTATTTTTATTGTTAAATATAAATAGTTGGATGAAACCAGATAATAATCACATGTATATTAATACGCTTCTACCACAAGATGTTGTCAAGCACATTCCTTTCCTCAGATAAATAATGGGGGATTCCGTTTTGTTTGTGAGGAAAAAAGGGAAGAAAAAGAACATGCTACATATAACAAATATTGGGGATAATATATTAAGAAAAATAGAAAGAAAGAAATATATATTGAGAGAGAGAGAGAGAGAGAGAGAGAGAGAGAGAGAGAGAGAGAGAGAGAGAGAGAGAGATAGAAAGAGAGAGAGAGAGAGAGCAAAACAGAGAGAGAGGACCCGGAAGTGATAACGATAATCCATCAAACGCGTTTCTTTTAGACATGAATTAATGTTCGAATTTTGCAAATAAATAAATAACGAACCATTCCGTTTTAATTGTAAGGAAATAAAGAGAAGAAAAATAACTTGCTCTACATCAGATAGAGAGAGATGGGAAGAGAGAGAGAGAGAGAGAGAGAGAGAGAGAGAGGGGGGTGAGGGAGAGAGAGGGGGAGTGGAAGCAATAACGCTAATCAGACATGTATCACCACTTTCACTGGAATGGAATTGAAAGATGTAACAATGGAAAAAAAGAAAAAAAAGGGGGAGATAGTGGGAGTGATGAAGGAAAAAAAATAAACGGAAGAGAAAGATAGGCAGATATATAGACATATATACAGAGACAAAAAAGATACGTACAGAGATAGAGAAGCAGAGAGGGGAAGTGAGATGAATAAAAAAAAAAACATTAAGAAGGCTTTTGTTATTAATACTAAACCGAGTAATAAATAAAGGTGATACGGTATTACTTTCTATATGTAGAATATACTAAAACAATCTAATTCAAGTGGAATTGTTCCCTTTTAATTAGGTTTTAAAATAGTTATATTATCATATGTACGCTAACGGGTAGTTATAGCCTATAAATTATTAATATTAAGAATAGTTTCTTGAAACTATATTTGTTTACAAATGGTTATCATTAGTTACCATACAATTATTTGAAATAAGTCTGACACCGGCATTAGATAACCCAATACGTTTTAACTGTTTATACCAATAAATCAATCAACAAACTGAGTAGACACCAATTAAAAAACAAGTACTACTTCCGTGTGTACACGGCTCAAATCCACACAAAAAATTCTATCAAAGAAAACATGTAATAAGATTTAAATTCTATTTCTCGTATATTTAATTACTAAGACTGTGTTTGTCGATTGGAGTGTGGAACATGTAAAAACATTGAGTTAGAATTTTTTATGTCGTAATTTAGAGTCAGCGAGTTGAGTCATTTTTTTTGCAATTAGGTCGCCGGTTTATCTTCCACGTCGAATTCATTGTTAATAATAAATTAGAAATGAGGCGAAGTGAGAAAGCAATAGATTGTAAATTGAGAACTGAAATAAGCCAGACTGTTTGTGCGTGGAGACATTCTTAAAACAATTGGAACAAACTCATTGAAGCATCTGCATTCACATTCTCTTGGAGTCGGGAAACTTTCTTGCGTCAAACTATGTGGATTCGGGAAGCAGATGGAAATACAGGGAATTTTCAAATTCGAATTATTGTGGTATTCATAATTATGGCTGGTTGGATTTTCCGGCATGTCAAACCTTGGGTTATTTTATGCTGTAGATTTTTTTGTTTAATTCATTCTTTTTGTGTATTCAGATTTGTTTTACTCTCCTTTTTAAACACTTTGTAAAATCTATTTAACCAATAGATATGATCTTAACAGGTTCTACCACTCCCGGTCCGAGTAGACATGAGAGTAATGCTGACGAAGAGGTACTCCACAATTTCCAGGGTTGCAGAAATGCAACCTCACCAATAGATGCAGTTTAACGTTATACCCATGATACTAAGATCATATGTCACTGCTTTCTATATGATAAAAAGGGTTCGAGGGGTTGCCATAAGAGCAATATAATCAGGAAAATCATATAAGTGCTAGGGCCTGATGTGACCAGCCGATTGATCGGAGGGAGTATATCCGACCGCCTGTCTAACACAAGTAAGGGCCAAAGTGGAGTATTACATGCCATGGACATGAGAGTAATGGCAATCAAGGACTAGTCCATAGACCCCAAAACTCCAGAATTGGAACCTTACTACGAGATGCGGTTTAATGTTATACACAGGATACTTATAATTATGATTAGCTGTAATGATTCCTATGTTAATAGATATAAAATATCTTATCGCATAAGTAAATACAGCTAACTGAATAAAAGACCAAACATGATTTGGTGGGAAAGGTGATCCGAGGTGAACTGTGAAATATACTAAAATTTGACCGTACTCACTAATAGTCTATCCCCAAACCAGTCACTAAAATCTGATGCATAGTTTCTTGGATTTGAGACCAAATCCTGGTCGAAAATCAGACCGAGTTTTAATTTGTAAAAAAAATCTTGTCATCGAGTGGATTGTGCCATTTCAGCAGAGCACAGAGTGAAAATAAAATACGACCAAAACGTGGACAAATACAGGGACGTCACTGGAAATTAAACTGTAGATAAACATAGTGGTGACAGGGGTTCTAATCACGAACCTACAAAAAAGTCTGAGTGAACTGGAAATAAGAGTAAGGATCCTTTTTTGCATGCGGTTTCAAGTTTTCCTGTTTAATACTACGTTAAATCAACTTTGTTGTTAATTTGTGTTCCTTAGCAACCTGTAATTGGTAGAAAATACGAGATTTGTTTCTCTTATGTTGAAACATTTTATTATGTTGCCACTAAGTTTATTTCATCCTGTCACGATTTACAACGATCATTTTTTAATTTACATTGTAATTTTTTACTGTTGAATAAATGAAAATATTGAGTACGGTCTGTTAACTAGAATATATATATATATATATATATATATATAATATATATATATATATATATATATATATATATGCTATGTGTAGCGTAGTCTCTGACGGCCGCTATGTCGGTGATGACTAATCATCGGATGGGGAAGGAGAAAGACAAAACCATGAATCGACGTAAGAATTAGGTCCTCGTTTCTTTCTAGATGTCCGATTTCTGTGAACTTATCAAGATTCGATCAGGGTACTAGATCAAACGAATTACTTCACCTATCAAACTTTACGAAATGTTTAACTTTGTCAATTCGTATTTCTTCCGGCAGCGAGCTATTTAATATCTTATCTAATCGCATCGTAATACCATTCGATTATAATGTTACATATGTAACTATTTCATCATTAGTATAATTAATTATCATCATCATCATCATCATCATCTGTAAAGTTTTAAATGCCATCCTTGGCCAGTTGAAAAGGGCTTAAAGAAAGTCCTGTGTTATGGAATCCTTTGGTGAGCGTATAAGTCCTATCCTGCGTATTGGTAAAGGTCCAGTGTTTAATCCTATGTCCGTCGTCAAAGAATGTCACAGTAATTATGACCAGTAGGGTCTGGGTTAAGTATTGTATCAGCCTCAGAGTACTGCCAGTCATTGGCCAAGAGTTAGATCACATGATTCTGGCCTAGTCTATAAGTATAGGCGAGGATCTAGCACACACCTTATATACACAAGATTCTCAACATCATCATCATCATCATCATCATCATCATCATCATCATCATCATCATCATCATCATTCCTTTTAGCTGGTTTTCTTGTGGGGACGGGACACATCTAATGTAGCGTGTTCTTAGGAATATCTTCGCCAAGTTTAGAACTCATTTGAATTCAGAATATTCTCCACGAAGGCTGCCATACAAATGTTAAAGAGTCCAGTCATCCTGCTATTACCCATAGCTGGAGGGAAAAGAGTTGTATTTGTATCAATCCGAAGGCTATTAGTGTTAAGTGAAATGCAAACAGGCTCGTACAGGATTTCCACTTGAGACGTCGATAACTGATACATCACGAATGTTATAATGAAAAGCGTAAGTCTCAACGATCTCATACGCTCAGCCATCTCGAGAGCACAAGATCAAATTGGTAGAATACATTTTCCATCATAGTTCTCATGTTATTTACTTAGGGTTGTTTAATTTAGCAGACGCACCCCTGACTACTTACGGCATCAGTGGTAATGATAAATTTGATTAGTCGATTGATTTTAACGGCAAGCCAACCCGTCTAGGAATAGTTCATGCTTATTGGTTAGACAAACGTTGTCCGTTCATTGTACGTTATTATTTATATTTTATTGAGTAGTTTGTTTTTCTTTTTAAGAGTTTTTTTTTTTGCATATGGTTTGATTTAAGGCGTTTTTAAACATATTTATTAGACCAAGATATACTACCATAAAAATGTCATACCACAGTACACAGATTACATGGGAGTAATTAAATGATGTGGTAATTTACACTCCTAAAAAGCTTAGAAATTATTTTAAAATTAGATTATCCAGGAATGTATCCAGGACACAAAACAAGGTTTGAAGGGAATCATGTCCATTTTCAATACTTTACAACATATTCAATTAAAAAAATAGCACATACTATCCAAGAGGAAAATTTGTGTTTCTCAGTGTTATCTGGGACAAAAGCAAAATTCTGTGTGTGTGTGTGGGGGGGGGATAATAGCCATTTTACAAACTTTTACAACATAAGCTATTAGGAAATAACACATACTATCCAGGAAGAAAACTCAGGGTATTTTAAGTCCCACCGACAGAGTTCATCACTACTTAATTTTATGTTATAAAGAATCTTTCCGTAATTCATGAAAATTAATAATAACGACTATATATTTATTTAAGAGTTAAGATACTATTCATTGTTTCCTTTAACTTTATTGCTTATCAACAAAAATTGTTTATATCTTGTTGAAAAAACTTCCTATTGTTTTATCTCTAATTTACGTCATCTTTGTTTAAAGTTAGTCTAAGTTCACCTAAAGGATTTTCTAATGTTGTAAATAAATGATAGTCAGAAGAGGCAATATCTGGTAAACGTTAGATACGAGTGTTTCAATTTCTCTCAGCTGTGCTCATCTCAGAGATCTTTGCCTACTCGTTCTGTATAAGTATGAAAATTATTATGATACAGATGGTTTTTGTTAAGATTTTTCTGTAGTTGCTGGCAGTAAATGTTAACTAGGCGAGCACTTGCATATTCCACTATACACTTAAAAAGCAGGTTTTTGAAATGTCTTCCTTTTGTACCACTAAATTTAATTTCCATTCACTCAAAATAAATTGATTGAATATTATATTATAAAGCATAATGAATTTATTAATGTTTAATACAATGTTCACAAAAAACAAAAAAAACTATAAATCCGAATGCACATTTAATAATTGAATTATTCCTAATTGAAATGAGAGTTTGATGGACACCGAGGTGATCACAAATTTTCAGTTGCAGAGTTTGAGCTACTAATCCTCTATTTTATATCCAAAGTGATTCTGTGTTTACTTGTTAAATAATTCACATGGCCAAATTCAGATTCTACCCTATACGAACTTGTATTTGGGAGATCAGTTGCAATTCGCGGCACCGTAGGCTAAAGGAAACCAACCTGGGAATAAAAGAGTTGATTGTTGTATAGATTCACAAACTTGAGTTAAACAACGTGTCTTTTGCTACAAAAAAACAACAGTGTATATAAGCCAAATAAGAGAATGTCAAAATTAAGTTCGCTGAAAAATCGGCCATTTTACGGTTATGACCCATTTCTAAAAATTGGACTTGATCTCTAACATTTTAATAGAAATGGTGACATAACCGCAAAATGGGCGATTTTAAGTCTTTTTCTTAGATAATTATATTGCTCTGTTTTAAAGAATTAGACATCGAGCTCTCAAATTGGACTTGGACTCTAACATTTTATCTTTGGAAGAAAGGGTCCGCTTAGAATCATCGTAATACCAACTTACCTGGTAACCCACCTACGGATATATATATATATATATATATATATATATATATATATATATCATCATCATGTCGTGCAGGCAGCACGGATATCCATGACAATCTCGCGCCAACCTTCCCTATCATTCATCGCCACAGGGAGTTCTTCTTCGCTGCAGCCAGCATCATATCTATATATATATATATATATATATATATATATATATATATATATATATATATATATATATATACTCATGCACACAGACATATATACATCAAATTGATGGAATATATAATATTCTATATTAAGATAGACCCTACATATAATAACGTACGCCGAAAAGTAAATCTCAAATTGGGGGCTCAAAAGCAATGGATCAATGCAATGCATGTGTGAAGAGTGTGAGATTGAAGTAACTTCTACATCAGGGTTTCTTAATTTTTTTACTTGATGCACCCTGTGTTACGAAATTTAATTTCAATTTACTACATCCCATTAAACTAATTGAATATTAAATTACAAAACACAATTAATTTACCAGTGTTTAATACAATTTACATGAGAAAGTAATCAGTAAACTATAAGTGCAAACCCACATTTAATTATTGAATTTCGTGAGAAGGACACAGAAAAGATTAAGAATTTTAGCTTGTATGAGTGTGAGTTTGAAGCGCAAATCATTACGTTCCATGTCCAACGGGCTTCTCTGTTTGCTTAATAGATATTTGATATGGCTAGAACAAGATTCCAAAATATAACCAAAAGCTAGTAAAATGGACTCAACCGTGGTATAATCTTGAGATACATAACTCCAGTTTCGATATCCGGCCTCTAGTGTATGATCGAGCGATGCATGTTATGTTATAAAGGCATTTATGAGTGAAAATTAGTAAATACATCTTTTGTAGACTCATGCTTTTATTTATCCAGCCAAAATTTGAATTTGAGAAGCTCTGATTAAAAGGATCTTCATTGGTCGCAGTTCACTTTTAGGCTAGTGGGAAGGTCTATCCTAGCAATGAAGGTACTGATGTCTTACGGTCAACGTTAATGTAATGACGCATAGTAATCGATGTTGCTGGTCATTCTCTACAGAAGGCACACATAGTGTAACGCTTATCATTACAGGAAATGTAATTATAGTCGAGTTAAAATCCTCCTTGTTTCATTTGTACTAATGTCTTTGATAAAGGCATAAATGCATTCCTTCTCCCACTCAACTATGTGTAAATAGTAGACTGACTGGATGACCTTGGTTACGCAGCCAGTCAAAGTGAAGGAAAACTTTATTTAAACCAGTTGTATCACACTTAAAATTGACCTTGTGTCACATCCACAAGTGGCGGACGAATCAGGTAAATACATACTTGTTGACATGAGGGATTCCATATTAGGATATTGATATTAACTTGTACCTTCTAAGTTTCCTGTTTATTTAAAACTTCCTTGGATTTGAGACAACGGCCATAAAAAAGGCCAGTAAATTACACATTTTGTTAATAATTTTTACGCTGCCGCTCACCTATGCCTAGTCTAGGATACCAGAACCACATTTCCTTCTTTTCAAAAAGACAGCTTATCCTACCTCAAACCGGGTAACATTATTTATAAATTCACATGCTAGTGCGCTGCTGGCTATAGAGGAAGAACTAGTATTCACATAGAGACAGGCATCAACAAGCTCATCCCAGCCAAAATCTGATAAGGGAAAAACGACTGTCCTTTAAATATATCCAGTATTACTTTGGATTCGGTAAATTACCCTGCACCGCTAATTTTAAAACCGAGTTCTTCAAGGTCTTCCATCGAGAAGATTCATATACTTTAAAATACATAGATTCTGTCTAGATCGCGGTCCCTAAACCTACTCTTTGCCGGCAGAAGGAATTTTACAAAACATTCGAGTGGTTTGGTTATGTTTAATCTTTTTTTTATACCCTTCACTCTTTACATTTTTTCCATCAAAGAATTGTTTATCATATTCCCTGTTTTAACGTTTTATTTTGAACTCAGTTCAATCATCCTTTCTTCATCAACATAACGTTATTTAATTCCATTTCTTAACGTTTTATTTTGTTTTTACCTCAATACTAGAAGGACGCATTTATATTCTTTTTAAACGTTCTCAGATATTTAACTTTTAACTGTTAACAATTTCACCGATGCCTACCCTGATGAGAAGATGAAAGAAAAGGCTAACTCTTTTTCTACTTAAATCCACCCCATCCATATATATATATATATATATATATATATATATATATATATATATATATATATATTGGTTAGGGGGTTGATTTAGAAGGCTATCAAAATGCAGGTGTAAAGAAAAAAATAATAATACGGTAACAATGGTGTTGTGTGTTAACCTGTATTTAATTCTTGAATTTTCTAGATAATATTTCTTTTTCAAAAGATCACTGATTAAAAATAAATGCCATAACTAGACTGCTTCAGTTCCAGTGATCTTTTGAAAAAGAGATATTATCTCGAAAATTCAAGAATTAAATTTCAGGTTAACACACGACACCATTGTTACCGTATTATTATTTTTTTCTTTACACCTGCATTTTGATAGCCTTCTAAATCAACCTCCTAACCAATATATACACAATGCTTCAAGCAAATTATGAAACTCTCTTATATATATATATATTATATATTAATATATATATATATATATATATATATATATTGCATGTAATGTAGTATGATGGGGACTGACAGTATACAATCCGAAGTTTCCTGAATAAGATATTTTTTTATTTAATTTGGTGTACGCTTTTTATGGACACAGTATGGTACAAGTATTTGATAAGGTGGCTAAGAAAATGTTTCGAACCACGAATCAAACTAGCTTCATTATACTCAAAATCAAACTTGTATAACATCATGCCATTGGCAAAGTGTTTGTGTTAATACATTCAGACAGGTTGTGTGTGACATATTTTCAAACATTCGCACTTTTCTTTATACTGAAATGGAAAAAAATCATCTGCATTTTAACATCATAAATGGATTTTGCTACTGCATTTGTGTCGATTATTTTATGAATATTCGAGAATATGACATTCCGATTGTCTTCTTGTTTTAGATCAAACTTAGCGCCAGTCTGAAAAGGTTTTCTTAAGGTTGATTTAGCCTGAAGGGAAAAGAGGAATATCATTTTGGCAAGCGTCAACATCAAATCGAGCTAGAACTTAATTAAATCCTGTTCAACATTCTCGGCTCAAAAATTGGCTGTAAGTTCCGTTACAACATGAAATGTAAGCTACGTGTTATATCAGTTTCGCATAGCCCGGCTCAGTATTAAAATAATCACTCAGCCTAAGAAGATCAGCATTACTACAGAAGTCATTCTATCTTCAAACAAAAACATGTAAACTTTCACGAAATACCATGCCTTAATATAAGTCGTTTAATTCGGAAAAGGAAATATGAATACGGATTCATAAGAATGGTGTGTTTTGTTATTCTGGTTCTTTCTTCTTCAGTTAATATATATTAATATATATGCAACACACACACACACACACACACACACACACACACACACACACACACACACTCTCTCTCTCTCTCTCTCTCTCTCTCTCTCTCTCTCTCTCTCTCTCTCTCCTCACACACACACACAAACATACGCACACACACATATATATGTAAGTAAGTAAAAGTAAAGTCGACGGGGCGGCCTAAAGTCGGTATCAGGCAGTCAGCGAGGGAGTCTATCCCCTTTTAAATAGTGCTAGACCAAGGAGATTGTTTTAGCATCTGAGTTGGAGCGCCACACCTACCATCAGCTCCTTACTTTACCGCACAGATCCCTGTGCTACTCATACGCTGATTTGGCGGGGACCGGTATCGAACTAGGAACCTTGTGGTTTCTAGCAGAACGCTCTACCGACTGAGCTAACCCAAGCAAAATTGATCAGTGAAATAGGAATATTGCTTTTGGGCTATGTATTTTTTTAAAATTGTTTCCAAGTTCTCAACAAGTTTCAACCTTAGGCCATCGTCAGAAATAAGGTTTTTGTAAAGCAAACAATTTTAGAAAGTTTTAAGGTATGAGAAACGATGAAAAATTAACTAGTGACGTAGCATATTCATTTGTTCTATGA
Organism: Doryteuthis pealeii; assembly: GCA_023376005.1. Lineage (NCBI taxonomy): Eukaryota > Metazoa > Mollusca > Cephalopoda > Myopsida > Loliginidae > Doryteuthis > Doryteuthis pealeii. The sequence continues at coordinate 3,658,038 of CM042145.1, read as the reverse complement.
AAAACTATTTTCTGTTACCAAATTGCATTCAACTGACATTTATATATCTCCTGCCATGGCACGAGCTACGGACTGATATATCTTCATTCGGGATGCATTTAAAATATACGTGACTGCTTGGTTTGTTTATTTTTTATTGGGTTGTTTATGTGTCACCCAAAACGGAGCTTCCTATTTCAAAGTGGCGTATTGAAGACCATTCAAATCGGTTTGTTAAATATTTAGAGACGTTTTAAATATCTATTTTCATGTGTTTTTCATTATTTCGATATGAAATTTGCATCTCTGATAAAGTCGTGATCGTTTAACGGAAATATTCTTCGAGAAGTTTGTTGGATCCGTGTATTTGTTTCGGAAGTTCTTTTTATTTTTTGAAGTGAAATCAAATTAATGACTTTTCAGGTATGTTGTTTTTATCAGCGTGGTTACAGTAAATAGATTACATTTTTAAATTATAATATATATATATATATATATATATATATATATATATATATAATATATTATATATATTATATATATATATAAATGTTATAAGATATTACCATATTATATATATATATATATATATATATATATATGATATATTATATAAATATATATATATATATATATATATATATATATATATATATATATATATATGTGGGTTGGGTGTGGGGTTGGTGTAGGTGCGTTTGTAATATCCGCCTTGAACAAATCTTGGAAACAGGACACCACAACAAAATCGCTGCACTGTCCCTTATCTCCAATAAAATAAACCATTTAAAACAAAGTAAACTTGAAAAGTAAGGACGGTGTCATACGTGGCGTTTTCCTGTGGACACCGAAACATGCATACACCAGTGTTAGCCGACTAGCAAACTTATGTGCGGATACTGAGTGCTTTTAAAGAGCGCTTACTGATATAGACGGTTGGCGCGAGAAAGTCATGTGAATTTGTGGAGTTTGCATGACTTGATGCTGCTGATGATGATGATATACTAAAATCATTCATAAATGGAATTTTGCAATAGGAAGCACTAATTACAGTTCCACCTTTCACAAGGAAATAACCGAAATAACCTTCTTTAAAATTGAATTAAAATTCATTTTTTGCACATCACACTCTTCTGTAAATCTCACATGTTTTGCACTTCTCAGCCACCTTTATTTGATACATACCTGTGTTCAAACTTAGAACACTCCATTTATCACAATTTTTTAGCAAGATTAAATTCATTTTTGCTGTAAAACAATTCCGAACAATTCAGAGTTTACATTAATGAACAAAGATTCCGAAAACAAAAGTTTTATTTTTTTATTTTTCAGAAATAATCATTATTTACTGAATGAAAAACTTAAGTAGATACTTTTTGCTTCTTTATACTATTTCAAGAAAATCAGTGTAGAAGATTTTGTGTTTCGACTATTAATATATTATTATAGACTTTAGAGGTTGATGTGTATACTCTTCTGAAGATCGTTTTCATTAAACTCGAAGTCATGAGGGATTTTATTTTGTATCTAGAATTCTTTTGAATATTTTATTATTACAATATTATGATAGTTACTCTAAACGTTCGTGTATATAGTATCGAAATACTTTCATAGGCTTGCAAGTTTACCAATTATATATATATATATATATATATATATATATATATAATATATATATATATATATATATATATATATAATATAAATTTGAAGGCAATTTACAATGCAATGGAATAGGTGTTAAAATGATGTTTATTTACCTTTTTATTCCTAAATATTTTCGGGAAAATAGAAGTACTTGTTTTTTAGTACTTATCCCACGGCGCTGGCGTAATCGTTTGTTGTTATTAAGTTGAAGGAACGCCAGATATTTTAAATGTTCGGGTTTTTTCGTGATGACACCGTTTGTAGAGCGCTCGAAAATTTTATTTAAAAATTTATTTATATAATATAATATATATATATATATATATATATATATATATATATATTAGGAACTATTGGTGGTTAAGTTACGAGTTTTTAGGCATTTGAGCGGCTATTTAATCATTTTAGATTAAGTGACCCTATGAAATATTCCCATATTAGTATAAAACTCAATTCTATAAATTTGCATTTATTCATTCTATGATCTTCTTTTAGCAGATGCTCTCTTTGTGAGGATGCCACATACCATGGCTGCCTTCTCTGTAGATGAGTCCAAACCAAATATTTTTGCACAAAACAGTACTGTCTTTTATTCATGAACCTTAACCCTGAACGGGGATTTTCAACTCTTGTGTCCTCAAAAAAAGAATTCAGTGATACTAACTTCAAATACCACCCATAGAGCTGGTTTTCAGCTCATATATGTAATGAAAAAGAATATATAAAGGAAATATAATTTGTGAAAAAAAATGTCTGAACCTAAGAAAGAACGTCTCAGGAATTAGGCATTTGTCTTATCTTTATTTATTTCTTTTGAGGTCGATATTTTATCAGCGTTTATTTTTTTCTTTGTCGGGATATCAAAGGAGTGTTGTTTGTCAGGTGTCTGCCTCCCGTGATGTCGACGCCAAAGTAGGTGTAACCGAAGTTCTTTCATTGACTGTTTTAACCTTTGCAATATCAACAGGCCGTATATGTACTTTTTTGCTTTATACTTTTTGCTTTATACTATTTTGAAATTCTTCAAAACTATCATGCAGAGTGATTATTTTAAGGCCATAGGAGATGCGTATTTTTCTCTTTTCTATTTACTCTGGTGTCGTACAGAATACAAATATCAAAATACAACATATCGTCTCCTTCTAATATCTCAACAAGTACCCATTCTCTCAGAACTAACAAAAAATAATTAATAAGAGCTGATACCAGTTTCAATATGCTGTTCTTTGCGCTCTGTTATTGGACTGACAAATATAAAGTCCCCAAGTCGTATAGTAAATTGTTATGCTATGATCTGCGTAAATTATTATCAGTTTCCAGGTTGGTGACCTGAAACACCTTTACTGAGCAGGTCAATCCGAATTATATTTTTGGATTCCTTATAGAGGTTGCATTTTACAAAATATTAATACTCAACCGGTTTTCTCAAAAAGTATGAAAACAAAACTAGATAATTTCTAGAAACTGTTCCTCTACAAACGATGCACCCAGACAGAATGCTAATGAAATTTAGCTGATTAAACATCTCCTTCATCGGCCATTTGTATTTCAGTTGTGAAAGAATCCGCATCATAATTTAATCTAAGAACTCCTGCCCCTAAGTGGGGAACTGAAAGCGCATATTAAACAGGTTTTGTTTTCGTAGTTTAAGAATAACATAAACACTTTACAAATAGCTAAAAAATATGTGTAATGATCATGGCCAAGATATCATTACTGATTTTCAAAGTTTTTTTTTTTTTTTTTCTGGCGATAGTTGATTAAGAGATGAACCCAGACTAGAATGCTCATCAGATCTCACTCAACACGCTTAAAGAGAATTGGTGGAATGCAATCCATACAAAATACTCGTGAATAAGCACTTGACCTTAACATCTCAATCCAAAATCTGCTGACACTTGAAAAAGAGGGTTAGGTTGGGGTTAGGGTAGGGGTCTGTTTTTTCTGGGTCACCCTGTACATGGTGAAGCAGAAAAAAAACAGAACCCAAATTATTTATTTATTTTCCCATTAAACTAACCCTAAACTCTAAATCCCAACCCAAAACCGCCTACTTAAAATTAACTGTTTTATTACAAAATTTGTGGCTTCTGTTTTTTCTGGGACACCCTAATTTACTAAACAAAAGTTCATAATTACCCATTTTTGTATTGGCCATTGCAGCATTTGTGTTGGCATCCCACGTTTTTTGTTAATCCGTAAATTAATATAGCCTCCTTAAACTCGTCTTTTCACAATACAGTTTGCCTCTTTGTTATGCTTTTCGCTGATAGTGTTTTCTGTTCGTTCATCGACTGCAACAGAGATTTCTTGATGACTATATCCCCTTTGGTTCCGCTGATCCAATCGATTTTTCACATTTGAGAGCAACACTGGTTGCTCTTGAGGGGAATTAGATTCAGCCCTCAACTCTGGAGCAGTTTTCCTTCTCAATAAACAAGTGTTTATTTCTTAGCAGTAGCCATTACTTTTGGTCAAACCAGCTGTTTTTATCAACATTTATGTTAGTTTCTAATTGCCTTTGTAATGAATAATGCATATATATATATATATATATATATATATATATATATATATATATATATATATATATCTTCAACTTCTTGACTAATGTCTTGGAGAGTAACCATCTTCGAATAAAATTTCAATTCGTGCTCTCACCTGAATGCTTAACCGTTTTAAATTTGCCATTCTATTAAAGAATTAACAAGACAAAACTAGTTAGTGCTGATTTAATATTTAGAATCTATGTCAACATTTAACTTACTAAAACATTCTATAAATTTACAAAACTCTACTGAGGGGTAAAATGTGATAACAAAATATAATTTTTATTATACAAAGTATTCATAATTTAGCAAAAGGTATTTTCAACAGACATTCCACATTTGAAAGTTTTGATATTAAGAGGGTAGTGGTTTTTATGAAAGACTAAAAATAAATACAATAAACTGTAGTCACTGACATTTTATCCTTTATTTTAAACAAATACAAGGTTTATTTTAGAAATGCATTGTGGCCCCAAACTTGTACGTTCATGTTTACGTTTATTGTTTAGTTGTTCCTTAATTACTTTAATACAGCCCAATCCAATATGAATAATGTTTATATTTATATTACACGAATGACTTTTTTAACAAATATATTTGACACATAGATCTATAAGTAATGGCCCATCCACCCTGACAGGTGCTACCATTCGGGGTCATTGTGGATCTGGAGGTAATATTAACGAAGAGGCATACTACACTTCCGAAATCTCAATAACTGGAGCTCTGTATAAGATGCTCTTTAATATCATACCTGGACACTACTAAAATGTATACTCTCAGGGTTATATATAGTTTCAAGTATTCTTATAAAAGAGCAATAGTTCGTAACCTGTTATATGATTTCAAGAAACTAATATAAATATTCCTTACTAACCGACTATAGCTGCAACTACTTATTCTTCAAACAGATCATTTGCATGCGGTTATATGATATCATTTTCCTATCTAACATAAATAATTTTCAAACGAGTCTTTTTGACCCATAAACAGGAACTCCCACTCCAGACCATTGTGAACCTGGGAGTAATGACAACAAATCTGTACTCCACATTCCCCAGAGTTCCGAAAACATAGCTTCACCACCTGATGCAGTTTAGTGTCATATCCAGTAGTGATGATAACGGCGTCTCGGGGTCATGTGTCAGATCCTGGCGGAGCATTTGGCCGAGGCCAACTTGATTTTCTCTGTTAACAAGTGCATTGAACGTATCTTGTTAATTTCATATCTGCTAAAATCCATTATCTACCAACTAACATTGAAAACACTCTCTGTTCCGCAAGCGTTGAAAAGATTGCTCTATCCAGCAGTGTTGGTGGGCTCCCTATATTGATTGTAGTTTATTTTGTGGAAATAAATCGAAGGCATTAATTTCGGGACGTTCCGCGTTGCGTTTCTTGTTATTTCTTTAATGTAGTTCCCAAACCATCTCTCACAAAAGAGAATACGACACAAGGTCCATTTTCAAGCTGATCACCATTGTTTTGATTTCAGACTTTTCCTTCTAGACTGATTGTTTTATTTAACTATAACTTTATTTCATTTACCCACAGCTGAGGAAAACATGCCTTTACTAAAGACATTAGCGCGATGTAAAACGTCCGGTCATGCATTCCATTTCAACTTGACTATAATCTGTTTGATTAGGGGCCGGGTTAACTCTGTCGGTAGAGCGTTCGGCTAGAAATCACAAGGTTCCTAGTTCGATACCGGCCCTCGCCAACTCAGCGTATGAGTAGCACAGAGATATGTGCGGTAAAGTAAGGAGCTGATGGTAGATGTGGTGCTCCACCTCAGATACCAAAACAATCTCATTGGTCTAACGCTATTGAAAAGGGGGATAGACTCCCTAGCTGACTGGCTAATACCGACTCTAGGCCGCCCCGGCGACTTTACTTTTATTTACTTTTAGACTGGTTGCCCTAACAATGTAAAAGAGCCTAGTCTGCCTTACTATTTATATAGCAAGGTCAAATAATTGGATTCATATCTTTCCTATGGGAAAGGCAATCAGCCATGACAGATTTGAACTCGACTCGACTAATCCATTCCCTACGACGATAACCGTTATTTTCTTTTCTCTTCATGTCCATTTGATGGTTATATTTTTAGGTAAGTGTATTTTTATCGAGCTCCATACCTCACTGTCAATGAGAGTTTTCTGTTCACCTACTCTAATGAACCAACGTTTCCACTGGCTTATTTCTATCAATATACGATGATACAGATATATCGGTACGCCTCCATATCTGATTGAAGAGGCATAGCGGAAACATCCAAAACGTGTCAGGTTACCAATTTGCACACTCTTGGGGATATTTGTCCCCTACTTCATAATTGTTCTGCCCCTGGTTATATCGAGTCCTAGTAGCAGTGTGGCCATATTCAATTGACTTTACAACAGATCCATTATAGGGATAATCGTTCACAAAGTTCAAAGGAATGTCAGAAAGCAAATAACAATTCCATTTCCTTTGCCACAAAGAAAAAAATACTACGTAATAAAACGGCCTTTTATCTTCTCTCTTTTGCGGGAACCTAAAGGTGCATTTAAAGTACAATACTTTGTTAATTTTTATTAAACATTCAGTGATCTGATACCAGATTAGAATATTATCTTCGAATTAGCCTTGCCTAACGGCTGAGTTATTTAAATAAATATATATATATAACTACTGTTTACCCTTATATATCTAAGTACCCAACTACGGCCTGTGTCCTTTAGATTCCTGGTTATAAATAATAATTAATAATAATGTAAAATGTTGTAATCAGTAATTAAACAACCTGATTGGTTATATTGTTGTTAAACAATTGCGATTCCCCGATAAAAATTCAAACCCAAGGCAGGATGCGAGACAAGCCCAGTTTTATGTGGAATATATATTGATTGTAAATATTGAAACTAAGTTAAAAACCTCGTATTCTGTCAGTAAACCATACCCAGAGTTAATTGTTAAGAACAGAATAAATGGCTATCAAGTATATTTTCTTCTTCCCAGCAACCATATAGAAATAATTAAAGAAAATGAAAATCTCGACATTAATCTGATTTTGGTATGATAGGTGTAAAATGTATGTTACATGAAAATACGGCAATACCAATTGCAGAGACTGCAGGAATTGGGATTTATTTGTTAGGATACTTAGAAGGGTCCTGAAAACCTAAGAAGACTAGCTGTAACTCAAACTTGAAAAGAAAACCAGTTAAAATTGGTGTGAGAAATAATATGCACAGAGCAGCTTCTTCCCAGGAAAATCAGAATCGTAAAATTCTCTCGTATTTTGTGATAAAAACGGATCATCATCATCATCATCATCATCATCATCATCAGAAGAAGAAGAAGAAGAAGAAGAAGAAGAAGAAGGAGGAGGAGGAGGAGGAGGAGGAGGAGAAGAGTTCACTGCTCGACAATTCAAAGTTTATATTTCCTCTAGTCTTAGCTTAATATTGAAGTTTTCGATGCATTGAAATAATATCAAACTTCCATTGATTGATTTATTGATTTTAATGACATGAAAACCTGTTTAGGGTCAGGGAATCGGGTTCGTTGTACGTTCACGCTTACATTCTGGTGTACTTGTAGACGCTACTATCGAATACGAATAACTTTCCAACATATCTAGTTGAACCATAAATAGGTTATAGGTAATACCACAGGTAATAGTATATTTGGAAGTAATTGTAATGATGTGGTACTGCATACTCCTAAAATATCAGGATCTTGAGACTCCCCAACATATGCAGTTTGGTGTCATACACAGGATCGTACTCTTCATCTTAGCCTAATCTTCATGCATTCGATACATCCATACTTATATCTCCCCAATAGTTTACTAAGGCAAAATGATCTCCAATCTCCATTGCCGTAGCCTGAAAAAATAACGAACATTATTTTACCATAAGGTAGCATTGATTCATAATAAATTATGCTGACATGCAATTAACTATTTAGACTGGGGAACATTCCGAGAAATCCATCCATTCCACGATAAAATGTAATATAACGATTGAATTACTGAACTTGTGAATGCACAAAATCAAATGACACAACATTAACAAATAAAAATAAAAATTAATGAATTCTGATTCGAATGCTTTTCCAAATATTTTAAGTTGAAGCTGCTCGATATTGTCTTGCTTTTAGTTTTTCATAGAGATGCTGCCAATCTGAAACTCCGGGTAGAAAACGATGGAAAATAACGATATTTTGAAGATATCAGACCAGGGTTCTATTTAGGATGAATCAGTGAAGATGATGCTTTGAGATGAATACGTTGCTTTGAGAAGGATATCTTTGTTTAGCGTGATTCATCTAAAACTATGAGTGATGGCAAACGATTGACATCTCTTTGTCCAGCCGCAAAGCTGAGTAGTGTCACATTCCATCAATCATAGCAGGTTGTAATATACGGCACATGATTAAGAGAAACAGAGAGAGACAGAGACATAGACGGATGTATCTCTGTGTGTGTGAGGGGAAGCTGAAAAGGCTAACGAAAAAAAGAGGTCGGTGAATGGTCCGTAAAAGTCTCTAGCTGTGATAAGGATTGTAGCAGAGGAAATACGTAATAGCTCATTGCGTTCGCAATATCTTCCCTTTCTTTGTGAAATGTTTCAGCGGGCGGCTATAATGGCCACGAATGAAAGGAAAATAGAGTGTTCATTTTGAAAATTGACACCCGTTGGCCAATGCGTTATCACTTTTCTACTGACAGTATTGCGAACGGACGAGCGGCGTGCAAAATGAATTTTGTCAGCCTCACGCACACCTTTTTACATTGCTTTGACTCGTTTCACCATAAAGATAAATGCCCCACTGAATTTGTATGGACTTTGTTATGGTACTGTTTGCTTCTAGACAATCGTTTTAGCGGCTGATTCTGAACACTATCCATCTCTTTTATGAGAATGCTACAATATTATCATCAAGCGGTGGTACCCAGTCGTATGATATAATTGATTCAGATGCGAAAGGAAAAAGCTAGGATGGGTTCGACTAGTCAATGAAATTCTCACTGAGAAACAGCATCTCGAAAAAATAAAAAGTACTAGTTCTATAGATGAAGTACACGAAAAAGAAGTATGAGAATGATTTAATGAGGTAATGTTGATGATGCCTGGGTGATTATAGAAAATAAATATATTAAAGGCTTGCTGCTGCTGCCAATAATAATAATAATAATAATAATAATAATAATAATAATAATAATGATATTAATAATAATAATAATAATAATAATAATAATGATATTATATGGACGCTTCAAACGACAAATAGATGAGGTTGCACATGGAAAGACTTGGACATGGTTAAGAAAGGGAAACCTCAAAAGAGAAACAGAATCACTTATAATTGCTGCACAAAATAATGCCATAAGGACAAACTACATCAAAGCGAAAATTGATAAGACCCAACAAAATAGTAAATGTAGACTTTGCGGTAATAGAGATAAGACTGTTAACCATATACTCTGCGAATGTAGCAAACTAGCACAACGAGAATACAAAACTAGACACGACTGGGTTGGGAAGGTGATCCACTGGGAATTATGCAAGAAATTAAATTTTGACCACACAACAAAATGGTATATGCATAAACCAGAATATGTTCTTGAGAACGAAACGCGCACAAAATTCTCTGGGACTTTGAAATTAAAACGGATCACCTTATCCCAGCAAGAAGACCAGACCTAGTGTTGATTAACAAAAAAGAAAGAACTTGTCAACTGGTGGATTTTGCAGTGCCAGCGGATCACAGGGTGAAGTTAAAGGAAAATGAAAAAATTGACAAATATCTGTACCTTGCCAGAGAACTGAAAAAGTTATGGAATATGAAAGTGAAAGTTATACCAATTGTAGTTGGTGCACTTGGAACAGTCCCAAAGGGATTGGAAAAGGGTTTGGAAAATTTGGATATCAGAGGAAGGATTGAAACCATTCAGAACACTGCACTGCTGCAATCTGCCAGGAGACCTGAGGAGACTTGCTGTCATTCAGACTCCAGTGAAAGACCATCAGCTAACACTGATGTGAAAACTCAAAAGGAGTAAATAATAATGTAAATAATAAAGGGGAACCTCAAGAGAGAAAGAGTCACTTATAATTTCTGCGTAAAACAATGTCATAAGAACAACTTTTACCAAAGCAAAAATTGATACGACACAAAAAACAGTAAATATAGAGTGTGTGGTGACAGAGATGAGACCATAAACCACGTATTAAGCGAATGCAGCAAAGTAGCACATCGATAATACAAAGATAGGCACGACTGGGTTGGAAAGGTGATCTAATGGGTATTATACAAAAAATAAATTGTGACCATACAGTAAAATGGTATATATATAAACCAGAATATGTTCTTGAGAATGAAACGCAGAAAATTCTCTGGGACTTTGAGATAAAGATGGACACCTTTTCCCAGCCAGAATACCAGACCTAGTATTGATTAACAAAAGAAAACTAACTCAACTGGTAGACTTTGCAGTTCCAGCAGATCACAGGGTGAAGATGAAAGAACACTAAACCATGAACTAATATTTGGATCTTGGTACTGAATTGGAAAAAAGAAACAACAAAATACTGTTGAATATAAGGATGAAAGTGATACCAACTGTAGTTTGGGCACTTAGAATAGTCCCCAAAAGCTTAGAAAAGAGATTAGATTAAATGAATTGACAGGATTCAGACAACAGCATTGTTGAAATCAGCAAGAATACTCAGAAGAGTGCCGGAGATTTCAGACTCCCCTGAAAGACCATCAGCTAACACCGGTATAGAAAATTCACAAGGATGTTGCCACTCAACCATATACTTAAGAAAAGTACAGGCGGGATACAAATTTATAAAATCACAGGAAAATATAAATCATCTTATGTACATGGATTATATGAAGATTTTTGCCAAAAATGAAAAAGAACTGGAAATCCTTATATAAACCCTAATAATCTACAGTCAGGATATAGAAAGGGAATTCGTCATCGAGAAGTGTACCATGCTCGTGATGAAGGGAAAAATGAAACGGTGACGGAAATAGAACTACATAACCGAGAAGAAATTAGGACATTTTGAGAAAAATAATTATAAATACTTGAAGCATCAAACAAATACGGTCATCAAACAAAAAGAAATGAAAATAAGTAAGAAAAAAAAGCAAAGAAGAACAATAAAACTTCCAGAATCCTTGCTCTGCTGCAGAAATCACATAAATGGAATAAACAACTGGGCTGTCCCTCTGGTAAGAGACTCGGGACCATTCCTAAAATAGACAAGAGAGGAACTCCGACAGATGAACCAAATAACAAGAAAACTTAAGACAATGCACAAGGCATTACACCGAGAGACGGCATAGATATACTATATGTGCAAAGAAAAGAAGAGGGAAGGGGTCTCGCCAACATTGAAGATAGTGTAGATGCGACAATGCAAGCACTTGACGAATACACTAATAAAAGTAAAGAAGGATTAATTGGAGATACCAGGAAAATGCAATTGCAACATATTGACAAGCAGAAAAAACAAGAATACAGAAATGGGAAGAAAAACAACTCTATGGGTACTTCAAACTAGAAACTGAAAAGATATCACATCAGAAGACATGGACATGGCTAAGACGAGGAAGCCTCAAGAAAGAAATCGAATCTCTTGTAATCGCAGCACAAGACAATACCAATGGAAAAAATTATATAAAGGCAAAAATAGATAAGACATAGCAGGAAAGTAAGTGCAGATTGAGTGGAGAAAGAGACAAAAAAGGTTAATCACATCATAAGCGAATGCAGAAAATTAGCACAAAGAGAGTACAAAACTAGACACGACTGGGTAGGAATGATTATCCACGGGGAATTGTGCAGGACATTCAATTTTCACCATGCAAGTAAATGGTATATGAACAAGCCTGAATCTGTCCAGGATAATGCAACGCATGCAATTCTCTGCTACTTTGAGATACAGACGAATCACCTAATCCTGGCCCGTATACCAGACCTAGTATTGATTAACAAAGGATAGAACTTGCTATCTCGTAGATTTTGCCGTCTCGGCCGACCACCGAGTTAAAGTGAAAGAAAGCAAAAAGATAGCACCTTGCCAGAGAACTGAAAAAACTGTGGAACATGAAGAGAAAGATCGTGCCAATTGTAATTGGAGACCTTGGAAAGTGTTTAGCAGAAGTGGAATCAGAGGAAGAATAGAGACCATCCAAACTACAGATTTGGTAAGATCGGCTAGAAATCACAGAAGAGTCCAGGAGACCTGAGGAAACCTGCTGTCACTCAGCCTCCAGTGAACCACCGGTTTTTAGTTAAAAGCTCGAATAATAATAATAATAATAATAATAATAATAATAATAATAATAATAATAATCTTATATTTACTGAAAGTGAAAAAAATCGAAAGGTTAGATGAATACCTGGATCTTACCAGATAGCCGAAAAAGCTGAGGAACATGGGACCTTAGAAAATATGCTCGATGAACTTAAGATTAGAGGAAAAATTTAAACCATTAATATTACAGCAACATTAAAATCGGCTAGGATACAGAGAAAAGTCCTGAGCGCAGGCGGATACTTGCTGTCATTCAGACTCCAGCGAAAGACCATCAGAAAAATAATAATTTAAAGACAAATGACAAAACAGCCATAAAAATCTTAAAAAAACAAACAAACTAGAATAACAACTATAATCGATAACTGAAAATAGACAAGAAGAGAGAATCTAAAGCGAGAAACTGAATTTCCATTTACAAAATAAAGTCATGTCCTAATTATCTTAAAGCAACAATTTCATAATACGCAGAACATTAGCAAGTGTCAGTTACGTGGGGATAGAGATGAAACTAAACACGTGTGAAAAATATAATTCCCTGAGAGCAATGCATAATCTCAATATTTAAGCCTGCTAACGAATAGTATATGTAGAAACCATAATTTGTCCTAGAATATCAAAAGCATAACATCTGTATAACTTAGAGCTGCAAACGGATTACCTAATTCCAGGTATAAGACCAGAACAAGTATTAATTTACTAGTAGAAAATAATGTTCCAGCGGCCATAAAGAGAAAATGTATACAATACCTGGATCTTGCTAGAGAGCTTTAAAAAACTATGGAGTATGAACGTGACGGAACAAGTATTAATTTACTAGTAAAAATAATTTCCAGCGGGCCATAAAGAGAAAATGTATACAATACCTGGATCTTGCTAGAGAGCTTAAAAACTATGGAGTATGAACGTGACGGTGATATTGTAGTTAGTCCCCAAATGCCCAGAAAATGGACAGGGATAGCTGGAGATAAGAGGAAGAATCGAGACTATCCGGACGACAGGACTGTTAAAATCAGCTTTAACATTTAGAAAATTATTGGAGAAGTGAGGAGACTTCATGTCACCTAGATCTCAATTAAAACTGTTTTTTTTTTAAATTAGACTCCCCAGTTTTCACTGTCACCAGACAAACTATTACATTTCCACTTTGTTTACTTAAATTTCTTTCGAAACGAGCAAGATTTTACCTTCATTTTCTTTCGTAGCATTTGGATTGTTTTTATTAGCAAATTTATTCCTTTTTCCGTTGCCCGTTTTTTTCCCTTCACGCCACTGAAGCTGTCTTCTTTCTGTTGCCGTGTTTGATATTGTTATTAGCCATTATTTCAGAAACATCTGGATTAAATCAATTAATGATGGCATGATGTTAGAATGCATTTTTTCTCTATTTTAATGAAAGTGTTCAACAAACAATGATAGCGATATCCTCAAGCAAACACTCAATAGTATTAAGATGTTCCACAATCAGATGCCTTGGGATGAGAACCTTACTGTGATGGAGGATATCAGGTTGCATAAACAGCTGTTTACACTGAGTTACTTAAGGCTTCAAACGGATTACTTAATTCCAGCCATAAGACCAGACCAAGTATTAATTTACTTGTAGTAAACGTGGTCAACGTATGTGGAATAAACGCAAGAAACGTTTCAAGAGCAAGGCCCAAAAGAAACAATGTTTATGTGTTTATATCATATTCAGTAAAGTCTGTTTATCAAAATCTGAATATGATAGTCATATGAAATATCATGGCAGCAAACAATTGTAGGCTGATTTTACACAGATCTTTGTACAGAAACCTACAGGTAATTCCTGTCATTTCTGTGACAGAGTTGTGGGTCTTAAGCAGATCCGAATAGCCACAAGGTAATGTACGATGTTAATGCCAATGCAAAAGACTTGTCACATAAGCGTCAGAGGTTGGAAATATAAATCTGGCCTGAGGAGTCAAACGCAATTCCACTAGTGATTTTTGCGTGTTTCATCTGTAAATAAGTGGCAGTCAGAACACACACACACACACACACACACACACACACATATATATATATATATATATATATTGAATAAAACATGAAAGAAAGAAGAGACATATAAATATTGGTTATTCTTTTAAAATTGTTAATACTGAAAGTTTTCAGCCTTTAATTTTATGACTGTTTATATTTAAAAGAATGGAAGACATGAATTTCAGAGGTCTCTTTTTCACGTCTGAAATTGGACTTTAGCTTAACAACTATATATTTTGATTATTCATGTGTTTATGATTATTATTATCGCAAAGAGTTCGTTAAATAAGAAGATCAGTCAAACAATTTATTGATTTTTTAAATAATTAGCTCATAAATAATTATTAAGATTTCGACAGTTAAAATGTAATTTTTTTTGAGGCGGTTGTATTTGTTGTTGAGTCCATTTGGGGTAAGGAGTTTCGAGGAACAAGATCCGTTATACAATGCTCATAATGTGTTCAGAGTATATAAACTAGTATCTACAAGTAATACGTGTCAATTATGTGATAAAGTGTATGGATCGGCAGTAAATCCATATGAGAGTCCATTGGGTTAATGTCAATGACAAAGGCAGGTATTTTAGCTTGTCACAGAGTCTGCAAATATGCGCTTTCCAGAATTGAGGCCGCCCTGTCGGCTGGGCGTTAGAATGCACCGACTGCACCTCTGCAGAAGGGTAAGACTCCCCCAATGGGGCCATCTGTTGGCCGTGGTGGCGACCCGTGATGCTTAAGGTTAGAACCCAGGTTGATGAGCAGTTCATGACATGCAATACTCCACTTTGGCCCTATCTTGGGCTAGACGGGCGGTTGGAGAGGCCTCCTCCGATCAATCGGCTGGTCACGTCAAGCCCTAGCACCTATATGATTTTCCCAACGCTATTGCCCTTATGGCAAGCCCCAACCCCTTTTTATCATATGGGTGCTAGAAGGCGGTGGCTGCGGGTCTACATGTCCTGGGAATGACGTTAAACTCTATCTGATGGTGAGGTTCCAGTTTTGGAGTTTTGGGGAATGTGGAGCACCCCTTAATCACCATTGCTCCCTGGTCCACTCTGGGTCAGAGTGGTAGTACCTGTTAGGGTCCCATCTATGGGTTAAATAGAAAAATGTATTTATAAAAAATTGTATTATCCATTAAGAATTGATTTATTTCAAAACTTTATCGGCATTAAATGACCCACTGAGTTGAAATGCCGTAAAACAAAACAAACCAAACCAGAATTGAGGACATGGCAAAAAGTGGCAGTTGCATAAGTGAAACAGATTTTGGAGATTTTTTTTACAGAAATATTATAGAAATTTAAAACGGAATTATATTTCGTGGAATCTGAAATCATGGTTAATATCTTATTAATTCTCACATTCTTGATATCAATGATGTGTCACGACGTTTCCAAAACATATTGTCTCTTAGCGTAAAATATTGGACGGCAGTAAAGTATCGTAAACATAAAACCAAATGGAAGTGAACATTTTATGAAATTTTGCTCTCTTTCTTTCCCTGTCTCCCCCCTCTCTCTCTCTCTCTCTCTCTCTCTATATATATATATATATATATATATATATATATATATATATATCACATACAAACACTGTGTATTGGTATGTAATGAAGGGAAAAAGAAACGACTTGACACTAGAAAAATCATTGTAGATTTTTTATAGAATAAACAGAATTTTATAATACATAAATTCCAGCTCCCTTCATTTTCAACAAACTTTCCAAAACAAATTTAGCGTAAAATCTCAGAACGACTTTGTTGACAAGAATAAGTGAGAGACAGATTGAGAATCAATAGGAACTGTTACTCATGTATTTGTTGTAGTTTTTTTTAGGTGAATAACACTTTAGTTGATATCTGTTTACATTTCTGAGATTAGGGTTGTTATTATTTATATCATTTACACGTCTCAGTATATTTCCCTTATCTTGGTTGTTATATTCCCAATGTTTCGGACATTATATATATATATATATATATGTGTGTGTGTGTGTGTGTGTATGTGTGTACAACACACACACACACACACACACACATATATATATATATATATATATATATATATATATATATATATATATACTTGGTTCTCTTTCATAAACATATGGCGCTTTCAATATTTTTTCTAATACATTACTTATGAGAATAAAGACACATACATATATATGAAATACAGTAATATACAATTTTAGTTACAAATATTATTATATACCGCTTCCATATAAACATGTCCATTGATAATTAGATAAAACAGATACGTGCATATATAAAGTTATACATTTCAACTGCTTTTACAGCAATCCTTGATTTATCCTTTGCAAGTTTTTCATACCAGCTCGAACTACTGGTTTTTACTGAAGTCTCACTAACATCGAGTCTCCACAGACATACAGGCCTCTTCTAACTATTCTTGCTGATTTTAACAATGTTGTCGTTAGGATGGTCTCAATTCTTGCTCTGATCTCTTTTAGGTTTTGGAGACTGTTATACACATACATACATTTGTATCATCGTCACGCAACTTTTCCGCAACTTTTTCTGCTCTCTAGGTATTTTCCCAGCCTTTTGCCGTCTTTTATTTTCACTCTTTGCTTTGTTGGGACGAAAAAAAAACACTTGATGACAAGTTATTTCTTAATACTGACTAGAACTAGTTTGACTGGAAATGGATGGTCCGTTTGTATCTGAAAGATCCAGAGAATTTAATTTTCTAGGATAGATTCTAGTTTAGACTTATACCGTTTGTCAATATGTTGAAACTTCAGTCTCTTGTATAATTCCCAGTGGATTATATTTTATCCCATGTCATACCTATTCTATATTCCTTTCTGTGGCCTTCTAGAGATGCGTTTTGTCCAAGTAGGTAATTTTTAGGGAATTCTAAACTCATAGAAACAGACTCTCTTCACTCCTATATGCATCTCTTGGAATGTCTTGTATCAGTTAATTCATCTTTCTTAGTTATCCCACGTTTGTATTTTAGCATAGGGATTGAACACACGATTTCCCTGATCATGAAGTCGGAAGAAAGAAAAGAGACATTACAATGGAGTAGGGGAACTAGCTTAGAGTGTGAATACAAGACATTCTAAAGGATGGACAGCGGAATAAGAAGATTAGCTCTACGAATAAAAGTTACAGTTCAAAATTCCCTGAAACTTAACCAATACAACAGATGACATGCGTGATTAACATAAAGGTTATCTTTAGAGGAAATGGAATCGGTATTCTGATTTCAAACCTAGACGAAAGTGGTTACAGTTCTCTTTGCGCTAATGCGCTTAGAAAAGGCAGAATTCATCTGTTCCCCCACAACTATGGGTAAACAGTAGGACATACCGAGCCATTTAACCATCGTAAGGTAGCTATTCTAGGAGAACGAAAACTGTCAATTCAAATCGGTATAAATGCAGAATAGCGCACAATAAGATAATATATAATTAGAATCGCATTTTACGTATTAATAACATTAGATTAGGGAAACTTCCTAAGTAGGCTAACCTTAACCCTAGCACTAACCGTAACTCTAAAACTAACGCTAAGCCCTACCTTTAACCTAACCCTAACCCTAGCTTCTAAAATATTTTGAGTATTGCTGTTAAATTTAATGAACTGTAATGCTGTTGATACGCAATCTAATGATATTATCTCTTGCACGCTATTCTATATTAGTATCTTCAAATTAGCTGTAAGCCCTTTAAAATAGCCTTGTGTCGCATTTTTACTCGTGTCCAAGGTATTGAATAAATATATACAACAAAAGACAGCTGGAGAAGGTCGGAGGATACAACAGGCAGTACATTCGTTATATAACAACGAAGAATACAATAAGACGTTTAAATAATGAATACAATTTGGTTAATATCTTGTTGAGTTTTAACAAGATGCAAAAATACAGACACTCGTTGTGATAGACGATCAACTTGTGAATAATGGTTGTATTAAGGAAAAGTCGTGTTAGCTTTTTCGTGCATGATTCATCAGCTTTTTCACAATTTCCACAATTTTCCTATTTTTCCTACATGTCTAGATTTTTATTTTTTTATTTCAAGTTTAATCGTTGTCATATTGTCTGTTATGTCGGCATTTCTGATTCTTGCAGTGACAAATTCTGCCTCTCTTTTTTTTAATCTGCTATTTTTATAAACTACCTTTTTCAGTTCAATCTAAAAAAAATATTTTGTTGCCTGTAACAAAAAAAAAACAAAAAAAAACCTTAGACTGTACAAAACCGTTTTCGAAACATTTTTAGAACTTATTTTTCATACATATAGAACAAAAATCCTCCTTTTTTCATAAACGAATGAATCAAAGGGAAATTCTGTTAAAATTTAGCTGTTATTTTTTCTTCTTTGTGATGCATTATCTATCTAAATCAACATTTTGAAATAAAAAACATGATATTCCTTTTTCCTTTGAAATAATTAACCCTTATGAAAGTAGTTTAGTGCTACTAATAATAGAAGTTTAGTTTTTCACTTGGAATTTCCTCCTTCGTAGCTATGTTCAAGTCATCTTATGTACAATTTCCTTTGTCGATTATTATTATTATTATTATTATTATTATTATTATTATTATTATTATTATTATTATTATTATTATTATTATTATTATTATTATTATCTTATCTTCAGAAAGTGATACCAATATATGGACAGAAAAAGCATTGATTGTTATAATAAAGATAACCGAACATCTGGAAATCTGATCTCCCTGATGAGACAAAGTGAAAATTCTTCCAAGGTTTAAACGTGTCAGTGTTACTGTATGGCTGACCATCATGACTCTAATGAAACGCTAGGAGAAAAAAAAACTTTCGGGAACAACTGTAATGTAGTCAGTGACTTGGGTAAAGAAAAAGTTTGCGAAGGAAATATGCTAATTAAAAAAGTTTGATTTAAAATCAGTGAATAATAATACACTAAATCATTTTTCCATTTGTCTCGAAATAAAAAACGTAAAAGACCATTTTAAAAACACCTTTGTAAATAATTTTGTTAAATATCCAGACATTATGGCGACAGAAAAGGCATGACATTGAATATGTCTAAACATTAAAATCGACCTAAAATTAAGGTGAGGTTACTGGAGAAATTTTGATTTAAAAAAGATTTCCAGTCAGCGATATTATGATGCTAGCGACAATGAGAATTGATCGTGTTTTATAATTTTCTGGAAATAAAAGATTACTTAAGTCAGTATAGACGAAAACACGACAGATGGGTTCAGGGCCACGACAGTGAGGGGTGACGTTAGTGGGAGTTAGTTACAACGACAGTTAGTTACAGCGACTACCAGTTGGGGGGGGGGCAGTTGGGGTGTTAACACGGCGAAGGACACATAGGCGGGGTTAAGTCATACGTAGACAAGACCAGAACTGTCTCAACAATAAACTGACCGATAACGATCTCTCTCTCTTTTTCAATTGTTCGTCAAATAATTTTTTCGTAGAAGAAATTTCGGTTCCATTCTATTGTGTCACTAAGAAAAAAAAACTTATGAGTGAATCAACAACGTCAGATTCAAACAAAACAGATTATCAACAATCCTGCCCCGTGCCAATCATAAAAAACAACCCCATGCCCGACCGAGAAAGATAATTTGTTTGTAAATGAATTGAGTAGCCTTTACCGTGGCGAAAAGCTACCCCACTAAGGCTTATGCGTGCGTGGGATATACGTTCTGCAACCAGAATAGTAGCGATGGGCTATGTTCGTGACTGACCGTTCCCAGAGAAAAGGAGGAAGGCTTTAGTTTAGAGTAAACAAACAACCCCGACGCGATGGTGTCGAGAGCTGTCGCCCTGTATACGTCTTAGCTGTCTTGAATAAATCCTGGAAGCAGTATCCTACAAAACGGCAGCTGTATGGCGACATACCTCCCATCACACAAACCATCCGGGTAGTCGATAAAGACATAATGGACTGCTGAAGATGCAAAACGTTACTCTGTGGAACCTACGTAAGGACAGACCTGTGTGGATCGGCAAGCAAGAAATACATCGATCAATTCTGCGTGGTATTGGATGCTGTGCAAAGGACCTGCCAGGAGTGGTGCCCGATAGAAAGGAGTGATCAGAAAGAGTGACGGTGTCCGTGCTATCTCCACGATTTGATGTTGATGATGATGATGATGATGATAATTTTGACACCAGCTTAAGCTAGTGATATTTTATCTCCTCATATCTCCAGAACTCTTCTGAATATTTTAGTCGATCTTAACAATGTTGATGTTTAGATTGTTTCAATAAATCCTCTGAATTCCAACTCATCCAGTTTCTTTCCAATGCCCTTGAGGACCATTTCAAGGACACAAACCCGAATTAGTATGACCCTGATGTTACACATTCACGCTCATGTTACACATTTTCTCACTTATCTAACAAGTTCTAAGTATTTTTATATTTTTTGTTTTCTTTCATTTTCGATTTGTGATACATCAGGTCGATAAATACACCAGTTAAGAAGTTTTCTTTTTCTGAATAATTTTGATTTTTTGGACTGTTGTCCTCTTCTTGATTGTAGTATGTATTTACTCAATGTTTAGGCATTCCACTAGTGCTCCCTGGGTATCCTAGTATAACAATGATCCAACCTTGGAAATCATTTTAATAGTCTGACAGTTGATCAAACAGGTATCGAATAATATTTCAAATGAAACCATATAACTCCGTACAATCTAACGATCATTGAATACGAATAGTTGATATTTACCCAACCCGTTCGCCACAGTTAGGACGTAATACAAAGTCTCAAGGACGAAGCATCTAGCGAGATTCGAGCTCACTATTCAGCAGTAATGAATGTTTGAGCCTAACTTTATAAAAATTACACCATGATGGGACGCCCTAGATTAAAAATAGTTACTTGAAACCACATAATTGTACATGAATTATTAGTATGAAAAACAGTTGTTTGAAAACTATATAATCGTTTGAAAATAAAAGACATACCCTGGCATAAAATAACCCAAAATGTTTTTCTGTCGTGAAAAATATCATATATCACTTGTCAAACTTTCCCTAGAGGGCACTTTTCCTTTGAAGAGTTAAAAACATTAAACTTGATTTTTAGATTCTAATTTCTGTTTGTTTTTATAGGTACAATATGTTATTATTATTGGTTTGTAATTAAATCTTGGTGTGGTCTAA
>CM042145.1:3616371-3633871 GCA_023376005.1 Doryteuthis pealeii | reverse complement strand
AAAATCAATACAATTTATTTTTTCTTTATTTTCCAGTTTATGATTCTCAAAACCAAATAATCAGAAGAAAATATTCTATTTGTTCAACTACGTGAAATAGTTATTGCATGTTTGATTTCTTTCAACCGTTATTACAAAGATTATTGATTTCATTCTGTTGTGTCTCTGCAATTTCGGGCTTTAAAATCATAGTAGTTCAAGAGAGCTGAGTATGTAACACTGGAAATAATGAAAACAAGTGTCTCATAAATATCTTACCTCATTACCATAAATAGAAATATCCCGATAGATGATCTATAGAATAAAATAGACAGGGGAAAACTTCTAATTGTTTTTCACATACCAGATCTTTAGATAAGCTTTTATCGATACTTTGAAGTCCGTTGAATTCAACTGAATTCAACTGCAAAATTTCTGTTCCCAAGGCAATATTTACTATCAGGCTATTAACTATAATAAATATTACGGGGCTAATCCAGTAATATGGCTCAATTTGGCGTCACATGACAAAATAGAATATATATATATATATATATATATATATATCTTATTATAATGGAGATTGTGGGTTTGTCTGTCTGTAACCGAAACTATATAATTATACAAGTCATAACTCCCTTTGTTATTTACGTCACATTCTCCATGATTTTATATTTATTTAAACCTCAATTATTAATAAAATTGTTTTACATTATTAAGACCATATCTACATACTAATAACATGCAATTGTATTTATATATACAACAAAATAGCGGATTACAGTGTGAATGGGAAGGTTAATTTGCATATTGATATTTAAAATTTGATTTTAATAAATGTATGCTTAGTATTATTGATTTCTAATTGTTTGGTTTTATCTTATTGAATATGAACAAAAATCTCGGATAAATCTTAAAAGAAATCTATTATCAAGAAGAAATAACTGTAAATTTATCCTTTACTTCCTATTTTATCTAAATAGTTAAATTAGGAAAATTTACCAATGAAAGGCGGGAGTAATGGAAAATGATGGAAGAGTTAGTTTCAAAGTTGTTGAATTTTTCAATCATACCCCCTCTGTCCCAACTCTTTTTATCTGCATTCTTATTCAGTTTCATTAGCCTTTCTAATTTAATATGTGTGTGTGTGTGTGTGTGTGTGTGTGTGTGTGTGTGTTTGTGTGTGTATGTGTGTGTGTATACTTATGCTAAGCGGTAAGGATATAACTAATTTAGCACTCAAACATAACTATTTTTACTACTGATCTATTCGAGAACTTCAGCTCAAACACAATTGTTTTTCTATAGAAAAGACGAAATTGTAACCTTGATTCTTCCAAACATTGTATCCATCGAATTTCTCTAATCGATAAAACTTTGCAATACACATGTAATTTAATATAGAATCAGAATACGTCATGTGAGACACTAAAAGTCAATATGTTAATTTCTGCCTCAATTGATTTCAAATTGAATCTCGCATACGTTTGCTCAACAAAATATTTTCGGAAGCCGGATGAAATATTAAGTAACAACACGATGACAAGTGGAAAGAAAATTTCCCAAGTTTCTGGCAATTGTATTGAAATTGAAAGTTCTCTTTGCATATAAACAATTTCAAGGCTTCTTTAAACGACTTGGCCAATCCAAGTCCTTCTAGTGACAGAAGAGAGGAAATAAGTAAACAGCTTCACTCTTTTTTCTATTCGATTGGCTTGATTTGCCCGCATTGTTTGCAGATGAGAAAATCAAATCTATGAGACAACGATATCCGACTTCTCGGCAATTCGTTGTGATTCCTGTCCTAATGTGATAGACGTGCACATACACGTTTGCACTCAATTTGTCTCTGTTTGTCTCATACACACACACACACACATACACACACACACACACATATATATATAATATATATATATATATATATATACTAACAAATATATGCACCCCCGGGTGCAAGTATTTAAGTTTTGATATAATAAAATATCATATTAAATTAGAAAGGCTAATGAAACTGACTAAGAATGCAGATAAAAAGATCTGCAACAGAGGGGGTATAATCGAAAAATAGAACAACTTTGAAACTAACTATTCCATCATTTTCCATTATTCCCTCTTTCATTGGTAAATTTTTCTAATTTAACTATTTAGTTAAAATAGGAAGTAAAGGATAATATTACAGTTATTTCTTCTTGTAAATAAATTTCTTTTAAGATTTATCCACGAGATTTTTTTTATATTTCTTAAGATAAAACCAAACAATTAGTAATCAATAATACCAAGCACATATTTATTAAAATAACATTTTAAATATCAATATGCAAATTAGCCTTCTCGTTCAAACTGTAAACCGCTATTTTGTTGTATATATAAATACAATTGCATGTTATTAGTACGTAGATATGGTCAACAGTATTGATAATGTAAAACAATTTTATTAATAACTGAAGGTTTAAAAGAATGAAATCATGGAGAATTTGACGTAAATAATTAAGGGAATTGTGACTTGAGTAGTATATAGTTTCGGTTACAGACAGAAAAACACACAATCTCCATTATAATATATATATATATATATATATATATATATTATAAAAAAGGAAGGTCCGCAAAATGTATTTTGTTCTCAGAAAATTTGTTTAATTCTTTTTGTTTTACATGTGCAACACGTGTTTCAGATCTTCTGGTATCTTCTTCAGGCTTTGATTGATAATATGAAAATGAATTCTTACATGCATGTGTATATTTATACATACACATGAGTATTTCACCCTCTCTTTCTCTTTTTATGGGAGTGGAATGGAATTTCATTTTTAACATTAGTCTTTTAAACAGGTGTTTTTGTTTTTGGGTGGTTTACCTATAAAGTCATTAGCTGAATTTTTATAGCTTTTTTTATAACTTTTTTTATTTTTATTACTTTTCTATTTGGGTTGTCTTGATAAAGTTCATCAATATATATATATATATGTGTGTGTGTGTGTGTGTGTTTATGTGTGGGTCTATGTGCGTGTGTATGTGTATATATGTGTGTGCGTGTGTGGGGAAGAGAGAGTTTTAAAATTTGCTTGATGAATTGTCTGTATATTGGTTTGGCGTTTGGTTTTGAATGCGAGTGTAAGGAAAATTATGTAACTAGGGTTTTGTTTGTTTATCTTCGATTTATTTTCTTGATATGTCGGGATGAAATCCCTTCATCATAAGGTTTTTGAATGCTCGCGGCTTTCTAGATAGATGTTGATTTCTGTCTGAATCAAGATATTCTCGTGTAGTTTGTAATTCTGGATGTGTATTGTTTGATTAACAATGTCTTATTCTTATGAATTCTTTGAGTGTTAATGTTTGTGTGTCTACGTTTGTTTAGTAATGTTTTAGTATCATTCCAAATTATTCGTGCATGTGAAGGTGATGTGTGTGTGTGTGCTGGTGTGTTGGTGTTTCCTATGTATGTGTGTATTTTTATGTCGCCTCTGTGGTGTTCGGGGCACCGTCTGAACTATCCTTGGATAAGTTTTTGGAAAAGTCCCATTCATTTGTATTATTCGTATCCATTTATTTCGTTTAGTTTATGGAGTCACCTGTCTTCATTTCTTGGCATAGTTCTTTACTTATCTGAGTGTGTGCGAGTGTTTTCTGGTTTGAGAGTACTTATGAGTCTGATGTGCGGGCGCGTGTTGTCTCTGTGTATGTGTGTTGGATTTAGGTTCTTTGCAAGTTGATTGTATTATGAAATCTGCACTGATCTCAGTTCTGTTATTAATTTTGGGAGCTAAATTAGCTATCAAATGTGCTTCATTAATTGGCCTCGAATGTAACTTATTTTTCCATGTTTTTGCATTTCACAAGGTGTTTGCGAAAGAAGATGTCTGTGAATATTAATACGACAAGAGACAATTATCCAATAACAGCTGTAGAGACATCACTAGCTGCACGCTGGCGAATTGTCCCATCCGTGACATAGGCATTTACCATGAAGTGCACGTGGTATACTGCACATAATTTCACAAACACAACCAGTTCTATATAGGTAACACTACCAGAACGTTACACATTAGAATCAAAGAATACATGCATATAAAGGTGTCTTCTTTTTCTGGGCTTTATTTCAAGAGACAAATCACTAGCCTTTAAAGGCTTAAACCAGTTTGATGCATCTTACATTAATCGGTTGATGTATTTAACATGTCTTTTTGGACTCCCAATCCACCCATAAAAAGTATAATTAATGTTCCTATAACTCTAGTGTCTGAACCCATAGATGTGGAGGTTGGACAAAGTATACATGGAATACTTTGAAGAGACAACATTAGGATCTACATTAATAAAGCCGTTAATGTGGCTTAGATACGTGGATGACACATTCATTCTCTGGTCCCATCAGGAAGATTTTTAAATACTAATGAACCATGTGAACTCAATCCCTCCGTCTATATAGTTCACAATGGAGAAGGAACAAGACCACAAATTGTCCTTCCTAGATATAATAATTCGCACAGAGCAAAGATTCAGTTCATCCGTGTATCTAAATCCTACCTTCACCGAACAGTACCTCAACTTCAACTTCCACCATTCATAGAATATACAGAAAAGAATCATCCCTTGCCAACAACACCAGGCAAAAGCCATCAGTAGTGAGTATGTATATAAGAAGAAAATGGACAGCTTAAGGTAAACCCTCCGTTGTAACATTTATCCTGAGAACATAACATTAACTATGAGAAATCAAGATCGCAGGACAGAGGATGATACCCGAAAACTTACCACAGTCTGTCAGCCCTATGTCAAAGGCTTGTCTGAAAAGATTCAAAAGGTATGTAATCCATATAACATCAGGACAACATTCAGGATTAACTTGACTCTTTGTAAACATCTCCCCCGAGTCAAACCCCTAAGAGAATACTACATGGCCAAGAATTGTGTTTATTCCATCATATGCAGCTGCGGCAAAGCGAACAAAGGCAAAACATACCCCCGCTCGGAGTAAGACTAGAGGAATACCAAAAAGCAGTGGTAGGAGGGGAAATAAAAAAATCGGGTATGGTTGACCATACATGGACTGAAAAGGGAAGCCATCTGCCCTTATGGAATGAAGTTAATATAATAGATATGGAAGAACATTGGAGAGGAGACTCCTAAAAAAAATCAGCCCATATGTTAGGCTATAGTAACCTCTTAAGTATAGAGATGAATACAATATCGGAACTATAATTAAAATGGCTACATTGGATTAAAAAAATGCAATATGAGTCAAGTTTAAAAACATACATGAGTGTAACAGTAGATATTCTAGGTAAAATAAAACATTATGTTTATAATTCCAAAACCTCCATGGCACAACGGATATAGATGTTGATTACATACAGTTCAAAGTGATATCTATCTCAGAGATGTATGTTTAATCCTAGCCGAGGTCGAAAGCAAAATAGAATAATTAACAAAACTTAAAACTTGTAGCCGGTCATGATTCACGGAATGAGAAAGTCTACCCCAGTAGATTGAATAAAACGTTCGGTTGGGCGTTCCGTGAAAGCTCCCAATTTTGACAAGAAAGATCCCAAGTTCGAGAAGTTTATTTATTTGTGACGTTTTAGCTAGAAACGCCTAATGTCCGCTCCACCATTATAATGTTATTTTATCTCAATTCTAATGTTAACTGTCTTCGAAAATATAGATCAAATCTTCATAATTTTCAACACGAAATTGGAGCTCGGGTGATAGCGAATGAGTATATATATATAGAGAGACTTTGTCTTTAATTGTTTTATTTTTGTAGTTACAAACACACAACTGTCCTTTATATATGTATAAATAGATGTCTAAACATTGACATGAATTCACTTCTATTGTTCATCAATTTGTTTTTAGTGGGCACTTTCGTCTACCGGAGACATTATACTTTAGAATGGAGAGGATAGGTATCATTTATTACCAAGTTTAACAATAGTGAAACTCAGTAACCAAAACTATGTATATGTAGCAGTTTAAAAATGAGTATACACCTATATATATATATATATATATATATATATATATACAAATTCAATATTTTTTAAGTCGGTGGAGCACCCGCCTCGAGACAACAAGATTTAAGGTTCGATAACAGTCCTCGCCAACTCAGCGTATGAGTAGCACAGCGTTGACCGGCGCGGTAATGTGAGGAGTTAATGATAAGTATGGCGGGCCGGGTTAGCTCAGTCGGTAGAGCGTTCGGCTAGAAACCACAATGATCCTAGTTCGATACCGGTCCTCGCCAACTCAGCGTATGAGTAGCACAGGGATCTGTGCGGTAAAGTAAGGAGCTGATGGTAGTGTGGCGCTCCACCTCAGATGCTAAAACAATCTCCTTGGTCTAGCGCTATTG
Organism: Doryteuthis pealeii; assembly: GCA_023376005.1. NCBI lineage: Eukaryota > Metazoa > Mollusca > Cephalopoda > Myopsida > Loliginidae > Doryteuthis > Doryteuthis pealeii. The sequence continues at coordinate 3,627,531 of CM042145.1, read as the reverse complement.
AAAAGGGGATAGACTCCCTCGCTATTTAGCTGATACCCATAATAGGTCACACCACCAACTTTAATTTTTACTATTTTATTAGAGTTTCAATGCTGTAGTGCTTGATAATGAATAGTTTTACTTCTATATATGTCAAAGATAAATTTTTAAAAAATCCTGATATATTTGGTTTAGAAAAATAATTCCTAAATAAAACTGGAGGGAGAATTGGACGCTGGGGCCATTATATGTACAAAACTTTGTTTGGTGTTCAGCAAATGCTTCTTGCAAAATACTTTTCTAGTCTAATGAATTTCTGTCGGACTAGATCTAGAAGGTATTCGTTTTGCGTTTAATAGATCGTTAATTAAAAGTGTATTATCTATAAAAACTCATCGCCATTTCAAAGTTTCCACATAGTCTGATGGTTATTTACGCCATAAGATTAATTCATTTAGCACTCACAGAGACGAAATCTCAAAGGATCGACTGTAGAGATGTTGATTACCGATATCCTCAAGAGAACGCATTAATTCATCACCTTTCACGCTTTAACAAAGTTCTTCTAACTATAGTCGTCAAGAGTTAAAGCTAGATTGTTAAACCAAAAAGTCAGAGAACCAGTGCCATTGTTAGTGCTTATTTGACACTTCGACCAAAGAAAATAAATATTCAACACCGCCAAAGATATATATTCGAGGGACACTACAATGATAATGCGTCTTCTTTCTTTCCACGGAAATTAAGACAGATACAGAAGCACAATAACACCGGTGGATTTAGAAAAAAAACATCTAGAAAATAAGTGTTATTGTTGGTGCTTATTTGGCACTTACAGCAAAGTACATAAATATCCAAGCACCATCCATCATAGAAATTCAAGGGCGCTCCGAAATAATGCTTTTTTATTTCCAAAGAAACTACGACAGATAGAGTAACTCAATAACATAGGTGTATCGAGAATAAAGCTAGAGAACTAGTGTCATTGTTAGGCTTATTTGGCTCTCAGAGAAAAGCATACATTTCCAACCTCCATCCATCATAATTATTCGAGGGCACTCCAAAAGTAATACCTCTTTTCCATTCCCACGGAAACTATGACAGATACAGTTGCACGATAACACCGTCAGATAGATAAAGTTAAAACACTTTTTTCACTGTCACTACGATAGACTGTACATTTTTGCTAGCGATAAATAAGAGGCTGCATGTGACTCTAGTAAAGATTTGCTTCAGAATAGGCGACCTACTTTTTCACAATAGCACCATTGTCGAGAAAATGTCCGCATTTTACACTTTTTATCAACCTGATTCGCTGTTCGAGATTATCTTTATTTCTTATGTTGACAACCATTTTCTCACCCATATCGTCGTTAGCACTGTTGAAAGCTCGTTATCCATTACTTAACTGGGCTAATAGATACCGTTTGATCTCATTAAACATTTAGTATGCGCCGTCAAATGTCAATGGGCATAATTTTCGGCATTGAGTAATCCAATAATTCATTCCAGCTTTCCGCTACTTCAGCTATATAATTTAAAAGTCCTCCCAGCCGCTAAAAAACGGTCTTTTAATTATGGCATTAGACTCCATCCGATGATGAAGACTCATATCGGGAGCTCTTGGGATTGTAAGTACTCATTCGTTGTCAATACTCCAATATCTGCTCTTACAGGGAATAGTACTATCTTAAGATTTATTTGAAATGTATTAGAATTCGATAGGAATACAAAACAATATGTAAATGAAGTAAAATAATTATAATTTAATATAAATATTGTCTTAAATATTAATTAGATAGAAATAGTTATTTGAAATTGTGTATAAATTATTAGTATTAAGAATACTTACTTCAAATTAGATAGGGATATTTAAAAAAAAAATTAACCGTGTGTAAACAAATGATTAAGTATAAATAGTGTCTTAAATAATTATTAAATAGAAATAGTTACTTGAAACTGTAAATAGATTAATATTTTTACGAAAAGATCACTTATTAGCATTAAGAATAGTTTCACGAAACTATAATTACTTAATGATTATTAACATTATTTGATTTAAACCATATCGTTGCTTGAATAAAAACATGGTATTACATAAACCAACAAGGATTGATATGCCATAAAACTAGCCAACCAACCTACTTCTGTTTTCATGTCAGATGCTATTTTACGATATAGACGCTCAGCTGCTCTCTAGTACCAAGACAGAAAATAAAATGCCGATCTTGGGATGGCTTAATGTCTACTGGCATACGTAAACATCGGACATTGATTGAAAACATAATAAAACAGGGAGCATTACGAAAGGGATTTGTAGGTTTTGGTTTCTCATTGGCAGAAATGTATTGCCATCGGTCATTTCTATTTAGAAAATAGTATTTTGTAGCTGAATACTTTCTCTATAATCAAGGAACAACTGTGTTGTACTCATTGTATACGTTGTATTTCACGTGGAAATAGATTGGAAGCGTTACATTCAGAGCGCTATTCGTAGTTTATTTAGAAATGTAATATATTTCTAATCGTCTGATATATTTGATATTTTTGATACAATCTTTTCATACTACTTATAATAATGTAGACAGTAACTGAAAAGAATCAACAGATGCAAATTCAAATTCAATAATTTTGATTTTGTGTGGTAACCCCTTTAGGAAAGTATATTAATATCTAATCGCTTACCCTTTTGTTTGGTTTGACAACCTCTAGACATTTCTTGAAGCCAGTCATCAGACTTTTATAGACACCAAGCGAGTTATTGATCTCTCTTTATCTTTAATTCCCGACACACATTTTTAGTGGGACTTACATTGTGTAGGCAATTGAAGAAGACAATAATATTTCATAAGCAGCAAGTTTTTAAACCCAAACTCGAGAAATATAACTGGGGTCATTAACATAGGAATTACATTCTGTTGATTTTGAAATTATCCTTATAAGCGGATAATTATTTACATTTAAAATAATCTGATTTAGAGAATAAAGTAATTTCTAGTCAAACTTACAATGATTATTTGTTGGTGTTCGCATCGAACTGAACGTCATTTCTAATCATCAATGTATCGATATAACGGAGATGATTATCAAATGTTAACTGAAATACTTCACTCTTTCCTAAACAGAAACATTAATATCATTATGTAGTAAAAGTTTTAATATTTGTGTCATCATCTTTAGATCTTTAATCAATAAAAGATTATTTTATAGAAAACTACATTGTATGCATTGACATGTATATTCTTTGGTATAGAAGGCTGTCCATAAGATTAACCCTTCTATACCAATGAATGTGAATAACTCAGTTCAAATCGTATTCACTATCCTTGGTCAGCAAACGTTACTCATTAAACATTTAACATGCAAAATACACTGGTAAAGAACATTCCAATTTTTTAAATAGGGTATAAACCAAAGAATAGTTGATTTTAATATGTTCGGTACTTATTAGATGAAGGACAACGTTTTCATGTCAAATTGTTTAGTCTCAACTTGGGTGACAATTTGTTTCTTTTTTGAATCACCTTTAATTAATTTGATGATATGGTTTACTTATTTATTTGGTAATTTATGAGGAAGATCATCCCAGTCTCCTGCCTCAAAACTTGCTACCGGTGATTGCTAAAAAAAACAACCCCAGCTACGACTGAAGTCCGTAGCCGAAGCAGTGTCGATAAAACGTTTTATTTCCTTTTATTATTTTATTAAGGCATAATCGAAAATAGTTTGTATCTTTTTCTGAAAAGCAGATGAATAGATAGGAACAGAGATAGATGGATAGATAGATATAAACAAAGTAACATAAATAAGAACAAATTGATATAAATAGAAAAATAGATAGTTTTGAATAGACTGATATATAGATAAATAGATATGGACATAGATAGTTTTTTTTTTATTAAAATATAAAAGAATATCTAAATACTCAGATTTTCTTTTATTCATGTTTGTTTAATGTCTTGTTTTTAATTTAAATAAACTAGAATATCTAAATATTTTTATGTTTTTATTCTTGTAAGTGATTGTTGGAAATAAATATATTAGAATAAAATGAAAATACCGAAAAAAATAAACATTTTGGATTTTTTATATGTAATTGAATGTCGAAAAAAAAACGCCCTAAGTTGGTTGTTTTCTTTCAAGTGACACTGCTTCGGCTACGGACTTCAATTGTAGCTGGGTTGTTTTTTCAGCAGTCACCGGTAGCAATTTTTGAGGCAGGAGACTGGAAGGTCTTCCTCATAAATTACCATTTATTTAAAGTGCAAGTGTTTGATGTTGATGTATTTTAAAGATAATGTCTTAGAGAAAAACATCCTGTTTACCTTTTTAAGATAAAGTGAAACCCAGCTCCATAGGGAAGCCAATATTCGGAAATTCTTTAAATGTAGAATATTTTTCTTGGCATCTTTTATGCTAACTAAAATGTAAGTTAGGAAATTAAATTAAACAAATGCATTGCACGCAAATTTTGGTCATAACACCAAAAATGGTATCCATGGAAATATTATTTTTAGCGCAAAAGTGTTAATTAAAATGCATCTAATTAATGAATAGCACAAAGCATCAAATTAACGTTAAACTTTAAAACAACAAAATTAAAAGAAGATAATTATTTAATGCTAAAACAGAGTACTTCCCTTTAGCTATTAAATATAAATTCTATGAATAAAATGTAACTTTTAATCCAACTTAACGGATAACGAATACAATTTTTACGCGGCTTTTGATTAATATAATTTAGTAGTTCGAGTAAATAAAAGGATATTAACATAATAAATTTAAAATACATATTTACCCAATTCTTTATCCACAGACAGGATGTGACAAAACATTATTTTCTAATTTCTAATTTTCATTCTAAACTCGTTACCTAGCCAAGGTTAAATAATCAGTTTCTCCTACTATTTACCCATGGGTGGAGAAATATATATAGATATAGATTCATGATTTTCTCATGGGTATCAGCATGAAGTGAAGAGCAAACAGTCTCATCTTGAATTTGAAAATATGTTTCCAATTTCATTTCCTACGACAATAACCGTGCTTCCAAAATCTGTTCCTTGCTAGTGGATTTTGAGGACATAAACACTGCTGTGCAGTTGGAGTCAGAGGTAATTAAATAGTCACTGGAATCAGAGTCGGTAAAACTATGCCAACTCCGACTAGTTGAATTCACAATTTATATGGCCCTAGTTTAGTCTGTAAAGTTACACACTGCACACTCCTTTTAAATAGATTATAAAACATTATGGTTTTATATTTATTATTAATTGTAATCACTTTAATTACATAAAAAGGAGTCGGAGTCAGAGGTGCCAAAAATAGAGGAGTCAGAGTTGAAATATTATCTGTGTTATTCGGACTATTGTCCTCATCTTCATTGTTATCTGTGCAACGTTTCGGACGATATGCCCTCCGGTCTTCTTCAGGAATAACACAGATAATACTAATCATCGAGCCTCATCTCAAACATTCAGAGAAATAGTTAGAGTTGAGAGTTTTGTATTCCGACTCCACAGCTCTGCTTATCTTCTTATTATAATGGAAAAAGATAATCGCAACAGTCTGTCCTACTATTTACCCGTGGGTGGAGGAAGAACATATAGATTCATGATTTTCTCATGGGTATCAGCAGGAAGTGAAGAGCAAACAGCCTCATCTTGAATTTGAAAATATGTTTCCAATTCCATTTCCTACGACAATAACCGTGTTTCCAAAATCTGTTCCTTACTAGTGGAACTTGGAGAAATATACTGAAGAAAAACATAATCGCAACATGGCGAAAAATGATACAGATCTTAGTGAGGCCGAGTGTTTATCTTAAAGCATGTGCTCGTATTGATTGATGCCTGTCAATATCTACTATAAATCTTGAGGAAATTGAAACATATTCCCATTGATGCGATCTCATTTTCCGCCAGTGTATTTTAATTATATAATTAATTGATTATTTGGCTTATTTATCCAAGTGTCTTTTGATTAATTACTGCTTCGGGTAAAATGTTAAAAATCTGCAAATATCTATTTCTTTTTACCTTGTGGCATGGTAGAACACGTGTTAAACCTTCTGGCATATATTATTAATATTATAAATATGATTTATGCAAGCAATTGAATTAATCATGCATTAAAAAATGAATCCATTCTTGTGGTTATGTACACATAGTGATAGAAAAAATCATGAGTAGCAAAAATAAAAAAAAATGAAAAATAAAACAATAAACATAGATGAATTGTAGAGATAACAACATTCGGTATATGTACAAAAGATTCAGATCGTTTCTTTCACTTTTAACTGACTTTATTCCTATTTTCTCCTCTCTCTAATTTTACTTTAGTCATTTCCCACGTTAATAAATTAAAATTTTCTGCCGCCAGAAACAAAAGAAATTTGATGATAATCTCGGTGTGACTAAATCTGCATTAAGTTTGTTGAGGCGAAAAAACATTCCGATGTTTAGAATATATCAGACATGAACTAATTAGTTGATTTTAATGAGAAATTCACTACTTATTATATAAGGAACGAATCTTTTTGTCAAAATAAATTTAATGCTTAAATTTTCCTGACAATATTTTTCTTGTTGCATAAATTCGGTCGAGCATCCGCCTAGGGATGACAAGTTCCCGGGTTCAATGCAAGCTCTTGCCAACTTAGCGCATGAGTAGCACAGTAAAGTGTGCGGTAAAGTGGAGGTGCAGATAATAGGGATGGCTCTGCACTTCAGACGCAAAAGCAATCTACCATATCTAGCGCTAGGGAAAAGGGTGTAGAGTCCCTCGCTGATCGGCTGACACTGACATTAGGCCAATCCGCCAAATTTACTACGTTACTACTATGTATTTAAAATGGAAGAGTTTGATATGTATGTAGTTATCAAAACTACAACACTGTTAAGGTCGGCTAGACTACTCAGAAGAGTTCAGGTTACCTGAGGAGACTTGATGTCACTCAGCCTCTAGTGAACGACGGACTACGGCAGATGTGAAAACGAAGGGAAAAAGCGGAACACATAACTTACTTTATATAGATCAACACATTCTTAAAGAAGTTACAAATAGGCGAAAAATATTGCAATGGCATAGATTGACTACGGAAAAGCTTATGACATGATCCCACATATTTGGATTTTAGAATGTCTAAAAATCTACAAAATATCCAACAACATCATACATTTTATCAAGAAAGCCATGGAAAACTGGAGAGTCCAATTAAAAGCAAGAGGACAATCCCTGGCAGAAGTAAAAATCCAGGGAGACTCACTATCATCACTACTATTTATTATAGCAATGATGCCACTCAATCATATACTCAGAAAATGCACAGGGGGATACAAATTCACTAACTCTCAGGAAAAAATAAACCACCTTATGTACATGGATGACATAAATTTGTTTGCAAAATTGAAAAAGAACTAGAAATCATGGTACAAACCATCAAAATATATAACCAAGATATAGTGATCGAATTCGGAATCGAAAAGTGTGCTATGCTATATAAAAAATGGGGTGGGATTAATGGATGGAATACAACTACCAAACAGAACACTATAAAATCACTTGAAGAAAAAGAAAGCTACAAATACTTAGGAGTTTTAGAAGCAGACAATATCAAGCAAATAGAGATGAAAGAAAAGTTAAAAAAGAATACATCAGAAAAAACAAGGAAGCTCTTAGAAACCAAACACAACAGTAGAAATTCTATCGAATTAATACATGGGCCGTCCCCGTTATAAGATACTCTGGGCCATTCTTAAAATGGACAAAAGAAGAATCCAGACAGATAGACCAAAGGACTAAGAAATTAATGACGATGCACAAGGCTTTACATCCTAGAGACGATAAAGATAGGCTATATGTACCGAGAAAAGATGGAAGAGGTCTTGCCAACATAGAGGACTGTGTAGAGGCCACAATTCAAGGACTCGAATAATACACAAAAAATAGCAAAGAAAGATTACTTATGGCTGCCAACAATAGCGAATGTAATATATGGACAAACAGAAAAACAACGAAAACTAGAAAACAAAGATGGGAAGAAAATATGGGCACTTCAAACGACAAATCGGAGAGGTTGCACTTAAAAAGACTTGGACATGATTAAGAAGAGGAAATCTCAAGAGATAAACTGAATCACTAATAATTGCTGCACAAAATAATGCCTTAAGAAAAAATTATATCAAAGCAAAAATTGATAAGACGCATGAGATGAGACTGTAAACCATGTATTAAGTGAATGTAGCAACCTAGCACAATGGGAATACAAAGCTAGGCACGACTGAGTTGGGGAGGTGATCCACTGGAAATTATGCAAAAAAATTAATTTTGAACATACAACAAAATGGTAAATGCATAAACCATAAGCTGATCTTGAGAATGAAACGCATAAAATTCTCTGGGACTTCGAGATAAAGACGGATCACCCTATCCCAGCCAGGAGACTAGACCTAGTGTTAAATCTCAAAAAAGAAAACGTGTCAACTGGTGGACTTTGTGGTTCCAGCAGATCACAGGGTGAAACTGAAAGAAAATGAAAAGATGGATAAATACCTGGACCTTGCGAGAGAATTGAAAAAGCTGTGGAATATGAGAGTGAAAGTGATACTATTTGTAGTTGGTGCACTTGGAACGGTCCCAATAAACCTTGAAAAAAGATGAGGATCTGGAAACCAGAGAAAGAATTGAGACCATCCAGACTACTCCACTGCTGCAATTGGCCAGAATACTCAGAAGTCCTGGAGACCTTAGGAGACTTGTTGTCACTCAGACAGAGAAAAACTCAAAAAGAGTGAAAATAATAATAATAATAATAATAATAATAATAATAATAATCTGTGGGGCTCTTTCCGGTGAGAATAATGAATGTCACCAAAAAGTGTTGTGAAAACATTCGGCTATCATATTTTATCGATAACTAACTCTAACTTGTCTAAGTGACGTTTGAACAATCAGGCAGGTGTCTTCAGTTGTTCAGCTATGCATAAGTCTTTAGAATTTGAATTTTAGATTTAAAAATTCAAAAAATGAATTAATGATCACGCCACCTATGAAATTGAGTAGAGGTTGACACTTGAATCTTTGTTTGTGAAACCATTAAATCATTAAATTAATGTTTAAGCATTTTTATTTTTTTATTTTTTGAATTTCAACTGCACAAAAACGTCACCGATGTAGAGCCTGGCGTAAATATTTCACTTAAAATGATGTTTTCAAAAATCGACCTATACACAAGTACGTAAGGTAAAAGAATATCCTTTTGAAAACTGTCAGACAGAACTGACAGCAATTAATTCTCGATTAAAGTTTTATTAAAATATTTTTTTCTAGCAAAGAGATAACAAACTCCTGCACTGCAGAATCTGATAAAATTTCTCTCCATTGGAGACTTCATCAATTATTTGTAAATAAAGAAAACCTTTCACCCTCTAATCTACAGCTGTACTTCTAAGACACACGTTACCATATTAAGATTGCCATACAGCATGGAAAAACCAAAATCAGGCATCGTCATTAGATTTCTAACTCCCTATCGACTGGACTAAGAATACGTCAACTGCATTCCCCAGGAGAGGGGTAAGACTCTCCCCCCCCCCAAAAAAAACTTAAACTGCATCTGGTGGAGAGGCTCTGGCTTATATATATATATATATATATATATATATATATATATATATATATAGAGAGAGAGAGAGAGAGAGAGAGAGAGAGAGAGAGGGAGGATAAGCAGGTGTATGTGTGTGTAGAATAAAAAAAATTGTTTGAGTTTCTGGTTGAAATAAATTATAACGGAATGACGGTTGTTAAGTTTTCTTTCTTTGAAAGTTAAATATTATTATACAGCTTTCTTTGGGGATTTATAAAAAATCTTTGTATGAGTATATGTTTGCACTTACAAGAGCATACAGTATGGTTATACAGTGAGATTTTGAAGATCCCAAATAATGTTTAATCTGACCTGAACTGGTATTATCTTTTATGGTGTCATTTTTGGTCAAATATACCTTTATGGAAAATATTAGTATTAGATCGGAATATTTAAAAATGTATCTCTGTGTGGAAATTATTCGTATTAGAAAGAATTATTGATACTATATAACTGAGTGCAAACGAATGATCATTGAATAGTTATAATTACTCAAACCCATACAGTAGTGTAAAATAAGGATACTTGAAAGCATATAATTATATACTAATTATTTGTATTAGAAAGGAACGCCTTTATATATAACTGTATGCAAATAATTGAATATTATTAAATAGTTACTTGGAACCATATATTTTGCTTGCATTGTGAGTTTTATTTTAAAATAATTGAAACCATATAATTTTAATATATAGAGATACTTATAATAAATCTTAATATATAGAGATACTTTATATATAGTAGGAATAATATGCACCATCCGGGCGTAAAATATTAAGTTTTAATGTAATGAAATATATAGAATTAGAAAAATCTAACAAAATTAACTGATTACACATATAGAAAGATTAAATTTATTATAATTATATTTTAATTGTTCTATATATAAAATCAATCATTTGATTGATTTTGATATGTTGGCGAATAAAACAATAATATTAAAGATCAATACCACCAAGTAATTATTTTTAAAACCCGATTTTGTTAAACCCAGTATGCAAATAAACCTCACCTTATATGATGTAAATCATCATTTCTTAGTGATAAATGAGACACATTACAGATTATAGTCATGATTAAAATCACACATCTACAGATAATTCACATTTTGGCAGTAAATAACCCATTATGATATGATGTACTCTTAAACGAATAAACCAAACCTACATTTATTGTTGTCTTTCTTTCTTTCATTCTTTTTATTTCACTGTGAACGTTTGTTGCTTTCTTTTCTTTCTTTCCTAACATTTATAAATTCATCAAATTTGGATAATAAATATAGCCCTTGGAGTATCCTGAAAATTAATTTGCAAATATTAGCCTGGAACCCGGAGAGATTTGAACTCACTACTCATAGTCTGCTCGCTAATCATAATATCAATCGAGATTCAACCTACTAAACTTAGTAGATAAATACGTTCGTAAAGTTTGTCATGATAACAATATATCTATACCGTTCAAAGTGAAGTAAGGTTCTTTTTATTATTATCTGATGGTTAACGAATGCGACACACACCTGAGGTATCCCTTTGAGC
>CM042145.1:3593871-3613871 GCA_023376005.1 Doryteuthis pealeii | reverse complement strand
GACAAACATTTTGAGGGGTTTCGATACCGGCTAGAGGTAGCTGTTAAAAAGTCGAGCCGCACTGATGAGAAGTAAACTTCAAAACACGTGTCTATCGATGGCTGATATATATATATATATATATATATATATATATATATATATATATATATATTAAGAGTAAGGAAATGAATATAAGTATAAGATAAAAGGATATGAAACACACAATGCTTCATTTTAACAGCATTGTGTGTTTTCATATATATATATATTATATATATATATATATACGTGTGGGGGTGGGGGTGTACAATAATAGGCACGCTGTTCTAAGTAAGTTAATTTACATAAAGTTGTTAAAATATAGTTAAATGATTAACTAGGTTTTATTATTCGTTTTCAAATTTGAATATTTTGAAATATTTTTAAGTTTAGTATTACAAAAATGTTACCATCAAGCTTTAAAATAAGAAAAAATAATCTCCATTTTTCACATTAAAGTTGTTTGTTTGTTTTCTTTTTTCATTAAGATTATATTTAATATATTTCTGTTGAAATTAAATTACAAAACTTTGAAAAGAATATAGACAGCAATTAATAACAATTTATTTCAGAAGCTGAGCTGAGCCTGGATGTTTATCAGTGATTAAACATATTTTCTCAACATTTGCCGCTTCTGATTGAAAAGCGGTGATTAAACAGTGTAAATTCGGATTATTATTTTTATCTTTTAATTACGAAAAGTTATTTCAATGTGTATTAAGTTTTAATGAAGGATTGCAATTTGCAATGTATGTTTGGAAACAAGAAAATAAACACACACAAATATATCACAATGTTCGTGTACAACAGCTGTGTATATACACACAGACACATGTGTGTGTTGTATATATATATATATATATATATATATATATATATATATATATATTTTACAAAGTTTTCACAGATCAATGTTCATTATAAACAGCGACCCAGGTTTCATGCTAAGGGGCAATCATCAGGTTGTTGAGCAAGATCCCATGGTGTTTGTTGAAGTTCTTTACTCAATGTCACATTTTGGATTGCAAATAACGTCGGTTAGTTCCGCGGACGCTATTATAGTTCGGATTTACTAAAAATAATTTTTTCAAAATTTGCATTTTTTTGTAGTAATGCCAACGATGTTTATAATGAACATTGATCTGTGAAAACTTTGTAAAAATAAATATTAGCACTTACAATTTGTGATTGAGCACTGTATTTTCTTTGTTTCATCACAAAAAAAAATTTTGTTTTTACATATACCTATATATATATATATAGAGAGAGAGAGAGAGAGAGATATTCATGGCCCCCTCAAATTACCGGAATATTCTAAATAAAAACACACACATACTACACAAAAAATTCAATTACTCAAAGCCTTATACATTAAACAAAAAAACCCATATTAAACCAGATCAACTTCGAATACAGCAACTACATTCTCAAATGCCTATTATTTCCCACCAATTCTCCTCTTCTATTCCCCATAACATATAAATCTGTAAGTATCTCCCTCTATTTATTCCTCCTACTACTCGGTTTGTTTAACAAGAACCACGGAAACATCTCATTACTCAACACTTAACGATGGCACTACGTAGTGTCGGAAGTACTAGTGAAATAACCTTTGATGGATTCATTCAAAAATTCCACCCAGACATAAAAAGATGGCCAGATAATTGTAAAAGATTAAAAAGAAACTTGTCAGACGGGAAATATCTGTCGCAGTCAACCATATATATATATATATATATATAATATATATATATATATATATATATATATATATATATATCTTTTTTTATTCTTCAAAACGGATTACAATTTTTCCAGGGGAAAATCCATCATCTCTCCGCCTCAAAATCCGTCGCATGCGACATGACGTCATTAACCGTCTTTCTCGCCCGCGTTTGAACACTCTTTTCACGATATTTTTTAAAAAGTTATTTTTTAGAACATTTCAAAAATTCTCCGCTTTCCAACGAATTTCATTTAAAAAAAAATGATTTACTCTGATAAGGTCAAATCTTCTTCGTGTGCGGAACATTTCTACATTTTTTCTATTATTATTATTTCATTTCACTTGGTTATTTAAAAATAATAATAGTTAGAATTATGTACACATGGATAAACTCCTGACTGAAACACGTGTAAGTAACATTGATTAAAATATTATATTTGATCCATTCTATACTTTCTTTCCTGTATTTCTTTATTCAATATATATATATATATATATATATATATGTGTGTGTGTGTGTGTGTCTGTCTGTGTGTGTATGTGTGTGTATGTGTGTGTGTGTGTGTATCGGTAACGTAGTCGGGTTTTAATAAAGAATAATTAAAAATGTCGTGACATTTCTAAATCTGACATGAAAAATTAAGCATATGTTGCCTTCAGAAGACAGTGGGATTACAATGGCGAAAATCCTCAGACAACCGACATGATACTGATCTTAATATATTGATGTATAATAAACCCTCTCACCTTATAAATACCAAAACGTACATTCAAAATCAACGGTTACCAGAAACCATAGAACTGTATGCAAATTATTTGTCTTAGTAATATTTTATATCATATAACTGTGTGCAAATAAACTCTTCCGAAACAACTATACATAAAAAGTAAATATGAACGTACAATGAACACAATTCCCTAACCTCAGAGCATAACATGGCCCTAGACAGTTTGACTTGTCATTATAATTGATCACTTGCCTAATAATGTGTGTATAAATAATCCATTTAATTTTTATGGGTACTATGCGAGTATATTCATAAACAATAATTTACAAGATTATTGATGTTTCATTTTTTAAAATACAAAATATTTTCCTTAAAAGGATAAGGATTTTGTTCAATACGAAAAATATGTTCAGTATCCCTGCTGGTAAAGTTATTAACTGCCGCTCCTCTAAATGCTGTTATTACATTTTCGCAATCGTTTATTGTCTGACGCTTTTACAAGTAATTTTTGTTTGCTTATTTCTTTGGCTGAGACAGAATTCTCCACCCACAGCTTGTTATTAACTTCTCTTTCCAATAATCATTTCCTCACTCAGATTCTGTGTTGTCCGTAACAGTTATCATATTAGGAAATTAATCGTCGAACAAATTTCAAATTCTGGACTTGGCTGTTTGCATTTCTCTTTCTGCTAATACCTTTGGGAAGATTTATAAATCCTCATCTTTTTCCTCTATCTAAAAGCAGATTGGGGTTATTTTACCATGGTTATGTAACCAGTCTAGAAGAAGGAAAACTCTTAATTCAAACCAGCTTTGCTCCGCTTAAAAAATATATTGTTTCACATCCATATTGTGATAGAAGTGTTGGGTAAATACATACATGTCGACCGTGTTATGATATTCTAATAAGAATGTTCTCGGGGGGTGGGGTCACAGTTAAGTCCGACGCTTTTACTCTGCCAACTGACTAAGTATTCAGTCTGAAACAATCTCTCCCAACTGTGCTGCACTCTTCTCTATCAAAATATCTTTCTCTCTCGTCCACTCGTCGCAACAGACAAAATGCTACTGCAAGCTTTTTCTCCCAGGTTTTTGAGGGCAGGTCATTAAATACACAATCACAGTGTTCATCCGGGTTCCTTACTCTGACTTGCCCGTGCAGCACGTGCGATATTAATCAGCAGGCGTCAATCCTTCACATCCGGGCCACTCTGGACAGTTTAGTAATTCACCTGCGCCAGGCCACGACTCACGATCAGGAGGATGTGAGTTCAATCTCCCCACTCACCTCTAATCTCATTCTGCATGCCAAACACAGTCGTGCACGCTTCGAGCCGTTACGTTCGTGGTTTCTCCCGCCACACACACACACACATATATATATATATATATATATATTATAATATATTAATAATTTGAAGGCAATTACAATGCGTATAAAAAATAAAACAAAAAGATGTTGTTTTTTTGTCTTATCGATTTCAAAGAAACTTTATCTTCAGAGAGGAAAATCAGAAATGAACGTGCTTAACTTTGGTTTTTTTTTTTTTTTTTGGCGTGGTGATCCTTTTTTTTCTTCTTTTTTCTTCTTTTATTTTTCCTCTTCTTTTTTTTCTTCCTCTTCTTTTTTTTTCTTTCTTCTCCCTTCCTCCTTCTTTATGTTATGAATGAAATGGGCGAATAACTGTAATTTTTTAAAATATCTTTTGAGAACGAATGTGTATCCAATATTGTCTGTTTATCATCCGGTGAATATTGCAATGTAGCCATTCAATTCAAAATAAAAAATAAAAATGACGGTTACGTAGAAAAATTCTGATGCTTAGCTTTCATTTTCCTTTCTTTCTCTTTCCCTCTTTGTTTCGATTCTTTCTTTTTCCCTCTCTTCTCTAATTTTCTATTTTTTTAATTTATTTATTTTTTTATTTATTTATTTATCTATTCTTATGTTCAGTTGTAAAAAATAAAATGTATTAATTTGATTATATGGACCAGTAAATAAGTAAATAAAAGATTATCTTTAATTATATATTATTAGGATTGAAGGAAAATTTAAGAAAAATATGTTTAATGAGTACATATTTTTTTATTATAAATATTAAATAGATTAAGTATAATATATTAATCAAAAATTTAAATATATAATAATTATATATTAGGATTGATGCAAAATTTGAGAAAACCATGTATTATGAGTATTTTCTTTCTAAATTTCAAATAAATTCAATATCATAAATTAAATATTCAAATTATAAAAGGCATAGTGTTTGTTTTTTTTTTTTTTACTGTTTTTGTTATTTTGTTTTAATTGTTTTGATCTTTTTATATTAATAGTTCTATGTTAAATGAGTATTTTCTTTAAAATAAAAACTTTTTAAAGATTATATTTTTATTTTTTATATTAGTAGATATCTATTATAGATGTATTACATAATTCAAATCCGTTATTTCAAGTGTCCACCTTGGACTTACTTCTTGAGGGAATAAGGTAAAAATATGCAAATAGTTGATTGTTGATAGGTTTAACATTTTTTGATAGGGAAAATTACATATATATGTATAAAATATGGATAATAAATAAACTATAAGCTATATGTGGAACGTGCAATTAGTTAATTATGTATTCCGTGTTTAATTCTAATCTGTTGTTTATATTAGGACCTAATTTAGCTATCAATAAACTTCTCTAATTCTGAGATAACCAATGTTACCAATTAAACACGCGCAAACACTAGATATAATAAAATAAAGTTTAAAAGAAAGTTATTTTTAATTGGTAGGCTGTAATCATTTATGGGTGATATAAATAATTCTGTCATAAACTTTTACATCACCTTTTGATGTCAAAATGGACATTTTCACTTCAATTGCCACCACCAAAGACGGACTATTATTCAAACGATTCCACGCACATACCTGCGTGATGATTGTGACAGAAAAATAAGGGTCATACAAATATTTTCCGACCCATCAGAAAGTGAATTATGCATGCGACTCAACACGTCGATTATTAGTCAATCAGAGCGTGGGAGTCCGGTATATATAAGAAAGACTAATTTGACCCAGCTGCATAAAGAGTCCCAGCAGCAGAGGGTAATGACTGCAGCAAACGGTTCATCCATCAGTGACATTAGGCTCGACGGTCTATAAGCAGCCTCACTGAAATTTTGACTGGCCACTGAGCAGCAACAGCAGTAGCAACATAAACGAAGATATAATCCAGCAGGAATGACAGCACGACGTATTAGCTGAAGTCCACCAGACTACATTACACAACCAACTTCATTATGCATGCTATCTAGAGTAGCTGGCAACAATCCTTCGGACCGCACGGATCACTAATATAATTTCTTTTTTATATTTATAAAATATTGATCTGATAAATTTCATTTTATTTATATGAAATGCACATATTAAATATAATAAAGGTAAAGTTTTATTACCACACAATTTAATTATTTAATTATTACACATTTTCATTATAATATTTATTATTGCTTATTTGAAATAAGTCAATGGATGTTTAACTCCAATGACGTTACTGCAAGATGGAGAGCCGATTTTATTTCAACCCAATGCCGGTAACGAATTTTAATTGCTGCGATAGATAAATTGCATTGTATTGTCACTCAGTAATGATATTTACTTTTTATGGAGGGCCAAAAATGATGAGAATGACTGGAATTTATGTTTAAGTCTGTGATCGGATAATAGATCAATGAGACCTTAATTTTCCTTTATGCATAAATTACTACATTTGTAATAATCTAAAAATTAAAATACTAAATATAAAACATAAAAGTTGCAAATAATATGCGAATTTTTTATCAAGATTTTACTGCTGACCTCCGATGACCCAAGGACTACCAGTTGGCAACAACCGGTATGAAGGACTTACCAAGTGTCCGATAGTGACGGATGGCATAATAGAGTCAAAGGAATCCGTTGCCACACTATAATAATGGTGATGATGTAAACGTGACACAAGCTACGTTAATTTTCGGACCGACGCATTTAACATGCACGGCTCAAGGCTCAGCAGTAATGATTGCCGAGACCAGCCTGCTAATTATTACTGAACGGCGAGACGTTCTGTTCGACATCTTTACAAATCTAGAATTATAACTCGAGTGATTTATGGTATTTTTGATTGGGCCATCAAAAGCATGAAAAAAGGAAATGAACTTTTGTGACAGGCCCAAACGATGAACATTTGACTATATTTGTCTTCACAAATTCTTTCTTTTTTTTTTTTTTTTTTCTTTTTTTTTTTTTTTTTTAAACATCGGCTCTCTGAAATAACTCCACGCACCGAAAACGTGAAATATCTTTCAACTAATCGTCAACGACTGTTAGAAAATTCCTTAATTAGACACACCACGTGGCCTTTTATCATCTTTTGAAAATAGCCGACGGTTATAATTTAAACTTCACAAGAACGACACGAGGCCGCCGTCTTTGATGGCGCACTCTGCTCGCTATCAGAGGCGCCCTGGGTGTGAATCAACACAGCCACCGACCATCAGCGAACCCATTTGTTTTTCGCTCTTCACCTACAACATCCAAACTACTCCTCCTCCTCCTTCTTCTCATTCTCCTCCTTTTTCGATTTTCCGTTCTTTACTTTATTTGACCTCGTCATTCATTTTCTCTTTTCTCTTTCTTTCAATCTGATTTATTGCCTCTCTTTTTCACATCCTTTTTCTCGGATATTTTAATTCTTTTATTCTCTTTTTTTTCTTTCAACAATTCCAATGCTTTGCACATACGTCTTCACTTCCTCCATTTTTTCTCTTCCTCTCATCGTTCATTTTTTCTTTCTTTCTTTCCTTCTTTCTTTAATAATAGCAAATTCCTTTTTACCTCTCCATGTTCAACTTGGGAAAAATTAAACTGCTATCATTTGTTTACTTCAATTTCTGTTGCTTTAAAATCCCATTACATACTTCTCCAAAACAACAATATTTTTTATCAATATGAATGTATAAACTCGGTTAAAATCATGTCCGTCACGTCGACTGGCTTAGAATACGCTGACAGTATCTCCTGCAGAATATTTTCCCTCCTCTAGTGTGTCCTGAGTAGGACACTAACCTCTTTCAGATGCTGATGCTCCTAGCCCTGGAGATCTGGGAGGATGGAGTACAATTTCATTGCCATTACTCTCAGGTCCACTTAAATCCTTAGGGATAGTGCCTGCTATTGTCCCATGTATGTGTCAATGTTTCAAATCATTCCTATTTGCTTGAACAATATACATAAAAAGCCGAAATAACAAAACAAAAAATGTAAGTATGGATTCTCTAACCTCTATATTTTATATACAGACGGATTGGTATGTCGAAAAAATCAATCCATCAATCAATAAAATTGATCGAATGTACAAAAAGCCGTTTTTCTATTGGTCAAAACACTTTTGATATGATGTGAAACTGTGGCGTTCTCAAGAATAAATATAAGGATAATCATGGGCATTTAACAACAAAATAAAGTAAAAGTAAGTAAAGTCATCGGTATGGCCTAAAGTCAATATCAGCCAGTCTTTCCCCTTCTCACTAGCGCTAGACCAATAATATTATTTTTGGGGTCCGAGGCGGTGCGCCACACCTATCATCACTTTACCGAGTGAGTTAAACCGACACTATAACAAAATAGTCTGAGCAATCCTAATAGACATAATACAAAAAGTTCTGAATGGAGATGTGTATTTAAAAAATCTCCTTATCTTATGTAATCGTATGTATGTGTATGTGAAGTTCCCAAGAGATATGAATGTTTATGAGAAACATTTTTGCGAAGTGTTGCTTAGTTTTTGGCTATGTGGAATTAAATGTGCCTGTATGTAAGTAAGTAAGCTTAGGGCATTGTATGCGTTCTACTATTTAGTGATGCCATGTTTAATCAGAGATAAGGATAATGGGGAGGAAAAAGTACATGTTCTTGAGAACGGGACGGATCTTAAATTATCTTGCAAAAAAACTAACAAACTTGTGCACACATTCAATATACAGATTATTGTCTTCTACCCTGTCCATGGAGATTCGTTTACACACACTGCAACCCTTACAAATATGCAATCCCCTTAAAAAAATGTGCCCGTAGTATGACTCTAAATTGCATATGGTGGCTAGGTTCCAGTTCTGGGATATTTGGAGCCACTAAACAGGAAGTGATAGTCAAACGGTTTTGTTTGAAAATTATTAGGAAAACTAGAAACTATATAACTGTGTGTAAATTATTTGTATTATGAAAAGTCACTTGAAGTTATAATTGTTTAAAACTTATTAGAAACTTGAAATCATCATCATCATCATCATCATCATCATCGTCATGTCATGTCATGTCATGTTGGCACCACGGATATGCTTGATTCTCGCTTGTCAACCCTCAACATCGTTTATCGACCCTGAGAGATCCTCTGTGCTGCATGCAGAATACGTTCAAAATACGTGCTGATCGATGTAGGTCCTTCCTAGTCGCACACACTGGTGTGTCTATGTGCAGGTGTCCACAGGGGAACGTTACTTATGAGTTCGTCCTTATTATCTAGCAGTATTCATTGTGAGATAGGGGACAAGCGTCCGTACAGCTAAAGGATTGAAATAAAATAAATACATGTTTTCCATCATACAGGATAAGTAGTTAAGAATTTAATTGGACAAGTGTCAATTCTTCAAGAGAGAATTTCTGACCCACTATATTAGCCCAGATGACCTTACATCCACATCATCGAAAACACGGGAAATAAATTAATTCTCTGAAACAACTGACTCAAAATCACTTTCCTGGGAATGATAAACGTCTATGGGGAACTCATTCTACAAGTTGTAGACATTTTTCTGTCACTTACAGAGTTGGTGGAGGAACACGCAAAACCATACTGAAAAATAAGACTGAGCATTAAAAACCTCCTGATTAATCTGAATGCTTTCTTGCCTCGTCTCAAATGTACCCAATTGTCATCAGGTGTTGTAATTATGCTGTTGCGGAAGCGTTAAATCATATGATTGAGAACAAAACAGTGTGTATAGGATTGATCAGAAGTTACTAGCAACTTCTCTATAAGTGTTACATTTCAAGCTATAAATCTAAGGCAGACATGTTACCTTGTTCAGTGACCAGAAACCGCTAACATTACCATTCCACAAAAAAACACTGATGAAGTCTGTAATCAACAGACATTTGTCTAATAACTGAATACGTGACTGATATTATGTACATTCTTTGAGGGGAAAACATTTTTCGAATTGTCTCTCAAGGTAATCAAATACAGTAACAGTTGACCTGAGAGACTGTTGAGAAACAAGAGAATGACGCTGAAATAAAGACTTACGTAGAGAGACTGAAGTCCTAAACTGTTGGTAAGACGGCATTATGTGACATTTCAACTCCTTACGCAGAACCATTTATTTTACAAGCATTGTGTATGTTGATACGTTCCATAATATATTACTTATAGGACGCACATCAATAATAAACATCATCAAATTCGCCTGGCATTGATAGGAACATGCATTCATGGACCAAAGAGTGCATCAAATGTCAACAAAGCAAAGTAAATCACAACACGAAGTCAGCAGTTGTTCAATTCGCACTACCACCAAAACGGCACATATTCATCACCAACGAGGTACAGTTTAACATACATATACATACCACCCGATAGACAGAAGCTACACCCCTGCAAGCCACTAATGGGTTACATCATAGTGATACATACAATTTGAATATTTCAGAAAGAAGATAGAATCTTACATAAGAATGCCAAGTTTTATCAAAATTGCACCAAGAATAAAGAAATTGTGAAGAAATTACTTAATTTCTTGTTTTGAATTAGTCTGTGATTTGACATATTTTTGGGCAAGATCATGTCAAATTTTGTAATTCTCATAACTTTTGAACCACTGGTGATATTTGCATAATTCAAACTGTTTTAAACTCCATTTACAGAACTCTATCTAATGTTATTAAATAAGAGTAAACTCAAATAAAAAAAAATCAACCGGGAATGTTACATATTGCCACAGCGATTCAAAATTGCAGCTATTACTTTTACTTCGATCAAGACATCCTAAAATAGTAAATATTATTCTATTTGTTCAACTAAAAGCATTTTGAATTTTGAAATGAATATTAGATATTCATAAAACTCTTTATAATGCTATTCTCTACTGATATGTATCTTTTTAGAAGACTGTCGTAGCTCCTAATTTTATATTGTAACTTTTTATTCCCTATAACTCGACGGATGTGTCAGCTTAAGTTTTGGACTTAAGCAACATTTTTGTTAAATAGATATCGGGTAAAAAAGAAAATGAATTGAACTAATAAATTTTCTAACATTGGAAATCAACAGGAAAAATAAAACTGGTTCAAACTACTTACGAGTTTAATGTTGATTTCTTTAAATTATATTTTGAATGTAGGTATTTATCTGATCCGTTCGCCACGGGTATGATAAGTCCGGGGAATCCAGTGCGGATCAAATTCGTTATTCCGCAGGAATGGATCGGCGAGACCATCTTGCTCACAATTACACCCTAATAAGACACTCTTTTCAAACCCATTCGTCATGTGTAGGATGTGACACAAGATCAGAAGTATGGGGCATACGGCGAAAAGAAAAACAACATTACAACGTGACGGGACACAATTATTATTTACCCACACTTTCGCCAGGAGTAGGGTATGACACAAGGTCGCAGGTATGGTGCCTACAGCGGGGATTGGACTTGCTATGCAGTAGTAATGTATCTGCTAGATTATTCCTTATTGTAACACCACGACGGGATGCATTCATTATTTAACCAATCGGTCACCACGGGTAGGATGTGACAAACATTCGCAAGCATGGGGAATCCAGCAAGAATCGAAATCGCTATACATTAGTAATGGATCTGTGAAACTTACTTGCTTAGACGCCTCTAATATCTTGAACGTGAAAAAAACAACATATTTCCTAAAGTAAACAAATATTGTATTTGAATTCTTAGCGATGTTTGGTAATTTGATGAGCATTTGCAAAATTATTTACATATCTTACTCCTCTCTTTCTATTTTCACTCTCATTCACTGGGGTTCTTAAAGTCGTTTTAGCCCGGTCGTGGACGGGGTAATCCCGCTCGTCATTATATAAGTTTTCAGTTATACAGATATTTTCATTTAATTTTAAATGTAAGATTTTTAAAATAAAGAAATAAACATTTTCTCGGTATCTTTACATACCGTATGTGATATTTACTATCACTTGGGAATTTATGTAATTATGACTCGATATTCACTTACGTTCTTTTTTTATAATTGTTTAACAGTAAATAAGAGTTTATTTCCTTCTGGCAGTCATTTTATTTGTTTTATTTGAACAGCAACATACAAACATTCCAGCATCATAAACATGACCGATGCAGATACTTGATTCATTGAATATTTATTTCATGCAATTGTCAATGCACCACGATTATTTCTCTTTGTCCCAATTTAACTTCATTTTATTTTCTTTGTATTTTAGTGTTAGCTTTTCTTAAATGTAAATCCCGTTTCATTCCGTCAACAGTTGTGTCAAAAATATCAACTTCAGTTTTTACTGCTATTTTGCTGTCTCCTTTTTTCCTAGTAGATCAATAAATAAATAAATAATTTATCAATCAAGAGTGGTTCCCCTTTGTTTATGTTGGAGTTATAGGAAATAACCATTATTTCTACCAGTTTATTGATATACATAAAGTTAATGATAAATCTAACGTGAAAATTATATCTACCAACTTATTAATACTTAAAAGAAGGGTTTAGCTCAGTTGGTAGAGCGTCTGACTTGGAATCGCTAGGATCCACATTCGATACCAGCCTCCGCCAACTCAGCACATGAATAGCACAGATTGGGTAATCTGATCTGTGCAGTAAAGTAGGGAGCTGACGGTAGGTGTGGCGCTCCACCTCAGCAAAAAGCAATCTCTGTGGTCTAGCATTAGCAAAAAGGAGATAGATTCCCTTGCTGTCCTGCTGATACCAACAATAGGTCAGTCTGCCAACTTTACTTACTTTATTAATACTCATGAAAAAGAATTTGTTTTTAAAAAATAATACATTAGAAGTTAGATAAATCTATCTATATATAAAGGGCAGTTGGTATGTTAAACATTTAAAAAGCATTGAAGATGAAACACAAATTGGTAGAAACTGCTATGACCTTTCTATGTCTTTCATGATTCTACTCGTATATTCTCTTTTTTAACCATCACCATATTTTGTTAAACATTTACACCAAATTTAAAAAAGGCTGAATTTGAAACAACCAATATATTTTGGCACAATCCACAGTGGATTGTTACTAGAGGATTTTACGAACAATTTCATTGTTTCAATTAACAGTTATATTTTTGTAATCGCATTTCCTTTCTGTTCGCTATGCTTAATAGGTTGTTGGGTTTATAGAAACAGGTGTTTTAACGGTAGACCTATTTGCGTTTCTAGCCTTCTGTCGATATTTGTTCTATGAATTCAAAATAAAAGATCATTCAATAATTTCATTCTTATAATATGTTCCTCTGCAAAACTAAGAAAACATTTATACTATTAATTTAATCTAATCTAAATTGTTTAATTTACATTTAATGAAGGCAAAATGTTCAGCCATTAAATGAAAATGTTTTGTGTCTTATCTGTTTGTAGTTTATTTACTGCTAAGAGAAAAAACAGTGTAAATATCCTCTAATTGGACTAATTCCATAATTCCCGCCAGGGGTAGTAGTATTCCGTATTGCAGGTACTCTGTTAGACCACATGTTATAATTGCATTATATTATATCTCTTGTCTCACCTCAAGCTCATTAATTTCATTCTGCTTCCCTTATTATTATTTTTCTTTATTATAAAAATCTTTACTGGAATTGTGAATACTTCTTTAAAGTAATATCTTGATATTTTATTTGTTTTCTTGTCAATTAACTCGTTTAATAATGTCTTCGTTTGATAACTTCTTTTTATTCCCACCTCTTTTTATTTTTCCTTTTTTTTCCTTCGTATTTCCATTCTCTTTCATCATGATCTAATGAAATCGTCATATTTTTTCTTCTTGATCACTAAATTGTTTATTATAATCAAAAGATCTTAAGCGACGTTAGAAGACGTTCTATCCTTTTGAAATGTCACGCCGAGGTAATTCTCAGAACGAACAGTTTTGAAACATTGCGTGAAGATTGTCTATTTGCTCAACAACGTAGGATCTAAAACCTGAACTTTTTTTCGAATGCCACTGATAGATAATATGTATAAGGTTAACTACTCTTCTAACTAGTTTCTATTTGTCCATAGCTAGGGAAGAAATATGTTCATGCCTTTCACTGGACTTTTTTCACACATCTCTAATGGAGCGTCTTCAGAAGGCTGAATTATGCTAACTGTTCTATTTAATATTTTGGGGTCACAGATTTTTACAGGTAAAAATTGGATAATTGATTGTGACCGATGAAAAGCTTTACTAACACAAGATAGGAAATTAAATAATGATGTCCAGTAGCATAAGGTACTTTTGCGTCGTAATTATTAACAGGACAAAGGAAATGAAACTAACCGACAAGATTTTACAATTTCTAATAATTATATAGGATAATTACTCTTACGTAAAGTCATATAAACTACGGATTTCTTGTCAGAGTAACTTCATCCATTGGTGTTTATAATTAAGAATGAGTCATAAGTCACAGAGAAGCCAACAATAAATAAGAGTTTATAATCAAATACGAAACGCAATCAAAATGAATCTATTTATACCAAAACTATTACTTTGAATACTATGAAGACTAGTCTCTATACCATCATCAAATGTGCTGGTACCACGGATTCCCTTGACACTCTCCCGTCATCCGTTCCTATCAGGCCATCGCTCCTGGCAAATCCTTGAAACCGCATCTAGTGTTCATAGAGAGCAGTTGTAAGTAAATTTTAAGGGTATCAGTCGACACTGGTGCGTCCATGCATAAGAGTCAACTTAAAAGTTTGTCCTTATTTTTTCAGCAGTGCCCATAATGTCTTGTTCGTCTTACTTGGAGGACTTCTTTGATAGGAGACTGATATTTTGTGGAGTCCTGCTTCCAGGATCTTTTCATAAAAACACACAGCATGAGTGTACAGTTTCATCTAACCTTTTCACCGTTTCGTAAAAGTCCAAGTAGTTCAGCCATACAGCAATTCTTGTTAAAGCGCAAGTTAAGAGAAATTCCTGATATATTTTATCAGTGATCAGATTTCCATATGGTCGATAACTGTCAATAAAAGTCCATGCTTTTCGATGCGTATACTAATATCGGTTTCTGTAGATTGGATATTGCTACTGAATTATGCGAATGTTTAAAACACATAAACTCTGTTTTATCTGAGTTTACATGAAAGCTAATATCCAATTCTGCTTGATCCAAACTATGTACCTGAGATCCGGTTTGAGAAGCGCTAAACCATCGACGTAATCTGGATCCGTAATAGTTTCTGTACACCATTGTCTGCTTCTTGCCTTTTTAGTGTGAAATCATCTTCCTTTTTTTAAAGATCGAATGACATTCGTCGTATGTAATCTAGGTTGATTATAGATATAAATGTTGCTAATGACAAGATTTCAGGGACAATATCAAAGAAATCTGTGTTACCACCAATGAATATGGATACCTTTTACAATAATAATAATTCATAAGATGACACATTTTAATATCTAATAGTAGCCGTTTTAATTGTATAATTTCCCACGAGAATCGATTAAATCCTGATATATTTGCTCCTGTTGTAAGTGTCTTTCAATAATAAATTGGCAGTTTTTAAATTTTTTTAATAGATATTTATAGATATGCTATATATATATATATATATATATATATATATATATATATATATATATATATGTGTGTGTGTGTGTGTGTGTGTGTGTGTGTGTGTGTATGTGTGTATGTGTCTGTATATGTGTGTATGTGTTTGTATGTGACTGTTTAACAGTGTCTGTGTGGGTTTGTGATTTTTAATGCATATATCGATATTTAATACGATATGATATGTATGGTACAATAAACAGCATACTCATCCAACTATATATCACTCTACCTATTATTTATTTATCTATTTGTCTAACTCAATCTACTCAGAGTTTATATCTATCTGTTCGTTCTACACGTCCTTCGTATTCAATATATTCTAGTATTCAATATACTTGAAGTTTTTGATTGGTTAAAACCGTATGTAACTTCTTTTTTAATAAGGTGGGAATCTACTCCATTGATTGTTATATCCATCACATCTTTAGAACTTGCCTTTGCGATGAGTCTTCAGTGTTGAAAATATGAATAAGTCACACAGACGAGTCAGTATGGAGAATGCTCTACCTTAAATCTGCTGTAGTTTGTCAACATGTGTTGTGCATATTCATTTAAAAGACATTTCTACCGAAAATATGAGAGAAGTATTTTATTTACCAACACCCCACACCTCCAGTCCAGGAAGGATTCGAATCTAGTCAGATTGTTTAACAGACCTATTCCCACCCCCCTGATGAATACACGGTTGAAAGCTGTGCTAGAAATTGTCGAGGAGGCATCAGCCTTGAATGTGACCCATTTTTATGTTGAAATGTCAGACCCACATAAGCACGGATATAAATTCCATGTGATAGGGAATATGTGTTTGTCCACGCTCCAAAATCCAATATCCAAAATTGTTTCTTTGTCCCGCTCGTCTCGAATACTAAAATACTAAAAAACAAAATACTACTGCAGTCGTCCTTCCCGGTCTGTGAGAATAAGTCCTTTAAATACACTTCAATTTCATCTCATCCGGCCTCCTCACTCATAATTGTCCGTGCAGCACATGCGACACTCGTCAGCACGGCACGACCCCCTACATCCGGGCCATTATTCTATTTCTTATTTCACTGATCGTCCACAGTTCTCACATTCTGAAGGAAGCGGGTTCGACTCGAGGTCAGTCCTACACGCCAGGCAAAGTCTAGCCCGCTTCCTTCGAAAATACGGCAAGTCTTCACGTCCGCCACTCTCTCCGTCACACCGTGTTGCACGAGGTAGGTCTCCTCTCTCACTACATATCTAGATATGAGTAGTAGTTGTTGGATTGGGCATCGTTGGAAGCCTCAATTCTGTAGCTTTTTGCGACATGATTATTTGACAGATTCGAACCAATGAAAATATTTGTCAGTTTGGTATTTCTCGACTTGATACTCAATCCATTCAACAAATTTTCCTAATGTGACTTAAGGTTTTGCAAAGAAGCCGTCACAATGTATTCTATTTTTATATTTATTTTTTCTTTCTGTATGAGAATATTTTTTCTATCCAGGTTTGCAAATGATCTCGCCCAAGAAACGATGCGTGGTAATCGTGAGATTTCAGAGATTGATGTTTAGGAAAGAAACACTGACAGGAATATAAAGAACAAAAACCTTTTAAAAAAAACCAACAGTTTTTGTATGAGAAAAGAAAAGATGATAACTAAAACCAGGACTGTTACTGAACGTCTCATATGACAGCAATGAAAGAGTTTAACCCTTTTTCTATTGTCAGAAGATAATAACTTGAGGCAATGAAAAAAGAGAAGTAAAAGGATCGTCCATCATAGTTTACCTCTTGCCTGATATCGCCATACAGCCTGCCAATATGTGTGCCATCAACCAAGGAATCCATCATGGCGGCCATCATAATTTACAGTAAAATCAACGATTCATGCCTTGTTCCTTTCTTTCCAGGGTGACACGCCTAGAGCTTTTAATATCTCCCAAACTGTAGTGTTATTAACACTAGACCCATCCCTTTAGGCAATTTATTTATGTGATTTCAAGTTGAAGAGAATAGTTGGTTATGTATGGTCATATTGTCAGTAAAGATGACCCTGTTCAGTGAAATGATATTTGGGATGGAACATCGGGATTAGCAACTAAAGTTTCCTTCTTAGATCAAGAATACATATAGTACGTGCTGCCTGTAATGGTGAACGAGCTAATCTAGCAGACGATTACTACTTTATAGATCTTCACAGAATGTTCGACAACTGAGTTTTCTGTTTTTGACGAAGCTAAGTGTATACCAAGGCTCACTGCTAAGGGGGTTATCATCACGCGGTTTCAGAACATTGGGTTGTGTATTTAATTGGATTATCAATTATCAATAACAGACAGCAATTTTCTGTGAACCTCCATCACTATATTATTTACATTCTCACTCCCACTCTCAACCTACAAAACAAAAACACACACACTCAAACACATGTGCGTGCGCACACATATTTCTCAGTCCGTAAAGCATCCGCATAGAAATTCAAGGTTATATGTTCGAAATCGTGCCTCGCCAAGTTAGCCGCATACGTAGCACAGCTTGGATAATATGTGATAAAGTGGGAAGCTGATGATAGGTTTGGCGTCCCCCCTCAGCAAAACAATCTCGCTGGTCTTGCGCTAGCTTGATATATAAATGATAGGTGGCTTATAAACTATGTACGGTAGTGTAGAAATTAAAAATAACGGTAATTCCGAATCATAGAAATAATCGTAGAAGTAAATTTACTGGGCTTGTACTTGGTCTTTTATTAGTCTAGAGAAAAGGAAGGAGACTTAAAAGAGGAAGTTTTTCGGGGGAGGCAGTGTAGCATAATTGGCGCGCCTTACTCGGAACACCATATTTGTGGCCTTGTGTCAAACAGAAAGAAAGCTTAATAGATGTCGCGTGATTCTCAGACCGTACTGGGTGGTCCTTTGAAGAATCGGCCCGAAAAGAAATATAAACATTCGGTCGAGCAAGAAGATAATGGAATTCTCATTATCATCTCTGAGTCGGTTCGATAGCCAGGAAGTCTAGGATTTTGCTATTAAAATTTATTTTGATCGTTTGGTCAGACGAAGGGATAGTTGACCCGTTGACCTCTTAAGGGACACGTGCAATTTGGTAGAACAGTTAGAACATTCTAAAGGTTCCACGATGTTCTAGAAAGTTCCACATCCATTTCTGTATAATGAGGGAACCTTAGATTTTGGGACAGTGGGGTTACGGAATTTACCGAGGACAGTCGAGTTGGCAGTTTGGCCCGATTAGTCAGAGGCGAGCGACTGAGGTCCTCGATCGAGATTGGTGTCGCTGATATGTGAAGCCTGATAACTGGTACTGACCGTTGGAACGAAGTTAAGAACATTACTAAAAATATATTTGTTAATGAAACCGACTCTCTCTCTCTCTCTCTCTCTCTCTCTCTCTCTCTCTCTCTCTCTCTCTCTCTCTCTCTCTCTCTCTCTCTCTCTCTCTCAAAGTTAAGAAGCCGAAATTGAATTTATTCTAATAGACTCCGGAAAAATAAACTTGGTATTATAGTATTTCTTCTACTACGAAGCCAATACCACGGACGGTATTATGAATGGAAAAAACAACGAACTTTCCCTGACCATTAGACATTCGTGGAGATAAAGTCAATTGACCGCAACGAAGAACCATTTGACTTGTAAGGTAATACCTTACCCTGACCACGCGAAGAAGAGTTGAATAATTCTTTGGGGTCGGCTGACTAGAAACGACGACTACTAGATCTGTGTGATCAACAAGCCAACGTGCCGACCCTGATGCACGACTGTACAAGTCCTAATAGTGCCGTGAAAAAGCCCATAACGTATCTCCAAGATGGGTATTTACCCCATGCGTGATAGTAAACACGTGCGAAATAAAGACTGATAAAAAAATCAAAATCTTTGTGTACGTTATTAAGAACAGTAACGCACAGAGAGATAAAGGAGACCCAAGAAGTCCCAAAAAACTGACCAGAAGAATAGAGAGAACCAGCCCAGATGAAATGATATAAGATAGTCGACCCACCTAGCATAGAAGAGGCCGCATAGCAGATAAGTAGGGAAGCTGACTAAGAAGACAGAATAATATAATCCAATACAAGAAGTAGAGCTATATAAGAAGTAAAAGGTGGATAGACTCCCCCGTTTTCCAATTGATACCGACAATAGGATATTCCACCGACTTTACCCTCTCTATATATACAAGTATTTTGTTTTATATGCGTGCCCGTTGACCTTAATGGGAAAATAGGTCAACGTATATCTAGCCTCGAGCGAGACAGCAATGTAGATCAAATTTATTACTATTTATCATGAATCTAGGGAAGGAAAAAAAAGGGTTAATGACTAGATCTTAACAGGGTCTCTCTCTCTCTCTCTCTCTCTCTCTCTCTCTCTCTCTCTCTATATATATATATATATATATATATATATATATATATATATTATATATATTACTGATATTATGAAGCCTGGAAGCAAGCCTACCGAAGTCCAATCACGTGACCTCTTTGGGTGGTAGAAAGAGGAAGCACGAATTTGAAAAAATATGTTATTTCAGTCAGTTAGCAAATTGAATTCATGAGACACACACACACGAGCACAGGTCGAGATAAAAGCAGCATGATGGCTGCTCTCACTGGCTACCTCATGGGTGAATTCCCAACCATCGATACAAGTTCTATTGTAGCTGAATCTACCTTCCGTAGAC
>CM042145.1:3566371-3583871 GCA_023376005.1 Doryteuthis pealeii | reverse complement strand
GTTCACTCATTTTCAGAGGTGGTCGCTTACCCTCATATATAATTTCTACTTTTTGTATTTTCCGTAACCTCCATCATATTGGTTTTATATTTCCCAATTGTTTTCACTGATTAGAAAGAATAAAGTTTGTATGTATATGGTCTACCGTCATAGGATGAGCTATATTGGTGTCGATAAAATTATGACTACTTACGTGGTAAGTTTTTTTTGTCTTTTTGTTTTTGTTTAAAAGGCAATTTGCAGAGGCTTTGAAAACTACCTGTAGCCTACTAGTTTCCGTGGCTATGACGGGTAATGTAGCAAAAAATGTATCAGTTTTCAAACGACATTCCTTCTTGCATTTTTAAGAAATCCTTTCCCGAGTAAGGCAATTATTTCTAGGGTGCCGAGGGCCTCCACAGAAAAAGCACTTTTCTTTTTAAAAAAATTGCTAGCAGTAGATATATGAGAGTCCTGAAGCTTTTGATTTTCCTTTTGCTGAGAAATTGTTGAGGTTTCCAAACTGGCATTGCTTGATAACTTGCTAGGGCATCAGCAGAATTTTCTTCGAAATGTAGGATATAACTTTCCACACTTCACGCTGATTGTCCCTCTTTTGTGAGAATTTTGTTTCCTAGAAGTTTCTATCGAAGAAGAGGTGTGGATAACCCAGAAATAAAAGCATCTCTAATAGCTTCCTTTTGAAAAACTGAGCGGCAACATCTTTTAATTTACAATCCTTTTATAGTAGGTGGTTGATGATATTGATAAAAGGTTATCTATTGAGTTCTGCTTGCAAGTCCAAGCCTGGCGTATATCTCACTTTTTCCTTGGACGAAATTTATCTTTAGAATGTTAATAGCTTCAACGTCTGTACATTCGCTTAACAGTTTGTATACATCGGACGACACGTTATTCATGAGAATACCCATCTCATCCCTTTCAATATAAAGAGGCGGAGTTGGGTATTCTTATGAATTGAATAATTGAGTAAGTTTTAAAATGTTCTGTACGAACGACTTTATATTTTTTCTGGTCGCTGGTCTTACTATCAAGATGAAGAATTTTAAGTTTTAGTACTTTGGCGTTTCTTTATATATCCGTACCAAAAATAGTAGTGTATAGAATGTTGTAAACTATAACAAGTTAAATCATCCACTGTTATCAATCTAACAGTTTTTTCTTCATGGTTTAAACTTGTTTAGCCACCAGTTTATCAACTATTTATAAGGTGGGAAATTGCAAATGAACTACCCAAAAAAAGGAGTAGTTTTGGATATGGCATTAAACTGCATCTAAATGTGAAGCATCAGTTCTAGAGGTTTGAGGCGCCATTGCCATTACTAAAAGATCCACTCTGATTCGAAGTTGTAGCACCTGTTAGGGTCTCATCTATCGGTGAAATAGATATGTTTGAAATGTTAAAAAAAATTGCATTAAATAGGACCGGGTACAAAAATTTCTTGAGAAACAACTACAGAAAAAAAGTAAATATCAACGTACAATGAACGCAATTCTTTAACCTCTAGGCATAAAATTAATCAAAATCAATCAAAAAACCCTATGGATTTGTGGGGTTGTTGATTGTTTTCACTCCCTCCAGATGCAATAATCATGGCAATTAAATTCGGGAGAGCAAAGAGTCATGTACGGGCTGTGATGAGATCGTCAATATTCCTGGCTATTAATCTTTAAAATGTGTGGTTCATGCGGGACGGTGCGGAGTCCTGCGGGAACACTTGATATATTCTCTTGGCAATATTTGAATGGCCCCAAGGCATTAGGATGTGACGCCGAGTCGGTTTAATGAAGATTGCTCTGCAGGAAGCACACCTCCAAAGGATGGCATTCCCCATCAGGTGTGTCGCATGCAATCTTTTCGATATTTTTGAGGTGGTTGAAGATGTCTTGCATCAACTAAATGAAATCAGCTGTGCATCTCACGTCTGACAACTTACAGATGCTGCACACTCCTGACTATCAACATTAAACACCTTTAAAGAGGCTGGATTGATTGATCGATCTTAACAGCATGTCAACCCGTCTACATCTATATCTAGGGTTATAGCATCTCTTGTACAATTCTCTTTACATTCATTGTGAAACAGACCTTTTTGCAACATATATGGGACTATACATAGGTACTACTACTCCAGGTCAAACAATAGAAATAAATGTGCAATCCCCACTGCCTAGATCTCCAGAACTGGAGCCTCACGATCAGATTCAGTTTAGGGTCATATTCAGGGCAGGGGTTGATGACTCTGTAGGCGATACAGTAAGTGCATCTGTAAGTCTTGTGATGAGTCAAATAAGGAGCTGGTTGTTTTCCCATCAACTCCGACAGTCACGAACACGATTTGCTCTTAATACATCTAAAAGATGAAGAACAATGTTAAAATTGGATGCATGACACGTAATATTTGATTGGTCTTCTTTTAATATGACCACCTAAATGGTTTGTCTCAAATAACTGGCACAACCAGTATATTTCGCTTTCCTTCCTACCATATTCGCACTGACAAAACGACGAAATTTCGAACTATAAGATAAAGATAGGCTTGAATGATATAATAGTTTAGTGGAAAGATTGTGGATCGTTTTGGAAATGGGAATTGAACAATATCCAGATTTAAAAAAATTTTTTATGCAAATTTTTTATGCAACATAAATTGAAAGAAATGAAATAATTCAAAATGAATCGCCGTTAAGGTTTGGAATTCTATGAGATTTATTCGAAATCTCGGCTTCCTATTTCGGCGTTTTAGAATAATGAGAATGAACCTGAAAATCATTTCGGTAAATCTAAAAAATCTATATGGTACTAAACTGATCAATATATATATATATATATATATATATATATATATATATATATATATATATATAATCCAAAAGTCCAGAAAGAAATCTTCCTTACGACACAGGAGTTTTTTTTTAAAAACCTGTCTCAGTTTGAGAGCTCAATGTGTGCTCTTATTGTTAGAGTCAAAAAGAAAATTTATAAGTAAAAAAAAATAACAAAAGACTTAGAGATTTTGCATCATAGTCTATTTCCCTGAAATAGACTATAAGTCAAAGTCTTTTGTTATTTCTTTACGTTATATATATATATATATATATATATATATATATATATATATATATATATATATATGCGTGTAGTTGTTTGTATGTGTTTGTATGTGTGTAATAGTCATCACCAACATCATAGCTTGGCTTCTGGAAAGTGGTTGCTCTATGTTGACTGCTCGCATATTTTTGGCTGATAAGACCATTGCTGGACAGGCAGGCACGGTCGCAGCGTCTCTAGCTGAATGTCTGGTCGGGTATTGATGACATGGTGCTGTGGTTCTTTCCTCTTTCAGTTTTGTCCTCCATACTTGAAATAGACGATTTTTAAATTTAAAAAAAAAATTCTTGGAAAATATGCAGCATATCATAGCATATTTTTTAACTTAGATTTTGTCAAAGATAAAATTTAGGGCTATCTTTTTATTAAATTTTCAAGTTAGTCACGGATGTTGACAGACATGTAAAATTGACCTTGACATTTTTTAAGGTAGTAAAAAACTCAATTTAACTTAGATAAAATAATTTTTTTTGTATCAATTTAAAGAAAAATATTTTTTTGATACTACGAAAAAAAAAACATGCTACATCATTTATTTTTTGAGTTTTAAGAAAATAACTTTTGTTTTAAAATAAGAAATTAAAAAAAAGAAAAAAGTATGATCTCCCTTGGCAATCCTTGAACATCACTATATATATATATATATATATATATATATATATATATATATATATATATATATATATATTATATATATGTGTGTGTCTATAATATATATTTTGTTTGGTATGTATGTGTCGACTTATAACTCAGAAACTAGATGTTATTAAGATTTGAAATCTTGCATACACCTTGACACCCTTGTAACTAAGAAACACACCAAATTTGGTTATTTATTTTTACTGATTAAGGAATATAATTAAATAATTAAACAAAAATCAAACGATTATGATAATCGTGGCATAGCTGCTGCTGCTAATATGACTTTTGTCTCTGAGTGTAGTTGTTTTCAACGGAGGAGACAACAGTTCTCAGCTAGGGTGATGGTTGATGTGTCAGGCGCCAAAGGAATTTTTCAAGCAGTCCTTGCAACTTACCTTTGGTGTCCCTCTGTCACGATGGCCAGTAAAGAGTTTGACGTTCAGTGTGATATTTGGCGAGCAATCATTTCTCATCTTGGACACATTTCCTGCCAAGCATGGCTGGATTATATTTGCATAGCATCAGTGCTGGTGATCACTGCCTGTTCAAGGACTTCAATATTGCTAAGAGATTAATAAAAAATAAATATACAATGTATATTAATCTCATGTATATTATACGTGAGATACGTTTGCAATAAACGGTGCTGAAGGACACTACAGAAGAGAAGTTATAGAAAGCAGAAAATATCAAATTATGAACACTATAATCACTTACATTGAATTTCATGCGGTGTGCACAATCATCTGCATGAAAAGTGAGAAAAGTGGCCAATCATTCATAATTAAATTGTGATATAAATTCACAATTTAAGATTGATGTACACGTGACACTCACACGTGGAAAATACACACACACATACACATATACACAGACAAACACACACAGACACACACACACACACACACACACATATATATATATATATATATATATATATAATTTATCATGTGTCAGTTACCATAATTATTTGTATAGCCCTATTATCTTATATATATATATATATATATATATATATATATATATATATATATATATTATATTTTTGCTTGAAGGCAATTACAATGCATGTATCACATAAAATTCGATACTTTAAAAAAAATAGAAAATGAACTTGACAAGTGAAATAAAGTCGAAACAGTCTGTACAATGTTTTACACACTGAGCGATCCTTTTCCGGGATTACACTTGTCAAGTTCATTTTCTATAAAAAAAAAAAGTTTCGAATTTTATGCGATACATACATTGTAATTGCCTTCAAGCAAAAATATAATATATACTTTATTCAACAATGCTTCTAAAAAGCAAACATCCAAAAATCATATATATATATATATATATATATATATATATATATATATATATATATATATATATATAACAATAGGCCTATCCAAATAGAAAATAATTATGGTAACTGACACATGATGAATTATTCAATATGTCTACAGTTTTATATAAATTGTTTCTTATATATATATATATATATATATATATATATATATATATATATATATATATATATGCAGGTATACAAAATCATGTATCACGACAAATACTTTCAGACTTACGTAATCATCAGGCAATTATAACCGGGCAAAAGCATTATATCGGGATTTTAGAATTATACAACACTTAAATTACGTTTTGTTAAAGAATAAAACAATTTCCTGTCAAATTTGTCACAAAATGATATATTTGTGGGGTGCCCGTTTGCACAGAAAATGTATGCTTTTTCATCCAAGTGTTCGATATAACAGAGATTACTGGGAAAAGCTGATTATTTAACCATATGAGCTGGTGCCAGTTTGAAGGCTCAATGTTCATTTTCTGGGAGAGGAAGAAATTTGGCTAACTCGGTCAAGCTATACATACTTATGATTATTGAGCCCTGGGTGATTCTGCTAAGATAAAGTGACCGAGTCTGCATAAATACTTCACTGTTTCGCCCGCTTCGAGAGACAAAGACAGATTCCACACAGGCAACTTAGTTGTTTGAACTAGCAAAGCGTTTCTGCATCAGGTGCATTCACTGTACCTTCTCCGCCAAGTCTCTACTTAACAGGAAACATCGTCTTTTTTAAGAATAAATCAGTGAAGTTTGTCGTCCGTAATCCTCTCTCTAACAACGAAAATTTCTGCACTTTCTGCACCGTTTTATACTGCATCCAGCCCCAAGCGACCATCGAAGAAACTGCTTCAGCAAGCCAACAAGATGCTTATCTAAACTGCAACGCTACAATTAGAACATGCCTAGATCTTCTTGAATAGACATCAGTGTCATCAGGGAACGCTTTTATAGCAACACCACCAACAGATATACAAATCGTTTAGTTTATATTGATAATTGGGAAAAGATTTTCAGTTCGCTTTAGAAAACCAAACTGTGTAATTTCATCATCATCATCATCATCATGTCGTGCAGGCAGCACGGATATTAATAATAATGACAAGCAAATCCGGCGAATAACGTGCGCCACGTGGAACACCGTACAGCTGTTTCAACTTTATCCAGTCTCGTCAGCGGTGTATATCTACGATTTCCCTCCGACAGAAATCGAAACCGGGAACCCAGCTAGCAGAGTCATAAACTCTACCTCTGTGCCACCGACTACCATATTTGTTTGGAAAATCATTAGTATTGAGCAAAATGAAATAAACATTCCTGTTTAGAAAAGGAAGCCTATTAAAAGAGTTGTGGCCTAACTATAAACTATAACCCGCAGAAACTCAAAAAGCTGAAATATACAACTAATCAAACTGATGTTACAATTTCCAAACTGTTGATTTCCTGTATTGTCAAGCAAGTAGCATACAGTTTGCTGGAAGATAACTCATTATTAGTAAGATGACAAACAGCCAATTTGGAATGAGTTTCTCTCAGCTTCACTCTACTAATTAAGTTCTCACGAGAAAATATATCCCTTCTCACTCAATAGGCATCTTTATAATTCCTTTATAACCCCTTATATTCTATTTATAATCCTTTAGTCCCGTCACTTCTAGGGTTGGTCCACTGCGTACGTATTTACTTACAGTGATGTATTCACCCAAACACTCTGCTATCGACGGAATGTGACAAAAGGTCGAATTTAGCGGATTACACCTAGTTTGAATTCAGAGTTTTCTTTCTCTAAGATTGGTTGCATAGTAATGTCAAAGAACACAGTTTTACCAGCTATTTACCGGTAGCTATAGAGAAGACTAGGTAGGTGCAATTGTGCAAACAGCGTCGTCTTAGGTTTAACCTCGGTTCGTTGATTCCATTTTCTTATGACTATAACCATTAGGCTTACTGAGTTACTAATGATACCTAATACACAATTACTAAAATAGCCAAAACCTATGTCAATCAACAACTATTTTAACCTTAGAAAGCAATGAAATTATACGAAGATTTTCGCTAAGAATAATCTGCAACTGGTGAATCAAAGATATCTACACTAAATAATCGGCCTACTGACAAGATGAAGACATTGTATTCATAACCAGAAATGTGGGTAATTACCGTCAAATTGGGAAGACATGGCAACAAACGGTAGTAACCCAATAAAAACCCGACTAGTTGCAAAGTCTACTGCAGAATGACAGGGTATTTATAAAACTACACAATATCATTCAAATCAAGCCGCCAATCAGAATTCAAGGAATGGAATCACCCAAATCACCCAAATTCATGAATGGACCATTCTTGATTTCTATATATACCAACTGTCTTGAACACTGCTTCAGTTGTACTTAGTTAGCTGCTGTTATTCAAACCAACAGTAGACTAACCGACCTCAATAGTGAATCAAATATATTTATACTAAATAATCGGCCTACTGACGAAGATGAAGAAATTGTATTCATGACCAGAAATGTGGGTAATACCGAAATCTTGCGATGTTAGAAAGGATTCAGGAAGTGGAGAAAAACTATTGAATCCAATTCTTAGAGGGATCGAAGCATTAAAGTAAGCCGTATGTTAACTGAAACATGAGAAACCCTGCTTGGACATTGAAACGAATCAGCAATAACACAAAATGCTTTTTCAAAAAGAAAATAATCTTTTACCAAGGTGCCCCAACGATTCCTATCTAAAGAAAATCCTTATAATCAAATATCATATAGGGATTGCTGATGAGACTGAACATTTTATAATATATTGACTTGTATAAGTGATTACAGGGTCTGGCCGCACGATGGCTCTCACCCGAGGCTGATGGAGTGTTACGTGAATACACACACACACACACACACACACACACACACACACACACACATATATATATATATATATATATATATATATATATATATATAAAAGTAATTGGTAATTTGCTTGAAGCATTGTTAAGTATGTTATAATATATTAATGATTTGAAGGCAATTACAATGCATATAAAAATAAAAATAAAAAGATGTTATTTTTGTCTTATCGATTTCAAAGCAAAACTTTATCTTCAGAGACGATTATCAGAAGTACGTGCTTCAGTCTTTTTTATATGGTTATATTTTTTCTTTCTTTTTCTTTTTGTTATGAATGAAATGGGCGAATAACTGTAATTTCTTATTTTTGGAATATCTGTTGAGAACGAATGTTTGAACCCCTATGCATGTTATATGTATCCAATATTGTCTGGTTACCTTCCGGTGAATAATGCAACAAAGTAGCTATGTTGAATTCAAAATAAAAACGGTCATATAGAAGAATTCATATACTTAACTTTTATTTCATTTAATTTTTTAATTTTTAATTCTTTTATTTTCAGTTGTAAAATAAAATAAAATGTATTAATCTAATTATATGGACCAGTAAATAAATAAATAAAAAGATTATCTTTAATCATATATTAGGTGGATTGAAGGAAAATTTAAGAAAAATATGTTTTTTGAGTATTTTTTAAAAATTTCAAATAGATTAAATATTATATATTAATTATATATTAAAATATTATATAATAATTATATATTAGGATTGATGCAAAATTTAAGAAAACTATGTTTTATGAGTATTTTCTTTTTCAATTTTAAATAGATTAAATATTATAAATTAAATATTTAAATTACAAAAGGCATTGGGTTTTTATTTTTTTTGTTTTGTTCTTTTTATATTAATAGTTCTATGTTTTATGAGTATTTTCTTTAAAATAATATTTTTTATAATAGTTCTATGTTTTATGAGTATTTATTAATTTGTTAAAATTTCAAATAGATTAGATAATATAAATTAAATATTTAAATTACAAAAGGCATAGTGTTTTTTATTTTTATTTTTTGTTTTGTTTTTATATATTAATAGTTCTAGACTGACCGTAATCTTAAGAGGGTATTATGGTTTAAAGAAATAACGTCATGGTCTAAAGAAAAAATGTCATGTAAAGAAGTTAATAAGAATGTCAATAATGTTAAATTAACCGTAATTTTTTTTTATTTAATTTTTTAAATTTTAATTTTATTTTGAGTGTATGAAATGTTAAGGATCAATTGTATGTGCTAATAGATATCTATTATAGATGTATTACATAATTCAAATCCGTTATTTCAAGTGTCCACCTAGGACTTATTTCTTGAGGGAACAAAGTAAAAATATGCGAATAGTTGATTGTTAATAGGTTTAAATTTGTTATGAGATATTACATATATATATGTAAAATATGTATACTAAATAAACTATAAGCTATATATGGAACGTGTAATTTAGTTAACTATGTATTCAGTGTTTAATTCTAATCTATTGTTTATATTAGGACCTAATTTAGCTATTAATAAACTTTCTCTAATTCTGAGATTACCAATGTTGCGTATTATTGTCTCTATCTTAACGGCAAAAAATATTGTTCATATTTTTGTATTTGATTAAATGTAATTTAACATAAATAACATTTAAGAAAGGAGGAGAAAGAAAAAAGTGAAGAGGGAAAAAAAAAATATAACCACACAAAAAAAGACTGAAGCACGTACATTTCTGATAACCGTCACTGAAGATAAAGTTTTGCTTTGAAATCGATAAGACAAAAATAGCATATTTTTGTTTCAGAAGATCTGAAACACGTGTTGCATATGTAAGATAAAAAGAATAAAAACAATTTTCTAAAAACATGATACATTTTGCAGATCTTCTTTATATATATATATATATATATATATATATATATATATATATATATATATAATATATTTCGGAATTCAACTTTTTTTCTCTTTTGGTATGCGACGAGATAGACATTTGCATTAATGGAAAATGGGGAACAAATCAAAGATACGTTCATGGAAGAACGAGGAAGTTATCGCATTATGTCCGTTTTAGGTTTCTTCCTACTTCCACAGCCACAGAGACTGAACGGAGATAATGAAGCAACGAGGTTTTAACATTATAGACATTTACCATAATTAATTAACCCATCGGTTATAATTAATTAGAGTTTACTTCATGTGCGGTTTATTTTCCTGTAAAATCAACCAAAAAGAAAAAAAGAAACTTTAATCATAGGTTGTCGGTTTACATATAAAAATATTCTAAGATAGTTAATATACTGGAACTGTTCACAAAGTAATAAGGTTTATTGTGGAAATTCTATCAACTTAATTAAGAATAATCTTTACCTCGTTCAAATCAATTCTCTTGGGTATTCACGCACCCACTCTACTGGAAGTTTACCACCGGCACTGCATTCACTTGTTTCGCTCCAAAAAGTTGCATTGTTCTCCACAGTTCTCAGCTATCAACATCGGAGACTGGTTTTCTATTTTCAAATTAAAAATAATGGAAGGGACTCAGATCAAGAAAATACGGTTGTTGTAGCAACAGAGGAATGTTGTTTGGGGGCATAAACTAGATCAAAAAGATTTAGGACATATATTTCAGTGTTCTATTTTCGTGAAAAAAAAAAAAAAAACAGCAATGGTTATAAATATTAGCCAAATTTTCTGAGAGTCAAATATGAATTGAATATATGTATACGTGTTCAAGGTCAATACTGATCAGTTGATTCGCATTCAATTTTTCCAACTGTAAAGAATAAATGTTTTTATTATTTCTAGACAGACTTCGTATATGATAAGTTATTATTATCTGCGGACATCGCCAATCCGCTTGAGATTTCGAAACTTATCTATTGAGGATAACGAACTATGTTGAACTTGATGCCATTTGGCCTTGTGCCATACTGAGCGATTGTTAATTAACATTGTATTATATTTGAAGTAGCGGTGGCAGCGTTGGCACAAGAGAAGCTAAATGAAAATAAGAGGAAAAACACGATCGCAGGAATAAGCCAAGTTGAGTGTGAAACAGAAGAAAGTTTGTATAGAAAAGAAAAATTAATTGTTGCAAGCATGAAGTGACAAGAAGTAAAACTTCAAAGAGTCTGGCCGACGGGTTTTCGTGTCAATACGTGGGGTCCTCAAAGTCTGTACCTCAATCTGTTCATGATTGATGCTTCAGGGTTGTATGGATCGGTTGTAGATAGGCCTAAAGCAGTGAAATGTGCCAGTGTTGCCAGAATGAGCGGGTAGGAGTAAGATGAGGGAAAAGAAGAAGGAGTAGGAGATGACGAGGGGAAATAGTAGTATAATATAACAGGAAAGAAAGAAAGAAAGAGGGAGAGGGAGAGAGAGAGAGGGTGTGTGTGTATTTGTGATTGTATGAATGAAAGAATGAATGAATATATGAAGAAAGAAAGAAAGAAAGAAAGAAAGAGAGAGAGGGAGACAGAGACAGAGACAGAGTGTGTGTTTGTGATTGTATAAATGAAAGTGAATGAATATATGAAGAAAGAAAGAAAGAAAGAAAGAAAGCCGATAAGACAAAAGAAAGACAGAAGAAAAGAGATTACCTAAGAGAAAAGAATGAAGAAATGTTGAAATAAGAACAAAAGAAAGAAAGAAAGAAAAGAGGAATTGAAACAAGATACAACTACATAAAGAATATAA
Organism: Doryteuthis pealeii; assembly: GCA_023376005.1. Taxonomy (NCBI): domain Eukaryota; kingdom Metazoa; phylum Mollusca; class Cephalopoda; order Myopsida; family Loliginidae; genus Doryteuthis; species Doryteuthis pealeii. Next base: position 3,572,200 of record CM042145.1, on the reverse strand, counting down.
AAAATGAAAGAAAGAAAATTCAAGATAAATGTTAGAAAAAATAAAAACGTATGAAAGAAAAGAGGAAATGTTAAAGAAAAGAAAGAAAGAAAGAAAGAAAGAAGGAAAGGAAGAAAAAGATAGAAATAATGAATGTTTGAATTTTAACAATGAAAGACAAATGAAGAACAATTGAAAGAGAAAAGAAATCAGAAGAAAGAAACAAAGACAATTCAGGAAAAAATTAAATGAAAATGAAAAATAACAAAAAAGAAAATAATATATCAATTGAGAAAATATTTGGCTGGGGAAGTTACAGGTAATGAATTATCAATGAAAGAAAAACAGTAAAAAAAATAGTTTGAGTGGAAAAGGAGAAGACGGAAAAGGATAGGAGATGATGAAAACATAAGGGAACATGGGAAAGAAAGAAAGAAAGAAAGAAAGAAAGAAAGAAAGAAAATAACAAAGTATTCGTCAGAGAAAAGAATAAAAGAAAGAAGAAATATTGAAATGAGAAGAAACGAACGACCGAAAGAAAAGAAAAGAAAAGAAAAGAAGAAAGAAAGAAAGAAGAAAGAAAGAAAGAAAGAAAAGTGAGGAGATTGCAAGAGAAAAACCAGCGAATAAAATGGAAATAAAAAAGAAAGATATCAACAGAAAGAAAGAAAGAAAGAAAGAAAGAAGAAAGAAGGAACGAAAGAAAGAAAGAAAGAAGGAAAGAAAGAAGTAACGAAAGAAAGAAAGAAAGAAGGAAAGAGGGAACGAAGAAAAAAAAGAGGGAAATATAAAATAACAAAATGAGTAGAATATGAAAGAAAGGAAAATACCAAAGTAAAAAGTGAACATAAAGAAAAAGAAAATTCCGAGAAAGTTAAAAAGAAAAAACAAACAAATAAATAAATGAATAAATTATATATTTAAGTGAAAGGGAATGAAATAGAGACAACAGGAAAATATAGAAAGAAAGACGAATGAAAAAAAGAATGAAAGATAGAAATGGGAAAAACGAAATAAGTAACAGAAAATAAAGAAAATCTGAAATATACTGAGAAAGATACAGACACAGAAAGAAAGAAAGAAAGAAACAAAGAAAAAAACAAAGAAATAAAGAAAAAAAAAACAAAGAAAGAAATACATTAAAAGAGACAAATTCTTTCTCAAATCGGTAATCCGTTGCTGGCAGTGACAAGAATTGCGTGACAGCAGCTGGCAATAATTTTCTAACCGGATGTTGAGCCAGAAGCGGGAAAGTGGCTCATGCGTGTGGAGTTAGTAAAAGAAAAAAAAGAAAAAAGAAAAAAAAAAATAAAAAGTGAAACTGAGAAAGCCAAAAAAAAAAAGAAAAGAAGAAAGTGATCATCTTAAAATAAATCAAATAAAAAATACGAAATAAATTGAAAGAAGAATGAAAATGCTATAAGTTGATTTCAACTTTTTAGTTATTTCCCCAAGACACTTTCAAACTCCATCTACCACTTAATGCGTTTTTTTTTTCTCTCTTTTCCTTTGTTCTGTAATTTTCTCTACCTTCTCTCTTCTCTCTGATCCGCGGGTCATTTAATTTTGTATTTGTTCTTATTATCATTTGCTTGTTTATCTCCATTACAAATGCATTTCGCTTAACATTTCGTTCTCTCAGGAAGCAGTTGAATTGAAGAAAGGGGAGCACATTCTAAACATTAAACGACGGACAAAGCCCGTTGTTTTGCCCCTTCAATCACAAAGGTAAATGAAATATGCAATCAAACTGTCTATCGAGCATTTTATGACTTTATTCAAAACCTATTTGATTATAAAGTAATACTTATCGTATTTTGGATCAATTTGAAGTGGAATTATTCAGTGAACTTTTATAAAACGTTTCTTTTTAGTTATTAAGTCAAGTCTGACATTGATGCCTTAAATCTCTTACAGTGCCTGCCTTTTTAAGTGATCAGCGTCTAAGTACAAAGCAAACTCATCGATACTTAACTTCACTGATCTGGTGTGTACTTGTGTTTTTAGCGTGTCAGCAATAAGACATTTCTTGTTTCGAGCATACAATAATAGCAACAAAATCATATTTGTTCACGCCATAGGAACATTGTAAATATATATTCAAAACGACATTTGTGCTGATATAAAAAAGAAGAAAATAATAGAACAAAACAGAATATACAAGCAAGTACAACAGAAATAATCATTGTCTACTCATAATAGCAGCAACATGGACAGTCTAAAATCTAGAGCACCTGTCATATGTCTGAGTACGATTTTCAAAACACAAAATGACAAAATGATGATCAATTTGATTAAGTAAACAATAACAATTTTGAAAGGGAAATTTACTGATGTGAAGTTAGAGTACTCACAATAATTGTGGCCAAGGAAGGAAGACAGTGTGGTTCAGCGACGCTTGCTCCATATTTTTGAAAAAGCGTAGTTAATTTAGCTATAGTTCTCCCTATTTTCCCCTCCCCAGTATCAGAGCTTAGAACATTTGCACCTTCACTTATTCCTATATAAATGTTCCCACTGTAATATGTAAACAAATCAATACTTTACTAATACTACTACTGCTGCTGCTACTGATAATAATAATAATAATAATAATAATAATAATAATAATAATAATAATAATAATAGAAAGACCATCAGCTAATGCTGATGTGAAAACTCAAAAGGAGTAAATAATAATAATAATAATAATAATAATAATAATAATAATAATGTGGAATAATTCTTGCCAATATAGAAGATTATGATGATGCCACAATCCAAGGACCCAAAGAATACACCAAAAAAGCAAATAAAGCCAATAACAGCAACTGCAACATATGGACAAACAGAAACACAACAAAAACGAGAAAACAGAAACGGGAAGAAAACAATTATATGGATACGACAAATTGGGGAAGTTGCACATGAAAAGACCTAGACATGTTTAAAAAAAGGATATCTCAAAAGAGAAACTAAGTCGCTAATAATTGCTGAACAAGACAATGCCATAAGATCAGATTATATCAAAGCAAAAATTCATACGAGACAACAGAACAGCAAATGTAAAGCGTGTGGTGACAGAGATGAGACCATAAACCATGTATTAAGCGAATGCAGCAAACTAGCACAACGAGAATACAAAGTTAGGCATGACTGGGTTGGAAATCGTTTTAACTTCCTAAAGGATATGTTGGTCTATATAAAGTAAGTCATGTGTTCCTCTATCTCCTCTGCAGCATCCTTTCTGTTCTTCTGGGAGGAGTTTGCGCCAATTAAGTGAAAAATATATTTCTTGTTTTATTAGCGTAATCAGAATTTTCCATATCATGGGTAGACAAATTATTGGTCTTTATTGCTAGGGACGTTTCCTTTTTGTGGGTCTTTCTGGATTAGGGTAGTTATTTTTGTGTCATCCATTTAGGTACGTTTTATTCTTGTAGGTATCTTTTCAATTGTTGGGCCAGTTTCTTGTGGATGGATGTGAATTCTTTAAACCCGAATTCATGTATGCCATCATCACCTGGTCTTTTCCAATTTGCAACTTCTTGAGTGTTGCTCTGGGCGTGATTATGTGTATAGGCCCTTTCTAGATTTTTTAGTTCATTTTTTAAGACCACTTATCCATTTCGATGTTTTGTTGTGTTCTTTTTTTATCCCATGAAAAAAATAAGTTTGGTTTTTATTGCACCTGGGTGTTCGTTTGCGTTTGTTCTTGATCCACCAATGTGTTCATATAATTTATTTTCCTTCTTTGTATTGTTTGGTTCTATCTTCGTATCTTTTGATTCTTCCTTCCATGGCTAATCGTTTGATTTATTTCTTCCATCTTAGTTTGCTGTTGTCTTTTCAAAGTTTTTTTTAGTTGAATGTGTATTTGAGTTTTCCCCTTTAATGTTTTTGTTTATCATATTATTTTTTATTTGTTCTATCATAACTCTTTTCCATTCCATGTTTCTTAAGGGTGGTAATGTAATTTTATTATCAGTTATGATTTGTTTTATCAGCTCTATATCATTTCTTTGTTATTGTGTTAGTTCCGGTGTTGTAATGCAAGTTTGTAAGATATTTTGGTTGTTGGCGTATTGTGTTTCATTTTGATTTTGTGTTTCCTCGTGATTTTCCTTTCCACATATTTCTATTATCTTGAGATCTGAGAAGATTTATTATTATTATTATTATTATTATTATTATTATTATTATTATTATTATTATTATTCAAGATCATTCTTGCTTGGTCTGCCAGTCTTTGGTTGGTTGTGTTACGATTTTTAATTTTAATTATGTTTCTTTTTCAAAATTTAAATCATTCTCTTCATATAACCTCTTTGTGCTGTGTTGCTTTTAAAGTAACATTAGAGTACTTGTACGTTCTTTTCTCTAGTCCACACTTGTTTTGTCTCTTGGGTGGTCCAATCCTGGGCTGTCTCTCGGCCGGTCCGTCGCAGGGTTGTCTCTCGACTGGACGGTTATTAACACTTGTATATCTGAAAGAATAAAAAGAGCAACACCACCTTACATTCAGATTCTCCAAGTTGGTTACAAAGGGAATACTGATCGTTTATTCCTATTTTCGGGGATTTTACATCTGAAAGTTGAGACCATTATTATTATTATTATTATTATTATTATTATTATTATTATTATTATTATGCGCACTATAGTGTGTACTTCATTGGAAGAATACAATGTCTTATCTGTGACTGGAGCAAATCAAGATTTGGTATTGCCACATTATACTATCCATGAAAAATGTCAAATATGAATACAAATAAAAGGGGAACTTAAATGACCAACTTGAGTGTCATGATCGGCAAGTGCTCCCTTAAAACCAACATGTAGAAAAACACTACACAATGCACCTGAGAGATAACAAAGATTAATATGGATTAGAAAATACAACGGAAATGTATTCTACTGTTATTTTAAAAAACATAATCTACATAAAGAGGTTATAGCAACTGTATGATCAAAATCTGAACTGAGTCTTCTAAATCTAATAAAACAAAGAAATGGCCCACTAAGTAAGGTTGATTTTAAAGAAAGATCTATTTTCTGACCTCGAAATACGAAAGAATATGAGAACAAATAAGTCTAGATGAATATGCTTAAGAAGAGAACCTGGTCACGTTGAAAAAAAAATATTGAAAACCAAAACCTCACGGAACACAGCTCCACAAAATCAATGGGAACACAAGATGAATAAAACAATACAGAGTTAATAAAAAAAAACATTGTCAAAAAGAAGAACAAAAAAGATGTAGAATTTTTTCTTCTTCGTCATTAAGATCAGGTATTGACCTCCGTTAGGGCCCGGTAATTTGGGGAGTAAGACAGCTTTGAGAAGGAAGGCCACCATGATATTAGATGTACACTCTATCTGGTTCCACTTAGTTTGAAGTTTAACTGTGGGTTTTGGTAGAAGCTATTAGTCTGACTTGTATTAACTAAAACCATATGAGGTCATCTTTCATTTCTTATCATCATTTCGTGAACTTTAAAATCGTAACTGATATATTATATAGTAAATCTAAATTTAAACAAATTGAATTAAAATTAAAATTGAAATTAATTAAAATAAGTCTTATTTTGACAATTAATTTAACTAGATAAGGAAACAAATTAAAAGAAAAACGCTCCATTGTGTTTAGAAAGTATACTTCATTCTACAATATTTATGTGTTGTCTATTATGTATATAAACTAACATTGTAGCATCTTTAAGATTAAAATTACAGTCTGTCTGATGTGTTAAGATTGGGGTAGAAAATACATGAGAATTGACTTTTCCAAAGTAATTTCCACGGAAGAATCTCGAGTGCCATTTGATGGACCAGGTGGATGGTCTAAAGGATGGATTGTTCCTTTCAAA
>CM042145.1:3513871-3561371 GCA_023376005.1 Doryteuthis pealeii | reverse complement strand
GGTTTAGAATATGCAAACTCTAATCCTTTAGAAGTGTACTCGACCACACAAAATAGCGTGTCTTGGGTTTGACACTAAAATGCCTCTGATGGTGGGGCTCCTGTTCTAGAGATCTTGGGAAGTGTGTAACACTTCTTCATTGCCATTACTCTTAGGTCCACTCAGAGTGGTAGAACCTGTCAGAATCACATCAAGGGAATAAATAGATCTAGTTAGAATTATTCGTATATAGTATTATCTGCGTTATTCGGACTATTGTCCCCATCTTCATTGTTATTTGTACAACGTTTCGGCCGATATGCTCCCGGCATTTTCGAACTCGGGAGCTTTCTTGTCGTAATCGGGAGCCATCACGGAACTTTGAACCTAACTCTTTATTTAGTCCATGGGGGTTAGGTTCAAAGTTCCGTGATGGCTCCCGATTACGACAAGAAAGCTCTCGAGTTCGACAAGAAGGTTCCCCAGTCCGAGAAGGTTCCCGGGTCCGACAAGAAATACCTATCGCCGAAACTTTGTACGAATAACAATGAAGAAGACAATAGTCCGAATAAGCCTTATTTTAAACATTCAGAGAAATAGTATTCGTATATAATTGCATCGTATGAAAAGAATCTCTTAAGAAACAACTAAATCGTGTAAATATAAATGTTCAATAAATGCGTTCCCTAAAATCGATCTATTTAAACATTATTCGTATTTAATTGGATCATATAAAAATCTCTAAAGTAATTAAAAAAATGTAAATATTAATGTACAATGAATGCGATTTACTAACATTCAGGCCTAAAATAACCCCAATCGAGTTGCTATGCCGTTAAAACCAATATATCAGTTCAGCTAACGAAACTTTGGAATGCATGTGACGCGTCCATGAAAATCATTTTTTTGAATTCAGAATCCCCAAAAGATTTTGCAATCTTGCTCTTCTCTTTAGCCACAGGTATCTGATTGATTGAGTGTTTGATTTTATTGCAACGGCACATCAACCTCTCTAGGGTTATTTTATGCCTAGAGGTTAGGGAATCGTGTTCATTTTACGTTTATGGTTACATTGTTATGCAGATGCTTATTAATAGATTTGTTTGTATTTTTCCTATCAATAAATATTCATCATTATTTTCGGAATAACAGCGTATTTGTTTGTGTCTATGTTTGTTTCGATCAGCGAATATGGTTCACTCGTTTCAATAATGGAATCTAAGAAATTATATTGATATAAATATTAAGATTAAGTCTCTTAATTAGGTGATACTCAAGGGGGACGGACAATTTGTAGGGATATTATCTTGCCTCCTTCATTCATGGGATCGTTAACCTAACGACCCTTCGAATAAAGTGTGGACTGTAGTAAACTGAGTTTAATGCCTTTCCTAAATTGATAAGCATCGGTCATGCGTATTAAGGCAATCGAGCGGCGATAGTCATAATTCAGAGAAGCCTATCGAACATAGACGCTAATGAAGAGGCACGTTGTTAACAGACAACCAATAGAGATAGCAAGCAAAAGGAGGATCGTGCGAAGATCGCAGATTTAAAAACGAAATCTCCACATTACTTGACAGTTACGATGTAACTTTGGTTAAATTGTCACCCTTAACATTGAAGAGGTTTCAATAAATATCACTTTTATGTGATTAGTATTAATATTGAGATTACTATCTATCTAGCGTGTCTCTCGCGTGGCATAGTGGTTAGTAAGTTAGGCGGTCGGAAGAAATGCTGTAAGTTTCATTCTCTCGGATTGACTCCTACTTATGGCTTGTTCCAAAATAAGGCGAGTAAATGACAAGTATATATATATATATATATATATATATATATATATATATATATATATATATAATGACAATATATATATATATATATATATATATATATATATTAGCGGATTTACCCGGCATTGATCTGGTGTCAAATATGTTCAACATGATTAATATATTTACGATTTATACGTTAAACTTAATCATCACGGGGATTTTCGTGACATTTCATTAGTGAACCTTAGCAACAATAAATGAACTCGATGCCAATTTATTAGCCGACAATTTCCTAAAATGTTGCCCATACAGATAATTCTGCAAATGTTATAACGACTACCATAATGTTTACTCTACAAGATAACCCAAAAACTACTATTATTGTCACAGAAACTGCCAATAAAGTTAGGATTTTTGAAAATGTTCAAATTTTATAATCGCAACATATTAATTAAAAGAAAACACTATTATTATAATGGATATTTTTACAACTGAATTGTAACATTTTTGCGCAAAGCCAATTTCAAAATTCAAGATTGTCACAAATATATTTTCTGTCATCGTGAGTCTCATTAAAATGTTGAAATTTCCTTCATGGAAGGGGGGGGGAATAGAGGGGGAAAATAGATATTTGCTTCAACAAGTTCCTGCTGAGGGGGGAAAAAAAGAAGCGAGTTCGCTGTCTTCTCGCAGACCAAACTTTCTTTTGGTCAACACAGTCTTCGTCTTCGACCAGCAGCTGAAAATCCGTCGTCGTCGTCAAAATAATATTTTCTGACTGCCGTCTCACATAAGCCGAAGGCTTCTCTGCTTGTCACGCCACGCTCCACTCACTTTGGTTATTTATGGGCATATTACCCAAACATCCGGGCACATCAGTCGAACCTCGTGTCCGTCCTGTGCCTAAATCGCATTTGTTTTTGCATGCGGAGGGCTCGGGTTCGATCCCGGCAGGCAAGACAATGTCTTGCTCTTTTTCCTTTCTCGTTCTCCGTAATCACAATATTTTACTTTAATTAAAAGACTGTTATTTTAAAAGATTTTACAATTGAATAGTATGTACTTTTTTGCATCGCAATTTTCAAAATTCTGCATTACTACAAATTCATAAATCTGTTGAAATTTCACAATCCTGACATTTTAGATTAATTGAAATTCTGTTATTTCAAAGGGGATGTTACAATAAAATGTGCATCCTTTCTGCATCACCAAGTTCAAAATTACAGGTTGTCACAAATTTATTAAATTTATTTTTATGAAAATATTGAAATTTCATAATGACAATATTCTATTTTAATGGAAATAGAGTTATTTAACAGGAATTTGAAAATTCAGTTTTAAGTCCTTACTGCAATTCGGATTTCAACATTTTAGATTGCCGCCAATTTATTTGCTGTCATATTGAGTTTCAATAAAATGTAAAGTTTCGTAATCACAATATTTTAATTTAATGGAAACAGTTTTTATCTTAGAGACATTTTGAAATTAGATATTTGATCCTACTTCATCGCAAGTTACAACAATGTATATTCCAAGAAACTGTCAGAAATAATATCATATTTGGTAATTTCTCAAAATGTTCGTTACCCAATGATACCTGCATCGGAAAAACTAAGGTATTAAAAGTTATGCTTTGGGATTGGGTTTTTTACCTGGGAGAAATAGACATGCTTACTAAACGTATTGGTTTTAAGCCGTTTACCAAAACTTTCTCGTTCCCCAATGATACCTTTTTTGGAAAATAATAAGGTCTAGAATAGTTTGGCTTTAGATCATCTTTAGACCCGTTCAAAATACACACATTTATAAACACAGTGGTTTGGGCCCCTTTACCAAAACTTTTCTCGTTCCCTAATGATAACTACATAGGTATAAAATGATTGGCTTCGGGGTTCTTTACCGTGGTTTTCTTCTGGGTATAAGGGAAAGTATCATTTTTGAATACTTCGAGATATAAAAATATAAAAATATATGTTCTGTTCATTCAAAAATTTTAAAAAATTATTATGTTATTCGGAGGTTAGTTCATGGAATAAATGTAAATGTATTAGTTAGTATTAGTATTAGTAGTAGTAGTAGTAGTAGTAGTTTTTTCATTGATTATCTTATTTTAGAATTTAAAATTATTCATGAATTTTCTTAGGTATTCCTTTTTAATCTTTTAATATAATGTCTATGGTGATCTGTGCTTAAGGTATATATATATATATATATATATATATATATATATATATATATATATATATATATATATTAATTATATTAATTATATATATATATTATATATATATAAGAGGAAAGCTTGTCCGTTATAGATATAAATATAGAGATGTGTGTGTGTGTGTGTGTGTGTGTGTGTGTGTGTGTGTGTGTGTGTGATGTAAGAAAAGGGTAGGCATGATTGAAAAGCAGATTGACATCTTACGGTATGAAAATGATGAATTTATTATCTACAAAAAAATGCGAGCTTAACTTATCAAGGTAGATAAATTTTTATTTTACTTCAGTAACACCAGTTAAAATGGTGAAAAGAAATTGCAATCAGTAATAAAATGATTCTAAAGGCACAAACCAGAAATTGTCATAGAAAATAAACCCACAATATTATCGGTGACATGAAATTTAAAAAAACTGATCACCCAGTCCGTACAAGAAGATCAGGCCTAATTGTAATAAACAAGAAACAAACGTGTCAGCTAATGGACATCTTCGTTCCAACATATTGTAGAGTTAAATTAAAGAGCAAAAACCACATTGAATATCTGGGCCTTGCCAAAAGTAAAAAGAAAAATATGGATAGAAAGGTGGGAGAATTACCAATCATTATTGGGACACTCCTAAAAATTGCCAAGAACCAAGAAAAATGGAGTAAGTGGAAATGATTAACCCTCGACAAATTGAATATATAATGTGTAAATATAGACGTACAACGCATATTATTCCCTAACCTCAAGACATTAAATAAACCTGGACTGTTAGATATGCCATTAAAATTCTTCAATCAATCAATCAACCAACAACTAGAAAATGAGCAAACTAGAAACCTGATGAAGAATTGAGATAGTCCAGACAACAGCACTGATGAGGTCGGTAAGAATACCTAAAAAAGTCCTGGAGAGATAATTTGTTGGGAATTTTTTTATCCTCCAAAGTAATACTTGTTAAACCCAGAATTTAAATAGTTTTACACACACACACACACACACACACACACACACACACATATATATATATATAACCAACCCTTTGTACAAGCAGGATGTGGTACACGGTCAATTTCTTAAGCAGAGTTTAACAGGTTTGAATTCAGATTTTCCTTCTTCTAAAGAGCCCAGTTTCCCTATTTTTTTCCCAGAGCTGAAGGAAAAATAGTTGGATTCATACCTTTCCCAACGTTATTAATGCTATGTGAAATGCAAATAGCCTTGTCCAGGATTTGAACTCGTCTCTGCGTGTCCATTTCCTACGAGGGTAACTGTTACACCACGCGTCTTGAAGGGTCATAAACAGTAGTTAAGTGCGAAAGGTAAGTAGAATTGATTGCTTTTGAAGTAAAAGGAACAGAACAACCGTTTTTTAATACAATACATTTACTGTACAAAAGAAAGAAAAAGAGATGAAATGAAATGTTTTACAGATAATACGCGTCTGATAAATTGAACTTTAAATGTATTTTGTCCTCGTAACTAGACCGCACGTGCATGGTTTAATGGAAGGATCCGTTTCTTAGAGGTGGTTGGCTTGGTTCCTTTAGCAAAGCAGCGTAACTAAATGGAAGTAGGAGCTATTGTCTCGCACGCCATTTTGGGTTCGTTGTCACGAGAGCAATATCCTATTGTGCCACTATGTGGTGTTGGACGCTGGACTGCTAAAGGGAAAAAGAAAAAATTTAGAGGATCCTTCAGGTATATAGAAGGTTTCACATGGCATCTAGAAGAGCCGTGTTTGGACTATTTTGTCATTACACCTGCGTCAAATAAATTTCAATAGAGTCACTTGCCACCAGTGTAAAGAATTTGCAAAGTTCAAATGATTGAATGTATCACGACTCAATCATACTATACAAGGTCAGACGGACAAGCGGAAATATTTGTGAACAGGTCTAAGAGGTTTGAAAAATCAAAAGGGTTTAAGGAGCAGAGGAGAGATGCTTCATCAGATTTTTGGCTGCGTATTGGCAAGCACCAAATCTAAACACTATCGCTGCCGCATCATCGGTATAAATAACTTTCAATCGAAAAGAACGACTATTTTAAGAAAATATTGTCGAGAATCCCAAAGACAAATAATATGTCGATACGTGTGTTTCAGAAAGATGACCCGGAGTTATTTTGAATTCATCGAGCGGGCAGTTAAAGGGGAGGCTGGAAAGTGTTATAAGTCATGTATCAGATTTAATCGAGAAATAATAGGAAGAAACAAAACTTATATAAAGGATTGGGAATAAGGTCTAGTAAGCAAAGATAGAAGGTAAACAGTGTAATTATCAAGTTGAATTAAGAAGTCCCGTGACATCTCGTTGTTTCTTTTTTCCATCCTCATTATGTAGGTACTATATGACAGATAGGTTCACAAATACATCAGTAAGTGATTTACATTATACAGGGATGTGGGTTTCTAAATAAAATACAAATCAACCAGATATGACAAAGGAAATTTGGAGAGGATCAGTAGACATTGACACTGAAGTTAGTGCATTACGGTCTTTTTACAATCACCACTAAAACCGTCTACCTTAGAGAAAGGATTTTTCTTAAAGGGGAAAATGTTGAATAACCACTAGAAATTTAAATGGACTCACCCGAGAGTTACTTATAAAAACTTCAAACTCAAGATGGGCTACGCAAATAATTCCTTCTTTGTAATAAAATACTTCAATCAAATTGACTAACCGATTTGATTATTCAATATATATATTATATATATGTATATATTTACCAACCCCTCCGCACGAGCAGGATGCGACACAAGATCAATTTCTTAAGCGGAGTTCAACAGGTTTGAATTCAGAGTTTTCCTTCTCCTAGACCAGTTGACTAACCACGGTTAAAGAGCCTAGTCTGTCCTACTATTTACCCATAGCTGGAAGGAGAGTAGAATTCATACCTTTCCCAAGGGTATTAGCGGTAAGTGAAATGCAATTACCACATCCAGGATTTGAACTCGGGGCGACGATTCCATTTCCCATGACTTTAACCATTACACCACGCGCTCCTATATTATATATATATGGGGGATGTTTTTGTGTATATGTGAGTGAGCGGATGATTGTTTGTGTGTGCGCATATGTATTTAAGAGAAACAAAATAATTTGATATACACTGGCGTGTATACGTGTGACATCGTGGTGTAATGGTTAGCAAGCTAGTCTCGAAGATCCATTACTACTGAATATCGTGTTCGATCCTCGCTGGATATCTCATACTTGTAACCTTATGTCACATCTTATCAGTGGGGAACTGATTAGGCAAATACCTAACTGGTTTGTATATTTTTGTCTTTCCTATCCCCTAATCACAAAGACAAGCAGTCAATAATTTATTTACGTGCTTTGGAATATACAGTTAAATGCATTACAGAATCTATGATTTATGTAAAGTAAGAAAATCCTATTGATAACATTTTTAAAATTCTTTTTTATAACATATTTATTTTAGGAAAGATGATAACAAACTTATAAGATGCAACAACTTTTTATTCTATTTTTGCTTATTCGAAGCCATTTGTACCTTGTTCGGATATCAATAACGCGATTTTATAAGGTTTTCCCGAGAACTTATCATCAGAGAATTATCCAATCAGAATACAGGTCCTCCTATTGACATATTTGCATTGTTTAGTATGTTCTTTAACTTCTGATTAGACGGTCCTCTTTTTCATTGTCAATGCAGACTTTCAGGGGAATTGATATTGCAAAATAAATAGAATCAAAACGTATATGAATAGAAGTTAAAAGTTAATCTTGTGAGTCAAGTCAAACTTTAGAAAAAGCATCTGCGTTGTATTTGCACATCAGAGAAACTAATTGGAAACAATCGATAAATAGATGTTTGTTGAACTAATCGAAGATGGCCACAAAACCACCGACCAAGGAGCGTCCTGTTGAAATATGAATGAATATAAAAAATAATGAGGCGTCCAGTCTGATATTTACTCGACCGTGCCACAAATTAAAAAAAAAAAAACACTCTATCACTATCGTTTCATTGCATAGCGACAATCTTGAAGGAGTGGAACTTTTGTAAATTTTCGACAAACTCGATATTTTATTAAGAATATAATTATAAGTAAGTTGTTAAATGGTTGCGTGTCTGTATGTTAGAGTACAGTCAGAACTATTCTTTTTTTTCCACTCTGGAGACAGTGTTGAAAATGGCGCTTTAAATATATCAATTAAAGCAATATCTATGTTAGATATATGGTTTAATTTATGGATTGATAGACACTTATACCTGAAATTAAATTGCATTATATTTAGTGTCACTCTCCAGCCTTCCTGTTTTAATTAGAATTTGAAATCTGTTATTTCTCAGGTGTGTTCCTGCCTCCAGACAGGACACGGATCTGTGCGATTTTCTACCGCCAAAACTTCAAATAAAAAGACCAAAACAAAGTGAAGATGATCCTAAGGATTACAAATACCCCCCCCCAATTATATCAAAGTGGAATGGTCAGAGTAGTCTTACGACAGTATAGGGACCACAGCTATTTTTCTTCTTTAAATTCAGCATCGGAACGTGGCACTTTAGTCTTCAATCTGGTTTTCTGACTGATCAATTGATTGGTTTAATGGCATGACAACCCGTCTGATTTTCGATCTAGAAGTTAGGAATTTCGGTATATTGTACATTTATTTTTACACTTTTGTGTAGCTTATTGGATGTTTTTTGTACTCAGAAAATGATATCAATTATTCATATTTGATACAAATTTGACCCATAAATTGACCTTAACAGATACTACTACTACTCCATGTCAGTGTACACTTAGGAATAATGTCAATGAAGGGGTAATCCAGGAAGTAAGTCTCAACATCGGATACAATTTAATGTCATAACTAGGATACCCATTTTTGTGTGATCTTACCCATATAAAGATCTAACCCCTATGCGGTCAGCGTATTCTCAGCCCTGTCGACATGGTAACTTTCAGGCTGAGATCAGAATGTAGAATATGTTGCGACTCATCAAAAAATATGTAAAATCATAAAACCAAGATATCATGAAATTTGAAAATCATACAACATTTGTTTAGTAATAGTTGTTACATTTGGTGTATGAATGTTGTATACAAATATTTTCTATGAGACAGAAGACGTAAAAATAATACATTTCAATCTGTCTGTTTGTTCAGATCAGATGTCTGCATATTACAATGTCTATTAAATGATCACATATTTTCATCACGAATAATACTTAGAATAAAAGTTCTATATATTGATAATAATAGGCACGCTGTACTGACTAAAGTTATCTATTTTTAAAATAATTATTTCAAAATCACATATCAAAAATAAAAAAAAACAAAGAAGAAACACATGTTATCAAAAAGAAAAAAAAACAGAACTGAAAATGAAAAGCTCGTTTTATCATTTGTTTTCAATATAATTATTCTTATTATTCTGTGTTTATTGTTATATTTTCTATTCAATTATTCCTGCGTGAAAAAATAGATTAATTTTTCCAGTCAATATTTTTTTGCGTCCAACGTCATAGTTTATTTATTTCTTACATACATATGTGCTTATAATAAATTCCCAAACATAGAAAAGATAACACAATTGAATTTCCGTGGATCATTATTTCAATAATCCAAATCTCTTTTTTTTTTTTTTAGGGTGTGGGTGTCTCTTTCGATGTTCAACCTTAATTCAGTTTTCATTTTGAAATATAATCGTTTGTTATGGGCACAAAAATACCTAGGATATTTGCAAATTAAGTTCTTGTAAATGTTTTTTTAATTTAAGAGAAGTTTTTTAATATCTATTTCTATTTTTATGGCTGTTACATGATATATATATATATATATATATATATATATATATATGTGTGCGTGTGTGTATGTGTGTGATGGAGTGTGCGCGTGTCTGATGGGTGTGTGGGAGTGTTTAATAATCTTTTCATGACTATGAGTTTCACGTATTTATTTTAATAAATGTATATGAAATTAATTGTCATAAGGAGGTTATATATATATATTATATATATATATATATATATATATATATATGAGACTACTTTATTCTTTTTATATCTTACAGCTTAGTTTCGGTTTTAAGATAAACGGCAGACAGCTGTCTCGTTACGCCTGGAAAGTCAAATTTAACCCGTTGTAAAAAAAAAAAGCATCTTTTCACATATTACGTTCTAGCCTTATCGTCGTTCTTTTTATCCATATTTTGTTTTCAAACACTCTCAAGCACACGCACACACACACACCACACACACACACACACACACACACGCACACCCACACGCACACACACGCACACACACATAACCATAGAAAGATAGATTAAAGTACAGTAATATAATTGTTCTTCATACAAAGACATTCGTAATTAAAACTAAAATATGAAAAACAAAATATGATTTTTTCACTTAGATTATGAAGTTTCATGTTGGGGCGGGGCTTAAATTAATAGTCAATGATATTCTTGGTAATTCTTTTTATTTTTACAATGTTTTACATTGAAGAATTTCGTGAAGAAGAAAAGAATATAAACTTAGAGAAAAAAAAGAAACAAAAACAGGAGAAAATAAGAATATCACCAAGAGAGAGAGAGAGAGAGAGAGAGAGAGAGAGAGGAGAGAGAGAGAGAGAGTTACAGATATACAGACAGACAGACAGACAGAGAAAGAAAGAGAAATAGAAAGAGTTAGAGAGTGCGTGTGTGTGTGTGTGTGTATGTGTGTGTCTGTGTGTGCGTGCTTGCAAGAATGTATTCAGAAACACATTGCGTTTTACATATGCGCATGTTTTATCGTAGATAAATGGGAAATAATGCGTAGGCGCTGAGCAATAACACATCGCAGAAAATGAATGTTATGTGATCATTTGTAAAAGGTGGCTTATGAAAGTGCAGGCGGCGTAATGGCCATTGACACGGACAATGGATTCGGTGAGTTGCGTACAAATTCCGGCCGGGACTGTTTGCGTTCACTTGACAGTTATGACTTTAATAAATGTAGGGATTTATTTCTTCTTCCATCATGCTCTGTTGGTGGGAATTAGAATACACTGATTGTATCCTTCAACAGAAAGTTAAGACTATCCTCTCCAACAAAGCTGTCCTGTATTTAATACTAAACTACATCTGGTGTTGAGGTTACAATCCCTGAGCTCTGGTGAGAGTGAGGACTACATTATTACCATTACCCCCAGGTCGATACTCATCCGTTGTTATAATACCTGCTAAAGTCCCATCAATGGAACAAATAGATCCGTTTGAAAATTATCAAATAACTGATATAATATAACTCAATGCAAAAAGTCTTACAAAACTACAGAAAAAATGTAAATATAAAAGTACACTATTCCCTAACCTCTAGGAATAAAATGGCATCAGATGGGTTGACATGCCTTTAAAATAAATCAGTTAATAAATACATTACTTTATTAATCGTTCCTTATTTGTTATGGATAACATCATCGAGTTAATTGGTTATATGGACGCGCGTGGTGTAATGGTTAAAATGATGGGAAATGGACTCATCGCCCCGAGTTCAAATCCTGGATGTAGTAATTGCATTTCACTTAGCGCTAATACCCTTGGGAAAGGCTATAAATCCTACTCTCTCTCCAGCTATGGATAAATAGTAGGGCAGACTAGGCTCTCTAACCTTGGTTAGGCAACTGGTCGAGGAGAAGGAAAACTCTGAATTCAAACCTGTTGAACTCCGCTTAAGAAATTGACCTTGTGTCACATCCTGCTCGTGCGGAGGGGTTGGTAAATATATATATAGATGTGATTTATAAGTAGTCGAAAAGAGAACACATACGGATTTCATCTAGGATCTGGAGTATCTAAGTTACTTATATTTAACATCGTTTTCAACAACTCCTGTGAGGTCACGCAATCCGAATCCGTACGTAGCGAATCGTTTATTGCTGTAGGAAATGGAATCAGCGACCCAATTTCAAATCCTGGATGAGGCCGTTAGCATTTCACTTTCGAACTAATGCCCGTGCGAAAGACATGGAACTATTTTTCTCTATGCAGCTATGGGTAAATAGTAGGATAGACTGGGTTTTAAAAAGTTAGAAAGTATTGCGAAGTCCCACTAACTTACTAACCTCTTGCCCTAAATTGCAAAATGTATGTTATATTTCTTAATTCTATTGTCATGGTATTGATTAATTTTAATGGCATGTCAACATTTCTAGGGTTATTGTATACCTAGATGTTACGAAATTGCATTTATTGTAAGTTCATATTTACATTTTTGTGGACTTTTTTCTGAAGTTTTTATTTTATCCAGTACACTCGAATACGAATATGTATTTAAAGAGCCATCAATGGTACCCCAGCAGGTACAACAACTCCGGGTAATGGGGGATCTTGGTAATAAAGTAGTCCTCCACATTCCCCAGATCTCAAGAACTGGAGCATCATCGTTAGATGAAGATTGATTTCATAACCAGGAGACCCCCTTTGTAGTTTTCTTACCTCTGCAAAGGATACAATCAGTGTGTTCCACTCTCCAACAACAGGATTAGTCACTGAAAGAGTATTGTATTTTATTATATATTAGCCACACCATCATTATCAGAAACACTTAAAAAAAGATAAAGCCTGTTGGTTAAAATGTACTATGGAGGTATCATTAATATATTGATCCGTAGATTGTCACTGGCTGCATTTCCTCTGGTTGTGTGTATGAAACAAGTGCATTATTCAAAACCCATGTAAGCAGGTCCTGTTTTAGCCAGTAACATGCCAGTAAATCTTGTTGAAGACATTGTTCAAGAAAGTAGCAAATGCGACAGAAACTACGTGGCTATTCTGCTGGAAATGTACGTGCTGAAGATGACGGTTAATGCATAACATACACAGGGGGTCTTTGTGCATAAATCTATAAAGGCACAGATTCGTTTCCAGTCGCAATGTTGTGAAGATGTAACTCACCATCACTGCAGGCTGAATCCATGCAAAAAAGGAGAACATGGGACAAATTCAGAACTGAGAGAGAGAGAGAGAGAGAGAGAGAGAGAGAGAGAGAGAGAGAGAGAGAGAGAGAGAGAGAGTAGGGGGAGCGGGAAATAACACTTGGAACGACGGACCCTTTTAAAAGCATATATTATATTGGTATTAATATCCTAAACAGTGAGAATTAGAATGTGCCCATATATATTTCAGCGCTTGTGGATGGGACAGAGTAAGAGAGACACGTAAGGACAAAAATTTACAGCGAAACGCCAGTATATGTATTTGGATGCAGTCACTGTGTTTTCAAAAAGATCACGTATTTTATTGTGTTCTCCAGCTTTTGGGGGGTGATTGTTCACACATACACATATACATACGTAATATAATATATATATATATATATATATATATATATATATTGGTTAGGAGGTTGATTTAGAAGGCTATCACAATTTAAAAAGAAAGGCCATAACTAGACTACTTTAGTTCCAGTGATCTTTTGAAAAAGAGATTTTATCTCAAAAATTCAAGAATAAAATACAGGTTAACACACAACACCATTGTTACCGTATTATTATTTTTTCTTTACACCTGCATTGTGATAGCCTTCTAAATCAACCTCCTAACCAATATATACACAATGCTTCAAGCAAATTATAAAACTCTCTATATATATATATATATAATATATATATATATATATATATATATATATATATATATATATATATTGGATTATAATTCATATTAGTTGCTTATCTCGTGATAATGTAATTTCGTAATATTC
This sequence comes from Doryteuthis pealeii, assembly GCA_023376005.1. Lineage (NCBI taxonomy): Eukaryota > Metazoa > Mollusca > Cephalopoda > Myopsida > Loliginidae > Doryteuthis > Doryteuthis pealeii. Next base: position 3,547,678 of record CM042145.1, on the reverse strand, counting down.
TATGTCATAAAGTACTTCTTAATGTTCTATATGCACATACATATGCACATAGTTCACTGATAATATCAAATTACATCAAAATGTTACTTGCGCATATATTACACCACGCCTTGCTATACACTTCCACAATTTTAAATATTAAACTAATGTTGATATATTGTTTTATGTTACTATGTACTAGGTTATTGTATATTGCCCGTTGTATACACCGTTAGAATGCACCGACTGCAACTCTGCAGAGGGGTAAGACTCCCCCAATGGGACCACCTGTTGGCCGTGAGTGGCGACCCGTGATGCTTAAGGTTAGAACCCAGGTGATGAGCAGTTCATGACATGCAATACTCCACTTTGGCCCTATCTTGGGCTAGACGGGCGGTCGGAGAGGCCCCCTCCGACAATCGCTGGTCACGTCAAGCCCTAGCACCTATATGGTTGCCCCAAATCTATTGCCCTTATGGCAAGCCCCAATCCTTTTTATCATATGATGCTAGAAGGCGGTGGCTGAGGGTCTACATGTCCTGGGAATGACGTTAAACTCTATCTGATGGTGAGGTTCCAGTTTTGGAGTTTTGGGGAATGTGAAGCACCCCTTCATCACCATTGCTTCCTGGTCCACTCTGACCCGGAGTGGTAGTACCTGTTAGATTTCCCATCTATGGGTTAATAGAAAAATGTATTTATAAAAAAATTGTATTTATTTCAAAACTGTATCGTCATTAAATGACCCACTGAGGTTGATATGCCTTAAAACAAACCAAACCAAACCAAACCGTTGTATACAATATCACCCACCATATTTCATCAGCATTAATTTATTCAAATCTAACCAATAAAGTATCTAAATGAAAAGTTGGTGCCTTCCTAGTTACGGTAGAATATTGATTTTTGTGTGATAATAAATCCTCATTCTGATGAATCTATTCCAGTAGAGAAAACTATCCATCTGATCAACCATGATGTTTTCTGGGTTTTTTTTCTTTTGTTTTTATTATTTTTTTATTATAAAAGGTTGGGGTATATTTCAAAACTCACACAATGCGTACATATAAGTAAGAAGAACGACGAAATAATTTAATATACGCTGGCTAGTTTCCAACTTTGCTTCTCTACTCACCAACAGAGGCATACTCACACCCACAAATACGAACCTGGGTCCCTGCAAATATATTCTTAAACACATAGACATACAGACACAAACACGCACGCACACACACATATACAGAGAAAGGTACACAAACACGACCAAACACATATACACATATATAGACAACACACACACACACACACACACACACACACACACACATATATATATATATATATATATATATAAGGTGAATAAAAAGAGATAAGATTATAGGAATCATTCTCTCCCTCAGTATATATATATTTATAGATATATATTCGTGTTCTCAATTTACCAACTTTGTCTCTTCCTCATCTCTCTTCTCAATATATATATATATATATATATATATATATATATATATATATATGTGTGTGTGTGTGTGTGTGTGTGTGTCTGTCTGTGTGCGTGCGTGTGTGTGTGGTGTGTGTGTGTGTGTGTGTGCGTGTTTGTGTTTGTGTGTATGTAATAAATGACAAATAATCTGGCTTATACTTTCCTTTTTATACTTTCTGTGCACGCACCAGTCTCTCTCTCTCTCTCTCTCTCTCTCTCTCTATATATATATATATATATATATATATATATTTATATATATATATATATGTGTATATATATATATATATATATATATATATATATATATATATATAACTTTTTATCTCCCCTTCAGCCTTCTCTCGCTGTCGTTTTCTCTTAATCTTTCTTTTTATATCTTTGCCTGTTTATCGTTTATATTTCTTTCTCTCTCTCTCTCTCTCTCTCTCTCTCTCTCTCTCTCTCTCTCTCTATATATATATATATATATATATATATATATATATATATACTCATGCGTCCGGAAAACTTATGCAGAAATCACTCGACTTTCCTCAATACATGTAGGCGATAAATGCTTTGCATACGTCTATATATTTTTTGTATTTTACCCCCTCTATTTCCTTAAACTACAGAAGTACGTCGGAGCCTAGACCCTCTCCCAGATACATGCTTGAACGTCCTTTCGTGTGCAGACACATAAGTACACCCACGTTCCTTAAATGTAAATTCATGTAAATTTCATTGCAGATTACTTCCTCTTATATATCATCGCATATACGATGTCTCTATGTAAATTTTATGTGCATTTAAGACTCTTTTTTTCTCAATGATCTGATTTACAGATGCAATTCTGTTTTGTTTTCACTTCTCTTCTTGCTCTCTCCACCAATAAGATTTATGAAAAAAAAAGTGTCTCTTTTTCTAGTGACTGTCACGATTTGTTCATACTTGCAAATCGCCAACAATATATTCATTTTCATCACGGGTTAAATGGTTTAGTTTATTCTTTAAATATTGATTATTTATTCTCGTCGTCCACTTGACATTACTAATCTCAATATACAAAAATATATTCGTCTTAAATTTACATTTACTAAGCTTACTCTATTGTCCTGGGAATGGTACTAAATACATGAAGTGGTGGATCAGAATTTTCGTGCCATTACACTCACAGTGGTAATACTATGTTGTTCCAATCTAGGAGTCTGATAAATCCGATTGGAAATTATTATGATTTGGCATAAATGCTTGAAACCATATTATTCTGTGAAAAGTATTCAATACAAGACTACTGAAGAATGTTCACTGTATCTAGGATACTAAAAAACTGATCACAACCACAGTATAAAATTATTTGTGCAATGAAATGAACTTTAATGATAAAATAAATTTAAAACCTTGCATTTAAAACTTTCTAATTATAGTGAAATGATAACTACAAATATGAATATGAATAGTCGTAAAATACACACTCGGGAACACATACACACTCAAACTCATACACACCCACACACGCACAACACGTACATTTTTACTCATCACGTTGGGAAAAGCTCATTACTACCAGTTTATAAAAAGGTTGAAACTGTCATAAAGAGATGACATTCATTACACACACACGCACACACACACACACACACACACACATATATATATATATATATTATTTAAACAGGGTTAGTTAAAGATCGCGGAATATTTTTTCTTTTTTATCTTTAATTTTAGACGTCCAACTTTTTTACTTATCTGGGTCCAGATGTGAAAGTATTTTCCAAAAAGAACTACAAATGATAATTCGCCTCAGTACGACCAAGTGACATAGTTGAAACCCCTGGGGTAAAAAATATGTGAGACTTTTTCTACACTTAACGGCCATCAAAAATGAATATTCCGTGTTCTTTAACAAAGCATGTTTGGATAATAACTTGCAAAATACACAACATATATATATATATATATATATATATATATATATATATATATATATATATATATATGAAATTTAACATTTTGAAAAAAAACATATGATGTTTGTTATGTGATTGCTGACAGGCCTGTTTCGACCAAATCGATAAGTTGGTCTTCATCAAAGAGCGACATAGACGAGAAGAAAAATATCCGTTAAAAAGACTGTTTACAAAACGAACGCTGAAATCAACCGCTGAAATCAACCGCTGAAAATTTTGAAATGCATGTTCTGTTTTAAAAATAAAATAAATTTTATTTTTAATTTAAAAAAAAATCAGAAACATTATAGTTTTCATTATAGATTTCAGCGTTCGTTTTGTAAACAGTCTTTTTAACGGATATTTTTCTTCTCGTCTATGTCGCTCTTTGATGAAGACCAACTTATCGATTTGGTCGAAACAGGCCTGTCAGCAATCACATAACAAACATCATATGTTTTTTCAAAATGTTAAATTTCATACTGTCGGATTAATTTCCATCTATTTTTTCAATATATATAATATATATATATATTATATATATATATATATATACATACAAACACACTCACACACACACACACACACTCACACACACAAACACACTCTCACACGCATATATATATAAGTGTGTGTGTATGTATCAATATCAATTTCCTCCTTTAAGTCAACCGACTGACCCTACAGAAAAATCCCTACACCCACCCCCCCCCCATCAGTGCCTCACCCCTCACCCATTCACCTTTTTCACTATAAAAGCAAATATATGTTGTACCTATATTGACAAAGCTTCATTCAATATGAGGCGAATTATCAGCTTTATCATATATGAGGCGAAATATCCACTAAATTAATGCTGTTTTTGTGCTGTTTTTATCCACACTTTCCTCTATTCTCAAATACATTTTGTCGGATTTATTCGAATACTCAAATTATGATTGAAACTTGTTTTTGGCTACGTTAAAATTCAGTTGATTTAACGGTGCAAAAATAAAAACATTGTTTTTCAATCATAATTTCCATTATTTCCTTAAGCTGAAAAAACTTTCTAAAATCATCGGCAGTTTGTTTAAGGTTTCTTCTTTTGAATGGAAAAAGAATTTACAAGATAATATTAATTTTTATGCAGGTTTTATTGTATTAAATATAGGAGGGTAAATTTCACAGGGAAAAATGGTGGTACTAAGGATATTGTTATTTTTGTTACCTTCCAATTTTCAATTCTAAAATGAAATGTGCTGCTGATATTGACGTTTGTATATTGTCAGAATTTTGCAGGCAATATGATTAATACATGGGAAATATATTGTTTGTATATTATTTTAAATATATCCAACCACTAACATAATCCTGATAATTTCTATTGAACTCTGACAGTTATTTTGCTTCATATGGTGCTGTACGTAAAAGTGCCAAATCTTAACTGATGTTGTAACTTCGCTTGTGAGCAAAAACCAAACTCCATTTTTGGTACAAATAATGTTCAATATATGTAGAATAATAATTTAAAAGAAAAAGAAAATTATATGATGTGCCACATTGTGATTTTTTCACTTATTGATCTTGCATTGAAAAAATCAGGAATTATTAATAACGTGATTTTAGGCCTATTTTGATAACATTTTTGGATTCCTCAGGCCTAAAACTTTCTATAAACCAATTCCTAGGAAGAGGGGAGCTATAGAACACATTTTATAGACAAAAATAGATTACAAATTGTCGCCATTTTTCTCGCCTTCCTCATATTTTTCGAGGTTAAAATCGACATAACTCGGCGAATATTTCCAATTGGAAGCTCAATTTTGGGAGATTGTCTAACTTTAACCTAGTCTATACCTCTACAAAATTTCAGAAAAATTGAAAGGGGTGGGTGACCTGGCCCTGATCATTTGACATGGAATTACCCATATATAAATGCAAATACAAAATTGTCTTTCTATTTTACAACACACACACACACACACACACACACACACACACACACACACACACACACACACATATATATATATATATATATATATTAAATTGGAATGCAAATAAAAAGTGCTTTAAAAGTGCTCACTGCTTCATGATTGAACCGTTCTAAAAGCTAAAGTATAGAAACCAATTATTCCTAAAGTGCGTTACATAAAGTTGTACGTGGATCACACAATCTCCAGAAGGAAAGAGGAGAAAAGTGGCTATTCCGTATTTAAAGTTTGAATAAATTTGTCTCGTAACATGATGTTTGTTCAAGTGTCACCTATGATTGTAGAGATATATATAATTCATTGATATTAGATATCTGAAAAGCCCAAATACAGGTAAAATGCATATTGGATTCAATCAGAAGGTAAGTGACACAGGAAATTTGTTAAAATATCAAAACATAAAAATCAGTTCTTTTTTGTGTTTCAGCAATTTATTATTTTCTGTATATTTCAGATATCTTTTTATATATGGAAGATAACAAAAAGTTATCGCTACTCTTGTGGCATATCACCTTGTATAAAAAATGTAAAAATCTTTCTAATCTTTTTTCTCCTGGCAATGACATAGAAATAACATAAAAGAAATATACCTATTTGTCTTATCACATTTCATCATATATATATATATATATATATATATATATATATATATATATATATATATTATATCAAAAGTCCAGAGAAGAAATCTTCCTTACGACATAGGTTTTTTTTTAAAACAACTTGTCGCAGTTTGAGAGCTCAATGTGTGCTCTTATTGTTAGAGTCACAGAGCAAATTTATATTTAAATAAGTAACAAAAGACTTAGAGATCTTGCATTATAGACTATTTCAGGGAGCTTAGACAAAAATGTCTAATTCTCCGACGCATCTGATGAGTCGGGAGAATTAGACATTTTTGTCTAAGCTCCCTGAAATAGTCTATAATGCAAGATCTCTAAGTCTTTTTTATTTTACAATGTTTTCATAGATCAATGTTCATTTGATAATGAACATTGATATGAAAACATTGTAAAATAAATGAATATTAGCTCTTACAAACTGTGATTGAGCACTGTATCATCGCAAAAAAAAATTTGTTTTTACATATATATATATATATATATATATATATATATATATATATATTATGGACTCTCTCGTCGATTCCCGACGTATGAGGGTTCATACACACAATGAACTCCCACACAGGTATTTGTTTAGAGTGGTGAAGGTTTGTGTTGGACCATCCACACTTTTTGGCACAGTCGATAGGAAAGAATTGGTGCATCAAGGGTTGCCACAAACCCAATGAACGACGACCTCAGGAATTTTGAATTCAGAGTTATCCCTCTCCTAGACTGGTTACCTACCCAAGGCTGAAGGGCTCAGTCTGCCAACTATTTAACCCATAGCTAGAGGGAGAATATATGGATTCATACCTTTCCCAAGGGTATTATCGCTATGTGAAATGCCAACAGCTTCGTCTATATATATATATATATATATATATATATATATATATATATGTGTGTGTGTGTGTGCATGAATGTAGTGCTAATAGTTCTACACTTTTGAGATCATTATGCAAAACACTCTGCGAGTCTTGCGAAAAGTGGTATTTAGAAAAACAGGAAATCTAAAGCAGAATCGGATTTATATTACAGAATACCGAAAAGTCTGTAAACAGAATAATGTCACACAATGTTCACAAACTTATCTCACTAATTCTAGTTTCACGTTTATACGATACTCTGATGGGAAACATATATATATATATATATATATTATATATATATATATATATATTTGCATGATATACTAATAGTTGCATCTATTGCTTTACTCTAATATACGACGTTTATGTCTGGGTGTATATATGATGACCAGTAGCACACAATTTCTCATATCCACAAAGCAAAACCAATGGACATTTCTCCGACCCCTGAAAATGAAACTACCAGCGTGTGATTGCCAATACAATAGTAGAAAAGGGAGACAACAAGAAGGGAAAGCAGAAACTGTGTTCTATGATAGAGGCATTATTTGGCATTATTAGTTCGTACCAATCACGAACTCCTAAGCTGGGAGCCTTATTCGATTGTTCAATGCGTCTCGCTGAGCAGCACGTACGCTTGCCTGGTTTTGGGCATCTTTCATCTTGCAGTGATGCGAACAGGATGATTGTGAAATTATCGAACTCTTCAAGCGGGAGACGCCCGACCCAGGCGTCCGTTATTTGCTGATTGGTTATTAATAATGGGTGTTTCCCAGACTCTAGCGAACCGGTTGGGGATGGATCGAGGTCGAACGCAGGGTGATAAATAAAAGCGAAAGAGCAAAGGGACGGGTTGAAGTTGAGCGCGCTATACCGAGAGAGCGGACCGTTGACCGATTTTGTATTATGTCGATAATGTTGGATACGATGACTCTCATGAAGAGGTGATTTCGACAGACACTTGAGTGTTGAGTTTTTGTTATGACGGAGTTTATTTCATTGGTGTTTATTGGATGTCGATGATGGCATTTCTGGAAAAAGCAATTGCCTCTGTGTTGTGCCAATCCAGATGATGATAATGTTGAAAAGGTTAGTTATTATGATGATGGTTATTTGGCGAATGAATGCTGTGTGTGTTAGATTTTGTTTACTGCAATAATTACTATAAAGTTACCTTGCAAAACTGGAGGAACTTTTCATATCGAAAGGCCACAATGAAATTTATAAAGCCGCACAAAATCGATTTTTTTAGATTGTTTACCTAAAAAAAAATGCATTAGTTAATGTTTAGGGCATTGATATTCCAACAACCACGAATCCCTTTAATCGTAGATTTTGGCTGAAAAATCACTGAAAAATATAAAAATGTTGTAATCTGTTATTTAAGGCTTTTAATGATAACACTGGGGAACAATTTTAGACATAATTTCTGTTGACTTTGATGTTTCATTTTATTTAGACTTATATTGGCTGATTTCAAAACTGCACTCAGTTTTCTTCTATCAAGTCAGCTTATTATATTATTATATAAAATAAGCTCGAATCTGTCACATGCAGTGTGTTAATGTTTTCTGAGACCAAGCGAGGGTATCCTACTACTTAAAAGTTGATGTAATAGATAAAAAAATGGGGTCGATTTTGGATTCAGATTCTAAAAGTTTGTCAAAACCAAGTGTCAGATCTAACTCAACAAAATTTGTGATGCCCAGTGTGACGTTTTATTATTTCTCATTATATATATATATTTAAAACCTTCCATAAAATGAGTAAAAATTTGTTAGAAGCTGTATTTTAACGTTTTTGGAGAAAAATCGAAGGTATCCCGTAGCTCAGAAAGTTGACGTGATATCATTTTTGGATTCAGTGGTAAAAAAAAATAGTCAAAAACAAGTGTCAGATCCAAATCAACAAAATGTGTGTTCCCCAGTGTAATTAATAGTTATATATATACAAACTATTGTAAATATAAATAAAGCCAGTGTAGCTTATGAGATGACAGAGACGATAGATTTAACCATATAATAAGTGAATGCAGCAAGTAGGCTCCCAAGGAATGAAAGAATAGGGATGACTGTGTATAAAGGTTATCCACTAGAAACTGTGCAAGATACTAAATATTGGCCATGCTGACTAATGACATATGTACAAAATAGAATCAATCCTAGAAAATGAGAAGCATGGTCTTAGAGGTAATTTTCTAACAGCTTATTGAACTGTAGTTGTATGGGATCTCTAAGCTTTTTATTGAATTACAACCAACATTGAAAATTATTTTCGCAAATATATTTGTCCGATAGAATTCTCGGGTCTGCTGAACTTGAAGGAAAGGTTGTTTCGACATTTCAATTGCAGTTGGAGTCGTCATCTCAGTCAAATCAACTCTAACATCATTGAATTAACATTGATAGTAACGTGAATTTCATGTTCAATGTGTTGATGTCGTCATCTGGTCAGGTAATTCAAGTCTTCCATTATTTAATTAACGGCACGCTGCAAGACCCATTTATATTTACTGGAATAATGAATAGTGCTGTTGTGAATAGAACAAAGGATTACATGTTGAGGTTTCATTTTCATCTGTCATTCACACAATGTGACTGATGCATGTTACGTAGGTTGTGATGGGCTCGCTAGGTTAGTAGAAATGAAGCTTTCGTCCGTAAAACGTGCCTGGCTCTAGCGTCATCATTTCATTTATATAGAGATTATATACAGGTAGAGGAATACAGGGGTATCATAATAAGTGTAAAAGAAAACTACGGGTTGATATTTAGTTTCTTTAGTCTTATTCCGGACAATATTTTTGCTTCGTTCCACTTTTGAAAATTGCAATTATCAAATTGAGAACAATTTTAGATGTTTATTTTTTTATTAATATCTAAGTTTTATCTAATGGTGTGTGAATTCTATTGTAATTTGTATATTGCCTTTTTTATTTTGTTTACTTTCTGCCTTGTTTTTTCTTCTGTTTGTTTTACCTATCGACTCTAAGACTAATGGATCAATCTTCATTACATATAGCCAGTGGACTCTCTTGATCTGTGGGTGTATTTTAATGGTTATACGGGGGTAGGCAGCAAAAGAAAAGGGTCCTGGAATTTCCACAAACAAAACATCTTATTTACACAAAAGCCCAAATACATTAGGTATCTTTATTTTAGTGCGTGTGGATTCTCAGGATTACTTGCTATTTTACTGGATGTGGATTCACAGGATGATGGCTATTTTAATGGATGCGTATTCTCGGGATTACTGGCTATTTTACTGGATGTGGGAAGGGAATTTAGAATACAATTAATCAAAACGGTCTCGTCTCATTTTTATAAAGTGTAATTTATATTGATATTAGCAAAGACAAAAGTGTTAATTGGCCAAATAAAAAATAAAAAATATCTACGCATTTCTATAAAAAAGAGGTCCAAAACTGACCTCACTGCATTTAAGGTCATCGACCAAATTGTGATATTTTATAATCGACAAATTGAGTAAAAATGTTAATATATACAATCATCTAGTAAGAAATTCACCTCATTTAATAGATAGAAAAATATTGATTGTTTTTATCAACTTTCTTAAAAGCTGTATACCTGTATGCTTTCTAAATACAGATATTTCCATGCATAAATTATAAAAGTTTATTTGTAATAATTTCAGCTATTTTTTTTTTTTTTTTTTTTATAGAAGTGCGATTTCAATTCATTTCAATATACGTTTCAGCATGCTTGGGAAGAAAGTTCCCCAAAACTCCGAGGAATATGTTATATTTAGCATAACGATGTTTCTTTATAAAATAAAGTGTTTTTTTTAGGCCAAATATGATAGGATCGTATATCTCTGGTGTAACATCAAAATGTGCTATCAAAATGGATATTATTATCTATTTCTTATTACCAGACTTTACCGTATGAAACTTTGTAATGAAACATATAAATACGTAACATTCTAAAAATAGTAATTACACCTTATATATATATATATATATATATATATATATATATATATATATATATATATATATATATAAGTCTGGCACAACCAAAATCTTTGGTGGGATACTGATAATTGGAATTCGGAGGTTTTATTTTCTAGAACAGTTACCAAGTCTAAAAAAACACAGTCTTCTCTACTACTTATCTTTAGCTGGGGCTCTCAGCAGGATTCATGCATTTCTGAATGGAATTATCATGAAGGGAAACGCAGACAGATTCGTTCATTTATTTACTATATTGCTCTGTCAGTTCAAACACCTAGAACAAGGCACATTGAGCTCTCACCATGGAGGACCTGTATTATTACAGTTGATCCCTACATGGAATGATCCTCATCAGCAAATGTATAAAATATTAAGAGGTCAACTGGGTAGTAAGCTTTATAAAACACTTGATTCTCTTTACTGAATCAAGCACAATATATTTGAATATACAAGTGTGTATCATGTATATATAAAACTTAGTAAAATACCGTGAATTACAGAAAAAGTTTATTCATTTTGACTGATATTTTCTTTCATCTTAACTTTCCAGATTTTCCCCCTCTCCTTTCTCCATTGAAACTCATTGGCAGTTAATCTACAACAATGAGAAATTGTGTGGATTATAAACAATATAGAAAATCCCCGATTAAATGTCTTATGATTTCTTACAAAAGTGTACCTCTGATTTAATTAGATTAGCACAATTTTATTAGTTAAAGAGATGTTGAAATTTGATACTTGATATTTGTTTACAATTTTTCAAGGTTGTAGAGTTTAGTATAACGAATGTAGTATAACATCAAATTTTTTTTTTATAATTAACCACTCAAAATGATACAATTCTGGCATCTTTTGTTTTGGTAGAAAACTATTTTTATAAAAAATAATGATGAAGATGTGTTTATTTGTAGACAGTAATGTATCTAATGTGTCACTTTTTATATATAACTAACTTGATTTCGTACTGAATTGTTTAAGGGTATTAAATTTTACGTTCATTTTGTACGATGATAAACGTTACGTCACGGTAGGTAAACTAAGAAATGTATTTATGAACGGGATTAAAAGTGAACAAAACGTTTGAAAAAAAAACGTGTATCACTATGAGGATATATTTCTTAGAAAATAAACTAATTTTGAAAAAATAAAGTTAATTCATTTCATACCAATTTCATTATTTTATCAGGTCTCAGACTTCATCTTCTTTATTAATGAATTGTTGTAACTTCTTTTTATTTTAAATCGTCTGTCTATAAAATAATATGATCTGCTGTACATTTGTTTTTATTGCCACCAAGACTTTAATAAAACCGGATCGTCAAAATAGAACAAAATGTCTTTCGGCTTTAATCTAGCGTAATTATTCAACAATCATTGTTTTATGATCGTGTTTAAAGAAAGGATATTGCAGTTTTTACTTTTAGTTGTACACGATATTCTACATAATGTGTGATTGTGTTTTATATAGAAATAACTGATGTTTATTATGTATTATTTAGGATATTAAATTTTACGCTGTTTTTGAGCATATGCAATTAAGAAGAGCTGAGTGTTATACTCAGATTAAAGTCGATTAAAACGTTTTTCGCTGTAGCTACAAGGAGAAATGATAGTTTTTGATTATTAACGACTTATTTATTTAAGAATAGGGCATTGTCTCCCAAAATGAGATTCTCCCAATAAAGTCTATCAAAGCGTAAAGTGACTCATTTCTTCTCATTATTCAATTAAATCCCTTTGAAATTAAACAGTCAACTAAAGATCGTTTCAACCAGAGTTGATCTTAAAACTGAGGTTGACACACATTTAAATTATCTAGACATTATAGGATGACCTTATGACCCCCTATGAAAAGTTATACAATTTCGCAAAGACATTTGCAAGTTAATGCTATCATCATTAATAAATCATTGATCTCTTATCTAATATGGAATTAAAAGTAACTGTCAGACAGAAGAGAATTATGGCGATTATTAAGTAGTGGGTCATCCGGTTGAATTTCTAGATCATCAGACTTGACGACCTAGAAAATCGGCCGGATGACATATGCACTGACCCAAATAAAACTGTGGCAAAACTTCTACTGGAATAATAGTTTCTACATTTTCCACTACATAGGGAACAGTAAGATATGCAGAGTTTATCAAACAAATAGAGAGGGTTAGTTCTGTTCCAGCAATACCATATGTTTATTTGTTGTACGGATTGTTCTGGTATTTATACTAAATAGAAAACGACATATTGTTACGTAGCGGTCTTCTTCGCTACTCTAAATCGTATAAGTAAGTAGTCGTTGCGAGTATATATGGTCACGTGGCGAAGTATGTAGTCGGATATAAGAAACCACAACACATGGGTATAGTAGGAATTGACTTTATTTCTCTCCCTTGGCTGGTGGGTGGCGAGCGTGACAGCGGGAATGCCAAGGGTTGACGATGGACTACTACTGTTGGGATGACTGGCGCTGGGGACGTGGAAGGGGTGGACCTCACTGGCAGCGATAGACCGTGTCGACGGTCGCACCTTGTGCTCTGTTCGCCGTCCTGTCTGACTAACCTGTCGGCTCGACCCTCAGGCCTTTTATATTGTTAGATACTCCTACGCATCTTTATCTTTTGATCTGATAACGGATCTTTGTTATATTTCTTTATCTTCTCCCTGCTTCTTTGACCGGAAAGCATCGCTTCCGTTTTTTAACTTCTTTGTTCGTTTACCGGGAAAAAACCCTTTGTCATTTTTGTCGTCTTTTCTTTGTTTAATTTAACGGAAATTCCCATCTCCGTTTGTACAATATACAACAATATCTCCCACTACGATTGACTTAGGATATTCAGTCACGATGTTTTAAAAATCTGAAGGCAACTCATAATACAGAAACTTCAGCAAACATTTTGGGAATAAAAACTTACTGGTTACTTTTAAAGTGTGTTGATATCTGTCTAAATATCATAGAGGAGTTGGTATAATTTATATTTTCGAAAATAAAAAGAAAAAGAAGAATATAACATAATAAAAGAGAAAATTTAAAACAGGATAACCACCATTACTAGTGCAACTCTCCTAATGTTCTTATAAAAGACAAGTGATGGAAAAATCACTCTCTTCACTTGCAGAATAGCCTCGAAGCGAGGATCTGTAGCTCGTACACTTTGACACCCGTGACGTGTTGAATACGACACATGGCAGTAAACAAACAGGACAGTGCACCGTATGTTTAATTTAATACAAACTAGTATGTTTAATAATTAGACACAACCAATAGCTGAGAAACTTTTCTATAATAACTCTTGGAAATTTCATCTAAACATATTTACGATAATGAACCTTTATACTAAGATAATTATTCAGTTTTCTTGTATCTCATTTTATAAAGTATCATTTTTTCTATTTAGTTCCACTGTAAAATATATTGAGTTGGTGTATAGATTTGTCTTATATTTATTCTTCTTATGAGAATACTATATCCAAATAATATCTTACTACAAAATTGTAACCTCGGCGTCGAAAATAGATCATACTTACATTCAAAAGTTTTCAATAAAATATACAATTATCTTGGGTCTCTATACTATTTATACGTCGCTAACTATTGACTCCTCTTGGTTGTTATATTTACCAGTTTTAGTTCCATCGCTTTGTTTTGCTAATCATTGGGAATATGTCACCAAACGTTTTATTTAATATACGGCATCAGCCGTTTCTCGTTTGACGGTCCATAACTTAGTGTATCTCGTATCAGTTAACTTGTCTTGTTAGTTATTTCGTTCATATAAGTTCAACTTTCTTTCTGGATCTAAGGACTGGGGAGTGAACTCATTACATCCATGATGAGGAAAATTTGTCAGAGACGTACACATGGTATAAATAAACAGTATGTTACTTTTGAAAATTAAACAGACAGTGTAATGTTTATTATATGTTCCCCGTCGGATCCAGTTTAGTGTATTAGCTAGAACACCCTATTTTAAAGTAGCATACCCATTTGGAGAAGATGCCGTCTTCGTATTCTAATCCCCACCAGTAGGCCATGAAAGAAAAAGATATAATATGTATATAATACAGATTTATTGCAAGTGCCGTTTTTACTGAAAATCACAAATCAAATGTATTGTCAGAGGTCAGGAATTACAGGAAACTTTACTACAAAATGTGCTAATGATTTGACATTATAACCATTACACCACATTGCTAATCAGAGAGAAATGTATTGTCACTGGTCAGGAATCACTGCAGATTTCGGTTATTTTACGTATTGGTAAATATAGTATTAATGATTTTTATTATAGCATTGACAATCAGAAAGAATTGAACTATTTCTAGCCAGAATTCAATGTCGGTGTTTACATTTCATTTCACTTAACGCTAATACCCTATTAAAATACGCCGACTGTATACCCTGAAGACCATCGCAAGAAGGGGTGTCCTGGGTATGAAACTAATCTTAGTTCCACTGGTGAGGTTCCAGAGCAACGAAGAATATGGTGTACTTATTAAATGCCTTAATTCACAGGACCATGCTGATAAGGAATGGTAGTACCTGTTAGGATCCCACTGAACTGTTTGAAAATTATAGTAATATAGATAGGAATACTTGGAATCTGTGTGAAACTAAATTATTAAGTAGTAATAGTTACTTGGAACTAAATATATTGTTTATATGATATTAGTATTACATAGGAATACTTGATAATATTAGTATTACATAGTAATACTTGAAACCACATATGTGCAAATTGTTTTTTATTAGAAATCTAGTTTCGATTATAATCAATTTATGGATCATTTAAATTTCAACTTCTTAGGTGTAAACATGGCAAAAAAAAAAAAAAAAGAAAACACAAAAAACAAACAAAAAACAAAGCAAAATTAAATCTATAGAAGGGAAAAAATAGAGGGGAAATAAATATTTGTTCTGCTTATGATCGGTCTTTCGATCTCAGTCTGTTTAAGATTGATTTGGTTTCTTTCACAATTATGGTGTTTTAGTAAATGTTCTTTGTTGGGGGGCAAAGAAGCGGTCAAACGCTTATTCACAGACTACAAACATGTCATCGTCGTCTACCAGCAGTGAAGTCGCAACACTGTTACTGGACCCCACTTAACTTATACTGCCGTTTCCTTATCATCCGGTCACTCAGTCGAATTGCACCCGTGCACAATTCTCGTGCATCCGGATGGACGCGTGTAGGCCCCAACACCCGAGCACCTGAATTGCACTCGCGTCCACCCAGCGCCTAAATCTCATTTCTTGCATTCCGGAGACGCGGCTTCGACCCCGGCAGGCAGACACTCTCATCTTTTTCCAAATGAGTACGGTTACTTGTTATCCGTCACAAAATCTACGATGTTGGCTCAAAAGTTCATAGGCTAAAACTTCATATAATGACTTTATATCTGCCTTTATGACCTTTTTGACCAAACATTGCAACATTAATGGAAGAAGTGTGTGGATGCCTTGATTGATTGACTGATTTTAATGGTATGTCAATCCGTTTAGCCTAATTTTATGGCTAGAGTGGTATCATACACTTCTCAGATATCCAAACCTGGATACTCATCATCAGAAACAGTTTAGTGTTATATCTAGGTCCCCCCTTTGATGTAGGATCTTAAAATTCTGCTAGGCACCGGCGTATTCTACACCCCGCAAAGGAAACACTGGCTTATACGGCTTGCGCAAATTGTGAAATATATTTTTTACTCCATACAGAATTATCTCCCTTTTATATATTCATTCGTGCGTTTTTCTCTGATGTATCATAAATAAGAAACATAATAGAAAAGATGAAACGAACTCTTTCAAAGAAAATGAAGACACAACAAACATGAATACCAGTAAATGAATACAATACATCAGATAGAATTGTCTAAGTACAAACATCTAATTCATAATACATGTCATGTCTTTTTTTGAGTCTAGAAAGCAATAAACAGTTATTGGAAGATGTCCCTTTCTTCTCGCCAAATAACAGGAAACAATTATAGATATATTATAGGGTAACAGTTATAGGGGAAAACACCAATCTCTCTGAATCCTTCTCTATCAAACATTGTGGCATGCCAGTGTAGGGATCATCGTAATATTTTCTGAGATAATGAATCAATATTTTTATTGACTGATCTATTACAGTTATTATCAGACAGCAGGTATTCATTTTAGGATTCAAAATGACTCTGACCTGATTTGAGACATGAAATTTTTATGTTGAGTAGTGGGCGTATCAAAGAAAAAACATTGTTAGAGAAATGTGCATGGATGTTGCAATGGTTATCAGCATTGAAAATGGAATCGGCGAGCCTAGTTCAATATTCGCCCGCGACGTTATTCATCCATTTCAAAATGTTATTCTTTGGAAAAGACAAGGGTCATTTTCTTTCAGCTCACACAGCTATGGGTAAAATAGTATAGCAGCGTGAGTTCCTAAGTCTTAGTATGAAACTGTTCTAATAGAAGAGCAATTCTGAATTCTCAATTAGGAAATTGCCTCTAACATATTATGATATTTTCATTAAACATTTTGGGGCAACTCTAAGGACAACACTGATGTCCAGATACATCAGCCCTTGCCATTCCCTTCAACACCATTTGCTATATAAAGGGAAGACTTGATGCATAGGTAAATGTCTGCTTTTCATAAATCTTTCATTTGATCCAAACGCACTCACCAGAAAACACGAGCATTTATATATACTCTATTGCTAGAAAGTACACTACAATCATTTTTTTAAAAAGTAAGTAAAATCGTCTAGATCCAAAATACCAAGATTTTATTTTTAGTGTAACATCATACAGTCAAAATGTATATTACTTGTTTTTATCCATTACCAAACTTTACAGTTCTGGATGTCTGTAAACAAAAAGGAAATCAGGACATTTGTGTATACGATAAAATTGCATATATATATATATATATATATATATATATATATATATATATATATATATATATATATATATGTGTGTGTGTGTGTGTGTGTGTGTGTGTGTATGTGTGTGTATGTATGTGTGTGTGTATCTATCTATCTATCTCTCTCTCTCTCTCTCTATATATATATATATATATATATTATATTATATTATATATTATATAATTATATAGAGAGAGAGAGAGAGAGAGAGAGATCTTCCATGGTATTGTTTTCCTGGCAGATGTCCTGACAAAGTTTCTTTTTGAAATAAAATACTTGGGTTTGAGCAAAGATGAGTTCAAGCAGATACCAATTTGGTTCAATGTCTTTTTTCCGACTGCTCTAAAACCCAACCCAAGCCACAATGATGAATAAATAGATTTCTGTGATTTCTAGTTATCAAGGCTGCGAGTTTCCCTCTTGCTCTTCCTCTCTTTCTCTTTCCTCTCTCTCTCTCTCTCTCTCTCTCTCTGTCTCTCTTCTTCTCTCTCTTCTCTCTCTCTCTCTCGTCTCACTTTCTTTCTTTCTCTCTCTCTCTTTCTCTCTCTCTCTCTCTCTCTCTGTCGGTCTCACCTTCTCTCCTCTCTCTCTCTCTCTCTCTCTCGGTCTCACTTTCTTTCTCTTTCTCTCTCTCTCTCTCTCTCTCTCTCTCTCTCTCTCATTCTCTTTCTTTCTCTCTCTCTCTTTCTCCCTCTCTCTCTCTCTCTTTAAGATGGTATCGATACAATCAGACGTATGAATTTGCACAAATTGATTTCCTTTTATTTCTAGAGGTGCATGATAAATGACAGGAAGTGTATATAGTTTAACGGTTATCATCTTTGAAAATCAAGTCAGGGAGCCAAGTTCAATTCATGGACGAGACTTTTCGAAATTTACTTCGCGCTAATGCCCTTCTGAAAAATATGATTCCATCCCTACTCCTATCTGCGCTCTCTAAATTTATTAAACTGATTTTAAGAGAAAGAGAAAAACAAACTATGAATTCAAATCAAGCCGGTAGTTATTGAAACCCCACCCAGAAAGATACTTGCTTCTAAAAAATGATGGATTGAAAACATGGAAAATCTATCGCTAGTTAGGGTCATTTTCTATGAATAAACACACGACATCATCAATTTTAAACTTTCTGTCACCTCTAGTACCTGAGGGGATACGATAGTATATAAGACCAGAGACTAGACCAACAGCATACCAACTGAGCAAAATACGTGATCAACTTGCTCTTGGAGTTTAATGCAACCCGTAATCACCAACCCATTATCCTAGTAGAGATCAATAGTATTCTTACCTGTCAGTGGGGCTTAGAATATGGTAACTGTATCCACTGCAGAAAGTTTTCCCCACCACCAAATTAATGTTGTTCTGAATATGACACCAACTTGCATCTAATGCTTTTGAGCGCGTGGAGTATCCTCTAAAAGAATTGTTCATACAAACAAAAACAACTACACAAAAATGTAAATATGAACGTACAAAGAATGGGAATACCAAACATCTAATAATAAAAGAATTCTAGTCGGGTAAATAAACTAAATCAATCAATCAGCCAGAGTATTTTGTATCCTTTATGGTCCTAGTTGTGATAATCGGGAATGTTTTCTGAATGCAACGTACTGTAATTACTAATAACGTCGATTGTCAAATGTCAGTGAATAAACTAACATGGGCACGAGTGTTATCTAAATCTTTCTATTCATCTTGTTAACTGTTGTGAATATAAGAAGAACTTTTGTAAATTGTTTTACCTTTTTCAGAACCCCACTGCCAAATACTTTTTTGAACAAGATATATATTGAAAAGCAGCAGTTTTCATTGGTTATATATTGGCTTCCATTAGCAAGTAAGATTACACGATGATGGCTGGTTTTTCGAGATCGTGACGGCTGCTGAAGTTTGGTGGGCTGGGGAAGTGGAAGAACGTCCGGTTGAAAGGAAAGTAAAGTTGCCCAACCAAGTGGAACTAAATTTGAGATTGTTATCGTCTGTGAGATTTGTCTGAGTTCAGTTGTTGTCTTGTAGTTGGTGCCTCCCTCTTAGGGTCGGTCTAGGTCGAGGGCAGAGTTTGACTGTAGGTTACGGGTTGGCAGTGAAAGGGGTTGCGAAATCTCAGCGCACAGAAATACGAATTTATTGACCGTTCAATGAAAAGAAACTCCACGCCGATTCCGCTTCCTTCTTGTGGAAGCTTTTAAATATCATTTGATCCGATCATTGTTCTCTGATTCTTTTCCTGTTCCACATTTTCTTCTTCTTCTTCTTCTTCTTCTTCTTCTTCTTCTTCTTCTTCTTCTTCTTCTTCTTCTAACGTTATTTTGTTAGTTTGGTGTTACCGTCTTTTACTTTTTCTTCCATTCTTCGTTCATAATGAAACATTGTTGTTGTTGTTGTTTTGTTGTTGTTTGCTGCTCTTCTTCTTCTTCTTCTTTCTTCTTCTTCTTCTTCTTCTTCTTCTTCTTCTTCAGACAGCATAACCTTTCTATTCTCCACTGCTTTACCCTTTTCTTTTCTCTCCTTCCTTTTTCTTTTGTCTTTCCTTCTATTTCTACTGTATAAGTTATGGCATTACCTTTTCTCTTTAACCTCTTTCTCCCCATTTTTCCTTTACTATTTCTCCTCCTCCTTCTACTCTCCTCTCTCTTCTTCTTTACCCAACACCTCTTTTCTATTCCTCATTTCTTCTACCAGTTCTTTCTTTCTCTGTCTTCATTTTAAAAAAGAAATTGCTTTTCCTCTTTTTCTCCTTCTCTTTTAAGATTTCTTTGTCCCAGAATACATTTTTCTGCTGTAGTGTAATGGTTAGTAAGCTAGGCTGGCCAACGATTACTAGTAAGTTAGAGTCTCACTGGGTGCCCATACACGCAAAGCTGTTATACCTTTTCTGTTGTTGTTGCTGCTAAGACTTTTCCATCATCATCATTACCAACAAAAACATCATTGCCGTCATCATCAAAATCCTTTTCTTATGCGAAAACTATTGATGCCGCTATTTTTTCACCATCATCATTTTTTTCTGATATTGCTGCAGTAACTACATTTAATTCACCATCATCATTATCATCAGGATCATGATCATGATCATCATATTCTTCTGCTGTTGCTGTTGATGTTGCTGATTCTTCTTCTTCTTCTTCTTCTTCTTCTTCTTCTTCTTCTTATTATTATTATTATTATTATTATTATTATTATTATTATTATTATTATTATTATTATTATTCTCTCTATCTCTCTCTCTCTCTTCTCTCTCTCTCTCTCTCTCTCTCTCTCTCTCTATCTATCTCTATCTCTCTCTGATGCTGCTGTTGTTACTGACTGTGCAGCTGCATTTTATGCTATTTTTGTTATTTTTCATCATTTTTATCCTCTACTTTTTTTTTATATCAATAGTAGCTTGTAGCTTACACTGGAAATAGAGTGACAGCAAATCTCTTCCCCCATCACCCCCACTTTTATATTATATTATTATTATTATTATTATTATTATTATTATTATTATTATGTTGGACAATTTCTCTTTTTAGCTGATTTAGCCATTATCCTTCGCACACTGCCAGTTCTTCTCTTCTTTACTCAACTCTCCCCTCTCTCTCTGTCTTTGACTCGTTTGTCTTTTGATTTCTCCTCGGATTAATCCAATTTTTCCTTTTTGTCTCCCTACCCACACCCTTCTTCGCCATTTTCCCCTCTTCCTTCCTCTCCTCATTAACTCATCTTCTTTACTGTATTTTCCCTTTTGTTATGACATCCAATTCAAATCCACATCCTTTTTACAGCTTCACCTGTCTATTTACGTAGCTTGAGAATCAAACATTTTATAAGTACTTGACTGACATTGACTGCTGGTCGAAAACTAGTTTTTTTTTTTTTATATCTGAAGCTTGGACGAAAGCCAGACGAGTTACGAACGCTTCGGGTTATGAACCAAACGTACAAAAAAAAAACTTTCTTTCTTTTTTTACTTCTTTTCTTAAATCAGCACAACATTTGTAACTTTTGATTTTCAAAGAATAAAAATGGACGTAAGCATAAGATAGGAATAAAGAAAATTTTCGAGTTTATTGGCCTTCCTACACAGGATGTCTATAAAAGAAATAGTTTCGAAAGATCATATGAAGAAACGAAAACAAAGATATCTCAAAGATATTGACACTTATGATACGCGGTTTCATAAAGAAACAAAGCCATTTATCGAATAGGAATAGTTACTTTAAAACATATAATCTTGTACTAACTATTTGTATTAGATAAAAATACTTGAAATGAAATAATAGTGAACAAACCGAAGTAGAAGGTCTATAATGCTGCATTTCTTAACACTCTTCCAGATTTTATTTGTCCTATCGACGAGTCTTTGAATAAAGCTTCCTCTACCGAGATACAAGTTTTTTCTCCAAATGGGTATCATATCTTGAGATTGGTTGTGTGAGTCCCGATAGATTACGTATAAAATACATTACATTTCAATACATTTCACGAAAAGACCCTTAACATTTTAAACAGCTCTCGTAAGCTTACTTCGGGAGTTTCCGTAATTTAATGCTATTTACACATAAAATGCGATTGATATTATCTCTTGTGTGTTTTCTTCATTTGTACCAAAATCAGTTCATTCAATATTTTTTTTTTTAAGTATGTTTCAATTTTTTACCATAATAATTTCATATTCGATCGGCTACGCTTTGAATTAATAATGTTATTTTTTTACTTATTTATTGAATTTTACATATTACAAAAAAAAAAGAATAAATAAATATAAATAAAATTTTTAGAAAATTAAATAACTATTCTAAATTCAAATACTGTATTTATTTAATTTTTGTATGTTATTGTTTTTTTAATATCAGTTTAACAAATCGCCTCATTTATATCTTTTTTTAAAAATATAGTTAATTATTGAATTAGAATTTCTTACTAGATCATTATATGTGATGTCATTTCCCTACCATGACCCCCCCGACCTGAATAATGGAATGTTTTTTTTCGTGTGGGGCATCCTGCGGGATTGAACTTGCTAATTCTTGGTAATGTATCTGCAAGACTACTGATGACCATTAACCACGTTTATTCTATTATTTTTTCCTCTCCTGGCTTTGCCGGGTAGCCGCTTCTAGTATATTAATATATTGCGAGATAAGGATCCATTCGTCTGAAGATTTCTGAAAGTTAAGTTCGGGTTTTGGCTAGGATCTTTCGCATGATTGGCGTTATTTTACTTTTTTTATAATACTTTAAAAACAAAATTTTATGTAATTTAAACAGATATATATATATATATATATATATATATATATATATATATATATATATATATATATATATATATATATATATATATAAACATTTAAATACATTTATTTCAAACATTTTATTGTTTACGCAACTGAGGTCGCAGGGGAGAAGTCGAAAAATATTTTATTTGAAATTTTGGAAATTAAATCTAAATTGTTGATAAATTTATTTCACCATAGATTTTGATGGAAATTCAGAAGCCTACTGCGACATAGTACAAGTGAGATGGCGTTGGTGAAATATAATCTATATACTAGTAAAATTTAGTTCTGGCGGAGGTCGAAGATAAATTTCTGGGGAGAAGAATTGTTACAATTATACATGGCGTTAATCAAATGTAAAATTTGACATAGTTTGATTATTTTCTTCTGCATCCCGTCATTCTAAATAATGTGTTACCCTCTTTCAACTTTGTGTACATATTTTATTTACTAAAATCAACTTAGGTTATTACGTTAATCACTTGTATTTTTCATTTTTCCGGCAAGTAATATTCTTTTTTTTTTTGTTTTTTGGCTGCTATCAGATATTTTAAAACACCACGAATGTTCTTCTTCAATGAGTACAGATTGAATACCAAAATCAACTAGACTGGGCATTGATTTTATTAGTCCAGTTTATTTCTGCCAGCGACTCCAATCTAAGAAACGAAGGGCATATTGGATCTGCGCCACACACACACACACACACACTCACACACACACACAGAGAGAGAGAAAGGAGAGAGAGAGAGAGAGAGAAAGAGAAAGAGGGTGGGTGGATGGGGAAGATGGCGAGTGTGTCCATAGACGGGTTACTGGTTAGTGTTGTGCTGACTGGTATTGGCTGTAGGAATACTTGATACCATATACCTGTGTACAAATTATTTGTATTAATTGTTACTGGAAGATATAAGTCTTATTAAGCATTATTAATATTGGCTAATGGAAAATTAGTAGAGTAATATAAGAATACTTAGAACCATATAAACGTGTGCAACAAATGATTATTATCAAATCGGAAGTGATATTTTAAAATTTATAGGTGTGTATAAATTATTAGTATTAGATAAGAATACTTGAAACAATACAGCTGTGTGAAGATTATTTGTATTACATACAGATATTTGCATAAGATAGAACTATTTTATATTCTGCAATTGTTTGCAAACAAAGGATTATGAACAAATACTAATTTGCAATTTTAAAAAAAGCGGAACACTTGAAATATATTAATGCTTAATGATTGATTGGTTTTAACGGCATGTCAACCAATATGGGGTCATGTTTATGCTTGAAGGTAATGCGTTCATTGTAAGTGTACATTTACATTTTTGTGTGGTTATTTTTGAATATTTTTCCGAGCGGATATATAATAACAAATATAGATTTAAGTAACTATTCGTAATACAAATAATTTACAGTTATATTGCATCAAGCATTCCTAACCAAAACTTATAATTTTCAAACAAATTTCACCAATAGATGACACCATATCATGTATTAGCATACTGGGTTAGATTGGACCATGGAGTAATTTCCAGTGAATGGAACTCCATACACCTTAGAGCTCCTAAACTAACACCTCACCACAAGAACACCCCTGTGTGATTTCCGTGCTTGTGGAATTTCTTTACAATCCATTAAACTGTAGTTACAATGTAGATCAGAAATATACATGTACCGGTTTTTCAATGATCTTAAAATGTTTTTATTATTCTTTATTTTCCTCTCACGTTCGTCCCTGAAAACTGTAGCGGAGTCTTTTTTTATATTGTATTTCGGTTCATCTCCACCATATGGGTAGCCAAGGTGAACACTTCCGGTTGAGTTATTAAAATCAGTTCTGACAGGTTACGTCATAACTATTAGTGGGGTACAGGTCTTTTCCAAACATTTCATTCACTTTTTATGCCATTCACTGAGATATTGTCTGATTTACTTTTCTTAGTGGCGTAGTGGTTATCACCGTACAAAATGTACGGAAAATTTAATAACCTAAATAATTGATTATGAAAAATATTTCTTACGGTCGTTACGAAGAAAACTGGTACTAAGCAATTTTGAATAGGACTATATATATATATATATATATATATATATATATATATATATATATATATTACATAAAGACTGTCGAATACGTGTTCAAGCATGTTTCCATCTCTACTGTCTTAGGAAGTATTCCCTCGTCTTAAAAGAACGCATCTTCATTGCTTGATGCTTGAGGTGCGCTCTTTGAGGGGCAACTTCCTCTTAGTTCCCATTCACTAAACCAATCTAGATCCACACCCACCCATCGTAGTGAGGGTGGGGAAATGACGTCTTTATTATTAATGATGCCACGCAGCAATGTATCTCAATTATGAATAAGTGCTCGTAATTCTCATTATGAAAACATAGACCATAAAAAAGACAAACGATTATAATCATATATAAATAGTACCTGCACTAACTATCCATATCCGACAACTCAATAAATAGCCCACTTCCTACTATACAACTATATCCCAGCCATTAGTATATCCCGACTACCCCCACATCCAAACGTCTTAGTCCTGTTGGTGGGGATTAGAATGCGCCGACTGAATACTATGAAGGGGGGTCATCCTCACAAAAAGGAAGTATTCTAGTTAGGACACTAGGCAGATTCGTTAATGGGACTCCAGTTATGGAGCATTGGCGCGCATGGACACTCCTTGGTTGGCACTTTACTAACAGATCCACCCTAACCAGGAGTGGTAGGGCCTATTAGAGCCTTATCTATGGGTTAAACATATCTGGTTGAAAATATTTAGTATCAGAGAAGAATACTTGAAACCATATTATTGTGTGCAAACAAATTATTATAATCAAATTAGCATAGTTACTTGAAACATATACCTGTTATAAAATTATTTGCATCAAATATATTTGGCATTAAATAACCCACAAAGTGCTAACAACATTTTGGCGTTAAATAACCCATGACTAGCTAATATACTGTTAAATAAATACACAAACGCAAAACAAAGAAATGCAATGACTTCTGTGTTCCAATAACTACTATATTCTGAGATGAAATTTTCATGGCATCTTTTATGAGAGTGAGAATAATTGAATTGATATAAAAATACAAAATTTTAATGAAGAAATATTCATCATAGTGACGCAGGTGACAATGACATCTTTGGCGGCTGCACAATAAAATTTACTGTATTGAAAAAATAAAAAAAATAAACTTCTTGTCATACGTTTCAATCTAACGAAAAGAATAATGAGACTGATCGATGTTTGGACATAATAAAATGGTTTGATGTAGCCTTGGCTTTGTTTAGTAAAACATGATAATTAGTACTTTTTTTAATTTCCGATTACAATGTTCAGTTAGCCGAATTGTTTTCTTTATTGTATTTTGGTTCAATGTTTGCAAGATTTCGTTGCCTTTGTTCTTTTTTTTTAATTACCTTGACAAGCGAATAGAAATAAAACGTTTTAGAAAAGAGAGTAAGTGAAAGTGACCTTAGATGTCTGTATTTGTTATTTACCTTAACCTCCCACCAGGATAGGATGTGACACAAGGTATTTTTAAAGTGGGAAGACACGCACAAGCCAAATATCATTGTTATACTCACGTCCCTTTAAGTAATGCACACAATGAAAAATGCATTGTCGCGACTAAACTCTAACTTTAATAATCTTCGTTGGTGCGGCTTAGAATACGTTCATTCTATGTTTTGCGGAGGGGAGAGCCTCCCACAAAAATGGGTGTCATGTGTATAATACTAAACTGCGTCTAATAGTGAAGCCCAGGTCTGGATATATGGGGAGAGTGGAGTAACTATTTATTGTCATTACTCCCAGATACTCCCTGACCCATAAGGCTAGTACGTGTTATATTCCCCTCTATGGGTCAAATAGATATGTTTAAAGATTATTCGTATTTGATAGGAGAGTGGATACAAATGCTTAAGTAGCAGCTATATAAATATATAAATATGAATGTACAATGAACGCTATTCTCTAACCATAATGCATGAAATAATACTAAACATGTTGACATGCCATTAAGATCAATCAGTCATATAACTTTAGCTTATTACAGACAATACTTAAAATATTTCATACATTTCTACGTGTTGTAGAACAATGAACCTTGCATGGTTTTTAGATCGCAGGAGGAGGTGTCGCCCACCAAATTTCATTCATATAGGATCTATTAGAGTTCAAATTAAAGTAAAATAAGCTTGTAACACAACGTTTGAATACATAGTCACGAATTCATATGGAGAATTATTATTTCAAAGCTCCTACCTAACGCTGTTTATATAAATTATTTAAAGAACAATTTATTGATTAACTTAGGATCGTATTTTGTAATAGAACCCCATATTAAGCGCTTAAAAACCCATCGCACTTTAAGAGTCTTTTCTAAGTAAGTCTTAATATCGCTAACATACTTCAATACGTTTTAATATCATATATTACATTGAGCCTATATCATATTTTTTATATACAATCACTTATTCTAGAGATTCATGTGTTACATTTCGATACGTTCTCTGATAATAGGTCCATTTTTAAAGTCTTAAGATTAAAGTTTCAAAACTGATATTTCTGTGATTAGAATAAGTTTTGTTATAGACCGATTCTAAACATTGTATAGTTTAAATTTTTTGGAAAAATTCCGAAAAATCTTTTGTTTAAAAAAAAATCCTTATTTATTGCGTATAAGCGATCTCGTTGAGTATAGATTATATAAGACAAAATGTTATTTTAATTTTATTAAGTTTTAATGAATAGGTAAAAGTTGCAATGTACCTTTTTCAAAGATACTGAAAAATTCAAAACTTTTTCAAACTTTTTTGTTACTTTTGAGAAATATGTCACCTACACAACTGTGTGAAGTATGAACAAATACGAAATGAAAAATTAAGAAACATATTGTTTTCTGACAACTATAATAAAAGCTCTAACATAAACACTGGCACAAAAACCCAAATAATGTGTAACAACAAATAAAAATATCTTTTAAACTCAACAAGCCTGACTTCCTTTTTTTTTTTTGGCTTACCAAATTTCCCCTACGGCTATACGAAATTTTCATGGTATATTTACCTGTTGGATGGAATATTTAAAGAATCCCTATTTATTCACCTCAGAACTCATTCTACTTTTAAAAAAATCATATTATCATTGTAATTTGAGTCTTTCTGATCAATTATAATAAACGACCATCAATTTTTCTAGTTTTAATGGATGTGGTGAGACAGCCACCGTGTGCGGTTTAAGTAGGCAAATAATTAAAGACATTTTTAGCGATCTTATATTCTGTTGTTTTCCTATTAGTGCTGTTTTAGTCTCTTTGATTTCTTCTTTGTGCCTTCGTAAAAACAAATGCCAAATGACAAGACGGCTTTAATGGCGACTAAGGAAATGTGCGCATTTAAGCGCGCAACGAGGAATACAGACACAAAACGGAAGAAGCAAGAAGCAGGAAATAAAACACATCGCACCCTTTTATAAATGCATTAACGTTAATTGGACTGTAAAAGCTTAATTAAATGCATTTGTTACAGCTTATCTGCGAGATTATGTCAAAGAGATGGATACACTAAATATAAATATATGCGAATAAAGTGCTTTATACTATTTTATTCTCATTCCAATACATTCCATGCGATTAATTCACACCGTGAATGTAATTATTGATAATCTTCATGAATACAAAGATAATCTTATTGTCCGAATTAAAAATGCATGCAGGGTTATTATCGAATTTTACGACAATTTCATTATGTCAATTGTTCTTTTAAAATTGTAGATTTCAATAGGAGATTAAAGAAGGTGATTCAGTTCTGCATTTAATTAATATATTAATTGCATCATACATGATGTGTATGTATTCTAATGGAGCATCGAGTTATCATCTCATATAATTAAGGGACAATTACGTTTTGATTGTGATGAAATAAAAGGAAAGAAGAACACAGTATAAGTTAGAGAGAAGAATTGAGCGAATATAATAGAAAGAAATAAAGAAATAAAATTAGTAAAAGGAGAGAGAGAGAGAGAGAGAGAGGAGAAACGACGAGGCTAAACATGAGATGCTTATCGTCTGTTTCAACGAAATGGAAAGAGGAAAGAAGTGTAGAAAAATTGAGGGAAAAAGAAGGGGGGTGGGTAGAGACAAATTGATTAGTTGACTTATCTACCTGCCAATCCCTAAAATACAACCAGGCACACATGCGCACAAATCCACAAATTATTACCTTTCATAGACATAGATAGATAGATAGATAGATAGATGTAGAGCGTCATACATATTTGATAGTATTTGTATATAATTAACTCTCGTTTGAAATAAATCATATATATATATATATATATATATATATATATATATATATATATATATATAGTATGAACAAAAAGTAATAAGACAATCAGGAATATTTCTTGTATGTTGTTTATTCTCAACTAGTTTCGACCTTAGGTCATCGTCAGGAGAAAATGTCTTATTTGAAGAAATTGTTTTTAGAGATTTTTTTTAAGGGATCATTATAAAAGAACTAAAGAAATTGAAGTTTTTTTAAGGGTTTGACATGCTATTAAAATCCGGGTATAGGAGTGTGTTAGTAGTAGCAAGTTCATCTCTTCTTGGGAGTTGTGTATATGACCATACATGTATACATATAAATGTACGTGTGTGCATACATACATGTGTGTGAATGTGAGTGTGTGTGTGTATCTCGGTAGTGTACGCCTGACCTTTAGATTTTTAAATTGATAAAGAGTGGTGTTTGTTTATTTAGGTGTTATTGGCCCCCTTCATATTTGTCGCCTCGACTTTTTAATATATCATCATCATCATCATGTCGCGCTATTAGCACGGATATCCATGACAATCTCTCGCCAACCTTTCCTATCATTCATTTTCCCAGGGAGGTCCTCTGTGCAGCAACCTGCATCTTTGCTTAGTTGTTCAATGTAGGTCCTTGCTGGGCGGCCCACACTAGCATGTCCGTGTGTTGGCTTCCACAGGAGAACGTCACTTATGAGCTCATCCTTGCTTCTCCAGCAGTGCCCGGCATGTCTTGTCCGTCTCACTCGAATGGTTTGTGAGATGGGGAGCAGGTGGCCATATAGCTGTTTCCCTAGTGGGGTGCTGCTTCCACGATTTATTCAGGACTGCACGCAGCATTCTTGTGCAGCTCCCATCCAGCTTATTCTCAAGGCGCCTCGTTAGGGTCCATGTGATGCATCCGTACAGCAATACTGATACAACCACCGCCTGGAAGAATTGTCGCTTTAGCTTGTCAGTGAGATCGGATTTCCATATTACTTTTTTTAATATATATATGGGAGTAAAATGAGGAACATATATATGGAGTAAAATGAGGGAAAAATCCCAAATGTTTGGGGTCGACAGTGGGTGGGCAGTGGTGATAAGAGGCGTAGGATCAAGGAATACTTGTAAGGGGAATTTTTATGTCGTGTTGTTGTTGCCAAAGTCAATCCATACTTCCATCCCCACCTACCACATGACCCAATATTTATGCAACCACGACAGTCGACCCTCACTTCCTCCCTAAATATTCACCCCACATCCACAACCTGACCCACCGCATACTATCTCCACCGCAACAATATAGTTGACCCCTGGATTCATCCAAAACATTCACCCAACATCAGCGGCAGTTGATGATCACCCGCCTCCCACTCACCACCAAAAGAATCTCGTCAGTAAGAGAATTGAATTCTTCAATGCAAGAACTCAGGTCCAGTTATGAAGAAGGTATGAAAGACCGAAACGTTATAGCCTCGACATTATCACCAGAAATAAACTTCCATCCACTATAACATCCCGTGTTTGTCTACATTTTTCCACTCACACACACACTCACACACACATATATGTGCATAGATACATAGATATATATTTGAATTGACCGTGAAAGAAACACAAACAAATACATATATATATTGACAGATGATTGGAGAATGTCATGCATATAGATATAATATACATTTTGGTATGTGTATGCACTGTAATTTACTCTTACTTAAAATATAGAGAGATAGAAGAGAACTATATATATATATATATATATATATATATATATATATATATATATATATATATATATAAGGAGAAAGAGGAATAGAGAGAGAGATATAGTGATATTTAGATTTGAAGTATATATATATATATATATATATATATATATATATATATATATATATAATTTCATACGCATTAGTAGTAATATTTGTATATATTGCGATTTCCTCTCAATTAATAGATAGGTAGATCGATAGACGTAAAATGACTGTGAATAGATAGATAGATAGATAGATAGATAGATAGATTAAAATAAAGCCGAATAATACTTATTTTGAAAACTATCATTATAAATTTATTTTTCCAACGAAGTCTTCTAAAAGTTAACAAATTATTTAGTTTTAAGAGAATTTCCTGCTTGGAAGTTAACAGATGAAAATCAACATATTAAATTCGGACTTGTCTAATTACTCTTATTTAGTTATTTATTTTTTATTTGTAAGGAATAATTCAATGAGTAATAATTACTAAATTGAATTGATTTATAAACATTTTACTAAAAAATCATAATGTAATTTCATATAATTTAAAGGTCAATTTTTAGAAAAATGCAATAAAGTTTAAATTGAAAATTTATTCGTAAATCTCTGTATTAAAACAATAAAAAATGAAACTTCTATAAAGTAGGATTTCCATGGATACAGCTAGTTGACATTAATAGGATAAAACCAATTAGGAGTGGTAATTACATCGTGGTTCCAATCATAATGTTTAAAGCAAGGATTTAAATAGTTATTCATTTGATTTACTGTTAATTTCCTCGGAAGTTTGTTAGAAATATGTGGTTTGAAAGCCAACGAAAAAACAACAAACTACAAAATGACGCAAGTGTGAAGTATTCAATGCGAAGCGGGTGAGGGTTTCGTTTATCGAAGCGCCTCTGCTTCTTCTAGGATTTTACTCATCCCTGCTTATTCTTCATTTATGTCTCTCGCAACTTTTCTCACACGTCCCTTTTTTAAGCCCTCTTACTCGCACATGCGCACATCTAGTTTGCCGAATTGAATGACCGGACTTATATTTTCGGTTGGATTTTATGCTTTTTTTTCTTCATGCCTAGAATGCTTCTTTTTTCTTTCTTCATCTTGCATTCATTCAAAGTGCATAATATAAAAATCAAGATTTTTCAATCAGAATCCACCTACCATGCTACGAAATACAAGCATATTGTCTAGCGTGTATAATTACCGTGGATACTGATGTATAAATCGAATTGTGAAGAATTAAACATTCGATGAAATATAAAACCAATAAAACTTTAGAGTATGGAAATTGACTAGAACCATGTTGAAAAATATCATAGATTCATTTGTGATAGGTACTGGCAATACCGTATTTACGAAGACGGGATGAAAAGTTTAATTAGAGAATCTAGGCCGGTCCATGAATTTTCCAAAACTACCCTCTTACTCGTGTATAAGTCTAATTGTGAAATTTAAATATTAGACAAAATGTAAATACCAAAAATCTTTCGGTCATGTAAATTAATCAACGCACTATATTCCTGGATCTATTTACGTTATGGATTGTCATTACCGTCTAAACTCGTGTATAGCCCGGATTACGAATACATTTATATTTTTTCAAAAGCATAGATAATTCTTGGACGCCTAAATATGAATTAACACAAGATTTCTCGGCAAAAAATTTACGTCGAGCTCTACAGTAGGAATACTTTTGTAAGGCTGGAATCAGCCATGGCGCAAACGACAACTTCAAAAAGGAATTGCACACATTATTAACTTCACAATATTAAATAAAAGATCAGGCTAAACAAGAAAACTTCTTCATATACAAGTATATACGGAATCCATTTTGTCAAATTTTTAAGTGGGATGCTTCACACCGTCTGTATAAAACAATGTATTCTTGATCGTAAGAATGAAGACAAAACTCAACAGAAAAGAAAGTATTCCTTTGGAATTCGAATTGGAGAACGCAGTTATATTTATAGCAGTGCAATATGTAGGAGCCATATTGTCCCGAGTGTAGCTATTTGCAATTTCCTAAGGAGAGAAGGCTGCATTGTTGAATGAAGAATATTACAGCTATAATTAACGCCTGTCTAAAATCAACAATGCGCACTATCTGGCAACTCAGACATAAGCGTGATTAATGCACAATTAACTATCAAGACAACTAGTACGCATCAAGAAATATTTAAATACCACACAATATATTTCACGCTTTTCTTGTTTTATTGGATGGCTTAAAATCCTTGCTTTAATAATAGAAAACTTGCCAGTGGATGCTCGAAAGTAAAACATTTTATTTATGTCTAAAAAGCTACAACTCATAGAAGAAGCCCAATATCAATTTTGGATAATTTAACTTTTCAGCTACAAAATATTTTCTAAATAATTCACCCTTATATTTATGGCAGCAGTGAACAATATGCCTGCATGTAAGTTGATCAATATCAAAAGGAATTCATCCTCTTTTATTATGTTTTTCCTCGACCCCCGAGAGAACATGTTGATAGTACGGCAGTAGCAGTTGAACCTTCCCACAAATTATCCATATTTTTCCTCTTACGTATATCAACAACTGGCCAGGTATCTGACAAAATGACGCCTAACATAAAAGCAGAGGTGTATTATTTGCAACACATGAACTATATGTTAATTACCAGTCCGGCGAAAATGCTGCACTCAAAGCCAATAGTAGTTAGTAGTTAAAATAATTGCGTCAAACTCTATTATAATTTGAAC
>CM042145.1:3496371-3511371 GCA_023376005.1 Doryteuthis pealeii | reverse complement strand
TGGTATGAATTAATCTCTTCTAGCGTCCTTACCCATGAGAAAATAATAGAAAAGACTGGGATCTTTAGCTGTACCCCGCTTAAACATTTTCACATCCTGCACGGATACAAGAAGTGCATCTGCCCCCAGTAAGCATTATTTCCATTTTTATAATATAATTCCCAACTAGAAATGAAAAAAACCTGGTATCTTTCGTTTATCTTTGTTGGTCTCTTTGTTTAATGGCATATAAAACATCGTGGGATATGTAATGCCTTAACCATCTATGTAGAATAACACTAATGATATAATTTAAACCATAACGGGTCGTTCCTTTATGAGAAAATACAGTTTACGTTAAAGAATATATATGTGTATTTATTTTTCTGAATATAGTCCTCTTGGTATTCAACAACTTATTCAGACGAGTTTTCCATTCTGAAACTTTTGATATGATATAAAACTGTCCATTCGTAATCATCATCATCATCATCATCATCATCATCATCATCTACCGCAACGTCGATTACACCGATTTATAGACATGAATTGTGTGTGAATGTACGTTTTTGAAGTGAAAGGACGAGACAGATTATCATATAAGATCATCAAATGAAAACAAAAAGCGTTACGAAAATGTAAACGAAAACTGTTAAGTTTCTGACCGGTCATCTTTGGCCAGTTGAAAAGGACTTAAAGTAAGTAAGTCCTGAGCAATAGAATCATTTGGTAAGTGAATAGTCCTGGTTATGTAATCCTACGTAGTGTCAAATGTCCAGTGATATAATCCAATGTCCGTCGTCCACGAAGGTTCAAAGCAATATGCGTAGGTATGACCAAAAGAGCCGGTATAAATAACAATATCAGCAGCAGAGTACTGCCAGTGATTGGCCAATAGGTTGGTCACATGGTTATCGCCGAGTCTATAAGTAGAAGCGGGCGACTAGCACACGCCTTATATGCCAAAATTCTCAACAAAAACAAAACAGTATATTTCATGTTCGCTTCACGATTTTATTTTATTCGCCAAATGATGTATTTCTGAAATCCCTACCCCAACGACGGACATTATTGCATCATCTTTTTCATTCTTTTAGCTTTATGATTTCGTTTTTTCGCTCAGTTATCTAAGAATAGCAATTAGCCTATATCTTTTGGTGAATTTTGTCATTGTTCTAAGAAATGTATCCACTGTGGATAGCAAAACTCGCATTTGCTCACAAGTATTCATCTTTATGTCTGAATATTTCCTTGTTTTCTCCCTTTTTTTATGAATACGCTGATATTTAACGTATTGTTGTGAAACATGGAAATTAGCTAAATCACCAGAAAAGAAAATAAGAGTTTCACGGAGATCAATGGAAAGAGAAATATTAGGAATAATTCGAATAGATAAGAAAGAGATCAATACGGATCAGAGGGCAGACCAACGCAACTGATAGAGGGGAAATTATTTAGAAAAAAACAAATGAAACAAAAAAAAACATGAAAGTGGTAGCACACATAACTTTGCGTTGCTTGCAGCAGAATTTGGGATGAAAGGGACGACAGTCTGTTACTAGAAGCGAATAAACAGCAAAACAGTTGTTTCTTTAAACACAAGACCAATTTTGTTTTCTTATAGACCGTTGTGGAGACAGACAGCGAGTGGACATTTAAATATTCTATATTCATGCAACATGGTGTGACAAAAGACAAAATACATTACCTCTACCTGCTTTAGTCATGGGGTTGCCTCTCATGTATAGTATCTTGTTTAAAATACAAGGACTCCGTCTCATATGAGTTTACATAGAGGGTAATATTCTTGTTAACTTACATAGGGTATGCAGCTGTGACTCAGCTTTTACACGTGTATTTGCAAGGAGTGTAAGACCATCACCGTAATCTGTATCGGTAGTAATTACTGTGATTTTTTAGTATGAAACCTTTGTCCTTCATTAGATCAAATGACGTTCGTAGTACGTACTTAATTAAAATGGTGATAATGTATCCTTTTAGGACTCAAGCGACATCAATTTAGGACACATTACAGAGGTTAAGCCCCACGGAATGTTAAAAATAATAAAAAGCAGAAAAGCTGCAGTCCTCGACGAGGAAAAAAAAACCCTTCAAGTATGGAAGACAGGATATCCACAGTCAATCTCGACTCATGAGGGACCAACAATTTACTTCAAGATGTAACTGGTTCGATTATCTACAGCGTTATAGTGTTAAAAAATAAAATGATAACAGAAGAAGGGTTCATTCATGCGCCATAGATTCTCTGGAGTAACAAAAAGGAATTTGCAAGGAATTAGCACGAAGTGAAACGCAAACATCCTTGTCCAGGAATGGAACTAGATTCGTTGCGTCATTTACCTACAGCAGTAACGCTTACTCCAACCGCAATTCTCTATCTGTGTGCATGTGCATGTATTATTTACTAAAACCCTCCGCCACGGAGAAGATGCAACAGAAGGTATCTTTAAAAACGAACTAGAGTTTTCCTTCTCTTAGACTGCTTGGCGTACCATAGCTAAAGAGTCCAGCTTGTTCTATATTTACCCATATCTAAGGGGTGACAGATTCATGACTTTTGTAAGGGCATCAGTGTGAAAGGCAAACCGCTTAGTCCATGATTTTCACTTGGATCGCCGTGTCCATGTATATATAGGTGTGTGAATGCGCTCTTCACACATTAGGGATGTTTAAATCGGTATTTTTTGGCGAGCTCCTTTCGTTTATAATCTAAGAACAGCATCTTGTTCAAATGTATATTTTCTTTTTCACTTGATGACCTAGAATTGATTTCATCAAATCTAAAAATGCTAATGTATCTTCAGCAATTTGTAGGGAAACAAGCAGATGAGATTTAGATGAGAGCGTTACTGGTTTGTCTAATAAAGTCTTATCGTCTAGCACGTCTTTTTTCCTGATCATTGTTGGCTTGAATCAATATATACTTGGAGGTAACTTTAGAAACCATGTCAGCTGCGGTTGATCGATTTTTCTATACTCATTAAACTCTCCCTACTTTTATAAGATGATCCTGATAACCTAACCTAAAAAAAAAAAAAAAACAAACAAAACAAAACAACAAAAACACAAAACTGGCGAGTAATATGTTGCAAATAATTGTGTAGAAACTTTGATATTTGAATAGTAATGGTTGTGGAAAGAGAACTGGCTTCTATTTTTGCCTTTTCTAACAAAGATAAATCTTGATAAATATATTTGAAAAATAAAATAAATCAGTCGTATGAATATGAATCGAGTAAATATATGAGGTATGTTTAAAAAGGTATCAAGACATTACATATATTTAAGAAAAAAATTAAGAGTGAATGAAGCGTCAATTTTCTTCAAAATTTATAACATTCAATTACATATTCCATTGTGTGTTCCACTGGTCAAATCACCTGGGAAACGTTTGAACACTTTCTTTATGTGATTTTTTAAAAAAAAGTTATTTTTTTGAACGTTTCGAAAATTCTCCACGTTCCAAGGAATTTCATTTAAAAAAAAATAAGGATTTACTCTGAGGAAGGTCGATGTTTCTTTGTGTGCTGAATATTTTCTATATTTTTTCTATTATCATTATTTTATTTCATTTTGTTATTTAAAAATAATAATAGATAAAATAATGTACACATGGATAAACTCCTGACCGAAACACGTGTAAGTTAAATTAATTAAAATAATCCTATGTTATCCATTTTTTCTCTCTTTTCAACATATATATATATATATATATATATATATATATATATATAGTGCGCTGGGTACACTGTCACCATTATATAATATTAATATTGCACATGTGCTTTTTTTCACTTGTCTTTACTATGCAGCAAACCAGCACCGGTTGTTCATTGTCTTTAGCGCTATGTGAAATGTCACTCAGTTTGAAGCTGGAAAACTCTTCTTTTTATATGATGTGAAGTTGTGTCGTATTCATTTTGATGTCCTTTAAGTACTGTAATCTTTGGCTTTAGTAGAAGTTATAATTTAGAAAACAAGAAAATGTCACACAGAACGAGGGTTGATGAGGTCTAGACGACAATACTTCAGACTAGAATCTTAAACATCAGCAAGTTATTTAGTTTCTTAGTTGTGTAACGTCTTCGTTTAAACTCTAAATGTCAAACAGGAAAAAATTACAAAAAAATGAAAATACGATCTTGGTACATTTGATTGCAAGTTGTGCTTCCCATGGCAAAAAAATTACGAATTCATCTCAATTAGAAAATATTTTGACTGGAAAGAATCACTCTAAACAAAAGCTATATTTCACTGGTGTCTAGTAGATTGTCTGGATAAACGGTTATACTTGTTGTTTCGATAATTCTTTCTTCAAAATGTAGTGATTCAGTCAGATGTTCCACTATTTTATGTAAAAAAAAAAAGCTCGATTATTAATTAAAAAAAAACATTATTTTAATTAATTCAAAGTAGGTTCCATGAAGCCAGAAGGTTTTATTATCAAATGAAATCCATATTTTGCCTTATTTTGGATATGAGATGTGTTGAGAAAAAAGATTAACTATGTAAAATATTATTACCAAATTAACTACAAATCATCTTTATCTTCATCAGAATTTTTCCTTTAAAAGTCACACAACGACGAAAAGCTTTTTTGGTTAAATCGACCTTAACGGACCTAAATTCCACCATTATATGTCACCCCGTTGAAAAAAAAAATACCAAAATTCAGGGAATTAACCGAATTTAATGAAATTTTCATTACTGAAATATTAATGAATAAAAGATATAATACACCAGTTATTTAATTTAAAAACTTTTGCATTTTTTCAGGTCAGTTAACTTTGAACCATGTATCTTTGAGAATCTGTGTTACGACTCAAAGATACGTGGTTCAAATTAATTGACCTGGACAAATGTAAAACGTTTTAAATAAAATAACTGGTGCATTATATATTTTATTCATTAATATATCAACATGAAAATTGCATTAAATTCGGTTTATTTCTGATCCTTGCTATTCTTTTCTTTCAGCGGGGTGACATAGGATGGTGGAATTTAGGTCCGTTAAGGTCGATTTAACCCCTTTTCCCTTCATTCCTAGATATTGTATTGCTATATGTAAAGGGCATTACTCCCAAACGTTTTATCACAGCCAACTGCACAGTCGCAAATCCTCAAACGGGTACCACTGGGATGGATTTTGATTTGGAGTTGCATAGCAACGAAGAAATCAAGAGTCACGGAAACGAGGAGACAAAAATGAGATGAAGAGGGATGAAGAGTTGAGGTTTTTTTATATCATGAATACAAATATCTTATTTTGGGACCCGTCTCATAAATAGGTAGACATGAAGTGGTATTTTTTCAGACGCCTCGTCTAGGAGAAGGTAAAACTCTAAATTCAATACCTGATGGGTGTTATTCTGAGAATATATAGCACATTGGCAAACAATTTCTTCTATTATTACCTCATCCCAAAAGTATGGCACCAGACGGGTATTCTTTAT
Organism: Doryteuthis pealeii; assembly: GCA_023376005.1. Classification (NCBI taxonomy): domain Eukaryota; kingdom Metazoa; phylum Mollusca; class Cephalopoda; order Myopsida; family Loliginidae; genus Doryteuthis; species Doryteuthis pealeii. The sequence continues at coordinate 3,505,918 of CM042145.1, read as the reverse complement.
AGCCAAAAACTCATTGTTCTTCTGGACCTGTTTGAGTTGTTTTTAAATCTATTCTGCAGGTTTTTATGCTGAGGTCCATCTCGTGAAAAGCATGGCTCATTAACTAGTCCACCACCAATCGTTCTCAACAATTAGATCTGATAAATGTTCTCACTATTGTTGCATTATTCCTAGTTTGTGATTTGATTGGTCGACTACAATGGAATCAATTTTCCACGGTCTCTCAGCCAATCAAAAATGTCACCTTGTATCACTAAAAGTACAGTATCTGGCATACAACTTGCTACTCATTAACTGGTTTTAACTTGCTGAATTTGTTGTGGTCTTTTTCCTCAACATTGACATATAATTTAATCTCTGCTCAATATAGCAGCCTGTCATTTTTTAACTTATTTAACCAAACACACTTGTAATAATCCAACTTTAACTTGAAGTATGAGAGACAAACATGTCTCCAAGATCAAAATCGATTAGCTAACATATTCAGTCTGGGTTGTCAGCCTAAAAAAAAATAGCATGTGTATCATTATTTTCTAGATACACTTCATCAACAAATAAAAGTTATCAATAAACTGAACCTGAAACAAATGCAATTTTCATTAATTCTCATGGATGTTATATTTATTTTAAATCGTATTGTTGGCTTTACCTGTCCATTTAATTAGAAAAACACGAGCATATTTTCTGATGAAATTTGCCATAGTTAATCTAGAAAATGAGTCTCATACAGTAAAATGAATCACGTGGTGCGATGGTTAAAGTCATGGGAAATGTACTCGTCGCCCCGAGTTCAAATCCTGGATGTGATAATTGCATTTCACTTTGTGCTAATACCCTTGGGAAAGGTTTGAATCCTACTTTCCCTCCAGCTATGGATAAATAGTAGGGCAGACTGGGCTCCTTAACCTTGGTTAGGCAACCGGTCTAGGAGAAGGAAAACTCTGAATTCAAACCTGTTGAACTCCACTTAAGAAATTGACCTTGTGTCACATCCTGCTTGTGCGGAGGGGTTGGTAAATATATATACAGTCAAATGAATGTATTTTGAGTCCTCAGGTCTGGGATATTTATTTATTTGCACTCTGTGACCACTTCATTTTAGCACTCGCTTACAATATTGCAAAGATCAATGCCTGTGCTGGTAACATTGTATAGATGATACTTTCTCATATGATATATGATATTCTTATATGATACCAGTTATCAGCAAACAATAACTGACCTGGCCTATGTATAAAGTATGAGCAAAAAGTTTACCAACCTTTTTTGATAAAGAATATCGCTGTAAAAAAATGGCATATTCATTTTTATCAACACTTTTGTTTCTTTCATTTTCTCAAGAGTTTTTTTCTTGTAATTTCATTTCTTCCTTTTGTTGTATATCTGACTTGATCCTTTTCCCTAGTGACTCTTATCTTTCTTTTGTCAGACGCGTGCTGTTTTACTGGATAGAATTTCTACAATAATCTATTTATCTTAAACATTTGACTGTTTTGTATTGTGACTAAACATCAGTTATGTCTAGCTGGACTAGAATATTTACTGATCGACAATTCTGTGTGTCTACAGGTTTGAAATGCTGGCAATTGTCAAGATGGCGGGGTGGGAACGCATGGGTATCAATCGACCGGAATCCTTCCAAATTACAGGAGTAAAAAAATGCTAGAAAAAGGTGTGGAAGAGAACACGGGAAGAAGAATATAAAGAGAGATTTAAAGAAAATAAACTTTAAAAGAGATACAGTCATATCGGTAAAATATTTGGTCAGATGATCCATAACAATTATAAATGTTTGTCCTGAGTATGATATGGCTGTGTATGATATGTCCTGGGTATGACAGAATCCAGTGGTGAAGGTTCAGTTCTGGAGCACTGGTGATGGAAGTGTACGCCTTTTTGCCTCTATTCCCATGTCCACTCTGACCCAGAGTAGTAGTACTTGGTTGGGTGACATGAAACCATATAACTGTGTAAATTATTTGCATTAGATAGAAATACTTGTTAGCAGATAAATGTGTGTAAACAAAGGATTATGATAGACAAACAAAAAGTGGGATTTGAAAATTATTGCAATGGAACATGGGACATATAAACGATCCTGATTATAATAAAAAATAAAAGATGCATCAAATTTCGGCATTAAATAACCCATAAGGGGTTGATTGCCGGTAAATAAACCAACTCCCGCCAATGTAATTGCCGCAAAAAATACTGCGTTATTAAGTAACTTAAAAGTGTTAACATACCGTAAACACAACCAAACAATACCATAACACATTACTCAATAGGTCCTGGGCCTAACTAATAAAACGACTTTTAGGCAAAATTCGACTTTATTCATTAACATTGTCTCCTTCTAGGGTGATACGCTGATTCCAATACTTTTATAACAATTCGATACCTATTTTGTTGAACGATATGTCTTTGGCCGCAAAATACGCCTAAGTTTCCGATATCACTTCTTCATTGGAGCCAAATCTCTTTTCCTGGAGCATTCTTTTGAGGTCTGCAAAAAGCCAGTAGTCACTGGAGGCCAGATCTGAAGAATAGGGTTGGTGCGGAAGCAATTCGAAGTGCAATTCATGTAGTTTTGCCATCGTTGTGATCTACTGGTGACACGGTGCATTGTCTTGGTGAAAGAGCACATTTTCTTTTTCATTTGTAACCGTTTTGGGGCGATTTTTCTCCTTCAAACGCACCAATAATGCTATATAGTATTCGGTATTGATTGTTCTTCCTTTCTCAAGGTAATCGTTGAACAAAATACCCAAACATACGTCCCAAAATACGGAGGCCAAAACCATGCCCGTTGATATTAGCGTCTTTAGTCGCTTTGGACGGCTTTCCTTTGTTGCTGTTCATTCAGGTGTCTGTCGATTTGACTCCGGAGGGAAAGTGGTGGATCCATATTTCATCCATTGTTACATATTACGCAAGAATTTCATTTTGTTGCATTGTTTCAAAAAAACGTTCTGAATCGTCAATACGTTGTTGTTTTGTTCGACTGTGAACAAACGTGGCAGCCGCTTTTTCACATTGACAAATGTTCATGCAAAATGGTGAATACACTGCCTTCTGATATCTTCAATTCCACTGCTATCTCATGAAACTTCAATTTACGATCGTCCAAAAGGAGTTTGTGGTGATTTGTTTGTGTTTTCTGGGACAACTACCGAATTTGGGAGACCTGAACGTTCAGCATCATTTGCAACTGTACCACCACTTTTAAAGTCAGCATACACCTTTTAACCGTTGTTCCCGATGGAGAAGAGTCCGACTAACATTTATCAAACCATTGCTTTGCCTATCTCATCAGAAAGCAATGCTTTATCAACACACGAAATTCGGATTTTTCCATTGTTTTGAAAATTTGCAACAGTAGCTTCAATTAAATAACTGTAATTTGTAAACTAATAATCTGATTGGACTCAAATTTTGACACGTGCCATTTGAAGGTTAGTACTTTATGGAATTCTTATGGATTTCTTTTAATAGTGGCGCGATCTATATGTTAGACCCGGGATTTATTGAGAGATGTGTTAAGTCCTATGAAGACGTTTTTCCTTTGGTCATTCAAGTGCAGCGTTATCTTGAGTTGAACCAATATGTGATCGACTCTCCAATAAAAGGAGCATTGTTCATGTGGTAGCAAGTAGCTATCATGGCCTACTCAAGTATAGGAAGGAGGTCGCCTATCTCACAAGCAGATAAGTTGAAGTAGCCGCTTAGAAAGAAAATAAAATAAATAAAATAAAATAAAAATACATTGTTTTCGATTCTTCCAACAGGGAATTAAGTAAAATAAGAAGTTTTAGAAGCCCAGTGTGTGCTTCTTCCACTCAATAGAAATATAGATTCTCTTTCCATGCAAAGAACCACATCCTCTAATGAAACGAATACACGAATAAGATATGTCACCATTGTCATGCATATCTTTTTACTAGTTAATCATTAATCTGTTGTAAGAATAGAAATGTCACGTGGGGGCAATAACAACATTTTCCAATCAACTCGGGTACTTATTTAGCAGTTTTCTCGATTATCACGGGCAATCATATTAGTGATCGTGCTTGACGTGAAGTCGATAAATTGGTGAGGCCTCTCTGACCGCCCGTCTTTCCAAAGTAATGATGAAAGGGGAGTGTTGTATGTCATTGACTGCTCAGCCAATAGAATTCTGTCCTTAAGCATCACGGGTTACCACCCACAGCCAACAGGTGACCCCATTGAGGATCTTACCACTCAGCAGAGGTGTAGTCGGCGTATTCTCCAGGCTCAGACGAGAGGGATGACGAGTTTGATAGATTGAGAGTAGACAGAGAACGTTTTGAAGAGGGAGATTACAGAAAGATTTTTGAGACTGCTGGATTGGGAAAAATGCCGAGACAGTAAGTTTTCATGAAACGGGGGTTATCTTAAAGGAGAAATTAGAATTTAGTTTTCTCTCTCAGGAATGAAACGTTCATTTCTCTGACGTGTAATGTTGATTTATTTTGTTGTGTCTTGTGTGTGTTTTAAAGAATAGAGTAGTCTGCCGTAAAACAAAAATGAGGACAGAGATTTTACCCCCCCCCAATATTCTGAAAACACGGTCTTATGTGTAGTTGTTTATTTTCACCTTTTTTTCGTGTATTTGAACAGAATATTTGATGAAACAATTGTTCAACTGCTGTCTTCTCATTTTTTATCGAGTTTAATACTTATTGAAATTGAATATTTTTGAACTACAAAAGAACTATCGGATTGCTGTCTTTTATTTACCATTTGTTGCTACAACACGAGGAAAAGTTTTAATTTAATATAAATAGAAGTTCATGTTGAAACACTCGTGATACATGTCAAATTAATATTGGTAAAATGGGCTGCTATTCTTTGTCAAATAATTTTGCCTTTCTTATAAATACATAAAAAATATAAACTAATTCTAAGCAAAAAATATTCATGATATTCTGTTTATGTATTTGTAAATTTTGCCATTTAGTTAATTAAATTAACCCTTTTGTAGATCAAATGTCATATTTTTCACCTGCAATTATCTTGCGCTTATTTCAAGGCCAATTAACCTTTTCATGTTGAGTTGAATTATTTTTACAATTACTATATTTTATGACATTTAAGACTCATATAATAACTCCAGTCATTTTGACATTGATTAAAAGATGAAAACATCATGCATTCTATTTACATTTAAGCATTTGTTTTCACGATTCTGGTAGCATTTTTTCTGAAGCTGTTAAAATCCAAATGTTTGCTGTTTCTCTGAGAAAAAGACACTTAACTCTGGGCCTACTTTAAGTCACTTATAGCAGCTTTCCAACCACTGCAATCCTACCGTACATGTTATTTGTTTACACTGAAATGATCCAGATAACAATAACAATAGGACTTTATTTGTATAGAATTAGTGAATAGATTGTGAACTATCCCATTATACAGGTAAAAATACTAAGAACATTTACTACAGCCGTGTAAGAAATTTGCCAAAGTGTTAAAAAATGATGTTTCTTAAATGCAAGTAGTCTCCTCCAGCATTGAACTTTGATCAGTGAGTTCCTTTCTCACAATGATAACTTTTGTCAATCGGCCTTCCAAATCAAAACAGATTAAGGAACACTAGAATTGAAATTGGTTAATTCTTCCGACATGTCTGCCAATTTAGAATTGTATCATACCTAGATACTAGGGAATAACGTTAATTGTTCGTTCATTTACACATTTGTTGTTCCTAAGAGTGATTTTTTGCACGCAGTCCTATCAAATATAAACACTTTTTAAGCATGTCTATTTAACCTACAGAGGGGATGTACTACAAATCAGGATTAGAGTGCACTAGGAAGTAATGACAATAAAGGGATACTTAATACTCACCAGGTGACCAGAACTTGAGCTTATTAAAACTCAATGGGATTAAATGAAATATGTATTTAAAAGCATACATCAATGAAGAGAAAGTACGTTAGTAATATAATTATGAAATTGATTAATTAGTTAAAACTGATAAATAATCACTTTGTGGTTTAATTCCTCATAGTCATAGATTGACAGATTGAGTAAATTGCAAGATAAAGGCCACTAAAAATTAAGTTAGAACCAAATACTAGTTAAAAAGCCACCCTATTGGGCAGCAATTAAGCTAGCTCCAGAAAAGGGCTCTTGATTGGATCTTCAGCTCAACAACAATTCATACATTGAGTACATATTACATTTTATTAAACTTGAACAATATATGCATATATACATATATATATAATATATGTGTGCTTAATTGAAGTCATACCTAATTTGAAAATTAATTAGTTGATAATTAATGAATTAGGCGAAAAAAAGTTATTTTCTTGGATCTTCAGATTGCACATTCTTTTCTTAGACAAGTTGTCTAACAGGACTATAGTGCTCAGTCGGCCCTACTATTTATCCATGACTGTGAAGGAAAGCGAAAAGGATTCATGCATTTTTCAATGACATTAGTGTAAAGAAAAAATCAAAAGGCTTTGTCCAGGATTTGAATTATATTCATCATATCCGTTTTCTATGTTGATGATTGCTAGGTAACATTCTTTTCGAAGAAGAAAAAGGTTATGGGTATGGGGTTAGCAATCCCTTCCCACCCGAAACAAACGAAGAGGAAACAGAAGATTGCTGACATGAAAGTTGTTAGAAGAAAGAAAGAAACAAATAACAAAAGACTTCGAATGTTTTTTTTTACTCTTAATTCAGTTACAAAAGTAGATGAGTTTCAGTTTTGAGATATATATAAATTTTAACTTTGAAATGATTCCGAACCTGATCAAACTCTGATAAATCACATCTGATTTCATAACTAGTAACAGACATAGTTAAAACATCATCGCCAGAGTTAACCTTTGTTAACTGCGAGAATCTGTACACTGTACTGAGTTTAAGTATCACTAAATGCATTCCATTCATAGTCTTGTGTAATAAAATACTAACCATAGAAATGTTGTAGTAATAGGAATAAAAGGATAATTAATAATCCCTTGATCTCAAGAACTAGAGCCTCACCATCAGATGCAGTTTAGTCATACCCAGTAACCCCCCCCCCACACACACACACACACTTTCTGTGGGTATTGCACCTCTTCAAGAGATATAGTCAGCGTATTCTAATCTCTGCTAAAAGGGTGCGTAAGTTCGTTTATTAAGCTTAGCTTAAGTTAGCAGAAAGTCACATGAATGTGTAATCTAGTAATAGCCGTGCACGCTATTAATAATCTGTTACTATAGATCGCTAACAATTACATCACACTGAGAGCCCAAGGTATGAGTTTTGTTTAAAGTAAGTCGATTTCATTAACAAATACATCAAAGACAAAGAAATATTTCATATGTAGTATCTATAATAGGTATACAAAGGTCGTTTGCAATTAAGGTGTGGTTGATTGGCTAAATACATGCCTTGTCTTCCACAATAAACGTACGTGGCGTGCAGGTGACCAGGTAGCAGTGAATAACGAAAGACTGACACTTAAAACTGCTAACATCTTTAAAATATTTTCCTCAAGGCTAAGTGTATTCTATTAATCTCATATGTCTATAAACCTATGCTGCTGCAACATTGTATAGTTTGCTTTTGTTTAGTTTAGGTGTGTAACGTCATACCATCTATTTATGTTATTTAATGTCGAAATTTGATTCCTTTGTAAATATTTATTTGTAACTATGAGGATATGTTAATGTCTCAATGCATTTTTAATAGCACTTTTTATTTGTATGTGGGAATTATCTATCTGTACGCAGTTATATGATATTGAGTATTTCCTTATCATGCAAAAACATTGCAAACAATTGTGTGGTTTCAATTATTTCCATATAACATCAATAATTTTAAAGCAATTACATAGTTTCAAATAATAACAATAATAATGATGATGATGATGATGATGATGATGATGATGATGATATTAATGATGATAATAATAATCTTTAGTAAACAATTATAACCTCAAGTAACTAATATTAAAGCAAGTAGTTTTCACACAGTGATGTTATGAAGTATTCCTATCTAATACGAATAATTTTAAACATATCTAGTTGACTGTCATGAAGGAACCTAACATGTACAATGTCATGTCACATTGGAACTTGGAATTATGGAAATGAAAGGATGTCTCTATACTTCCCAAAAGGCTTCAGAACTGGAACCTTGCCACCACGGGTTTACTATCATACTCAAGAAACCCCTTTTGGAGGAGGCATTGCTTATCTTAGCGAATACAGCCAGCATATTCTTCAGACATTTCTATTTTATTACTAATAATTTCAGACATTTCAATTCCGATATATATATATATACCAACCCTCCGCACAAGCAGGATGCGACACAAGGTCAATTTCTTAAGCGGAGTTTATCAGGTTTGAATTCAGAGTTTTCCTTCTCCTAGACCGGTTGCCTAACCATGGTTAAAGAGCCCAGTCTGCCCTACTATTTACCCATAGCTGGAGGGAGAGTAGGATTCATACCTTTCCCGGCAGTATTAACGCTAAGTGAAATGCAATTACCACGTCCATGATTTGAACTCAGTTCGACGAGTCCATTTCCCATGACTTTAACCATTACACACGCGCTTCCTAATTTCAATTTCCGATATAAGGATAACTCCACATTCCCTAGAAGCTGCTTCCCAAACACCAGATGAAACCCATACCAAATGAATTTTTCTGACTGGATTTTTATTCGAGTTCTACATTTTGTTTACCAAATGACAGATAATTTTACCTCAGCATACAATTATTAGATATTCACTATAGTCAATTGAGAATACAGACGTGAGAACACATTATGAGAGAAAAGGAAATAATAATTATTGAACATTCACAATATTCATTTGAAAATATAGAATGAGATAAAATAGGAGAAGAGGAAGCAACACATTTGAGCGAAACTATTTAACGTGTCTGACAATTGTGTTTAAGGCATCAGATCTAAATAAGTATGTATTCATAAATTCATATTTACTTATTTTGGGGAGAATATGTGCTTAATTAAAGTCGTAATTAAGCACATATTCTCCCAAGAATTGTCGGCTAAAAAAGCTATATCAAAACACATCGCTTGTGTATTTACTTCTCATACTGTCGTGTAGAAAAAGTCACTATAGGAGGAATAAAAACCTACTTCTAAACAAAACGAAAAATCTAAGAAAGTCCGGTTGGTGTAGGGTTACGGTCCTCGCCTGTCAGCTTGACAGTCAAGGTTCGAATCACGCACAAGGCGGTCTTCCTATTTATAGCTCTGCTGATGAGGCCTAATAGGCCAAAATGTACATACTGAGATTGATTTTTCTCGATTTGTTTAGCCTTACATTTGAATAGGTATGCCCGCCTAATTAATTAATTATTAATTAATTAACTTTCAAAATTAGGTACGACTTTAATATTTACTTATGTAAATAAGTATGTATTTACCAAAATCTATCGACTTTAGTAAGCTACAACACAAAATCAATTCGTAATGTAATCAAGTCTTTTGCAAGGAGATTAGAGTTAAATGAAACGAAATCAGGCTCATCCAGAATTTGACCTCGGT
>CM042145.1:3471371-3493871 GCA_023376005.1 Doryteuthis pealeii | reverse complement strand
GTGGTGTCATTTCACAAAATATTTTTGGAATTTTAATATAAGATTCCTTTTAGATATTGTCCGTATATATTATTTCCCTAAAAATATTTTGATTTTTTGAAATAATTATTTTGAATATTTCTCCTCTATTAACAACAAAATAAACAGCATCATTATTATATAATTTTTCACGGTAAGCTGTTTAATTCAGAGTTTCCCTTCTCCTAGACCGGTTGCCTAACCAAGGTTAAAGAACCCAGTCTGCCCTACTATTTTATCCATAGCTGCAGGGAGAGTAGAATTCATACCTTTCCCAAGGGTATTAGCGCAAAGTGAAAGGCAATTAAGAATATATATATATATATATATATATATATATATATATATGTGTGTGTGTGTGTGTGTGTGTGTGTGTGTAGAGGGAGAGAGAGAAAGTGAGAGACGGGAGACAAAGACAGACAGGTACAGAGAAAGACAGTTATTGAGACAAGAAAAATGATTGATGAAAAGGTGTAAACATCAATACATTAAAAAGCATGTATAGTTCAAAACACCGATGAAAGAGAAGATACAATAGAAAATATTTTTACATTCTTTGTTTCTTTTTCACATATTAGAATAAAACACGTTTGTGTAAGATTTGCATAAAAGTAAACATGCGTCAATAACAAATATTGTTATGAACAAGTGCGAAATGGAAAAGATAAAAGCAAAAGGTGAGAGACACGCTTAGACACGAAACAGGATTATTTCAGTTGTCAATAATGGTGGAATTTTTATATGTCAAGCTGGTAATACCAGTTATAAGTTGCCCAGATGTTTCCAATAATTCTGTTTTCATTTACACTTAACTCAATTAACGACTACGTTTCGTTTTGACCTCAAGGTTGTTAAGTCAATTGGTCACCCAGAACTTTTAAATTCATTTAGATATTCTGTATACTGATAATATATTTACGTGTGTACTATTTATCGTATTATTAGAATATTTCCATATTGTAGTGTTGTATACTCTCTTTACTTACTTCTTACTTCCATTATTTTTCTTCCAGCGTCTCTTCTAACGTCTCTTCTAGCGTCTGGACTTGGGGATTTCTATTTATCAGAAGCCCTGTGTCATTGGTAGTTTTTAGATAATGACACAAGACTTCGATTTAACTTAGATCATATTTTATTCTAAAATCCCCACCAGACTACATGCGTAGATTGAGTCGGCAGCGTGCTTAACACGATTTACCGCCGTCGTGGTCTTGGCCGATCTGACTAAAAAAACTCTGTCTAATCTAAACCGGAAGAGGGTCTTCTCCACGATTCTCACGTTATCCACCGGAAGGATCAGGATGAGGTCAAGACTTGTCATTCAATCCTTCAAGGCCGTGGGCTGCAACTTATAACAGCCATTTTGGTTTCTACACTACTGTACATAAATATTAGGAATCTAATAATTATGTAACAGTAGTTTACACCATCGGTGAGTCGTAAGTAGACAATGACAGCTTCCAGTGTAGCGAGGTAAGATACACAAATGGCTATGCTGGGTATGTTATGCATAGAAATCTCATCTCTGGAGTTCTAGATAATGTTGAGTCGCACGTTCTTTACCGTTAATCTAAGCTCTACTCTGACCCGGAGTTGTAGCACTTGTTAGTATACCGTCAATGAATCAAATTTTTCAGAGTGAAAATTATTTGTAATGGAAGTGAAAAATTATAAAGATTAAATACTGTTGAAATTTTTCTGTATATAAGGTGTGTACCGGATGGCCACTTGTACTTATAGACTCCCCGACTACCATGTGACCAACTTCTTGTCCAATCACTGGCAGTGCTCTGCTGCTGATATTATTATTTATACTGGCTGATTCTAATCTTAACTCATTACTACTTGGATCTTCTTGGATGACGGACCAAAGGATTCGATGCCACAGGACTTATTGACTTACCAAAGGATTCTATACCACAGGACTTATTCACTTACCAAAGGATTCTATAACTCGGGACTTACTAACGTATTTATTTTAAGTTCTTTACAACTGGCCAAGGATGGCGGCCAGATACTTAACAAATACTAATTTCACTCTTACTTGTATTATAATCAACTTGTTGCTGCAATATTATTGCTTCATGGATGCATATTAAGGGTAACGATTATCGTTATGGGTTAATTATATTATTATTTATTATACAACCGGTCGGAGAAGCATAACTTTGAATTCAAAGTTGCTTTAATCCACTTAAAATTGACTTTTTTTTCAAATACTGCCCGTGCTGCAAGTGTTTGATAAATACATATATTCTATGATCATAAAGTATAAAAACGTGAATCGAAAGATAAAGAGTTCGCCTTTGGGGAGATTTAGACGAATATACTATATGTCAACCCCGTCTTAGATGAACGATGCTTTATTTGTTTGACCATCAAAACCACCAGCAAGCGATATTAAAATCATAAGATACGTATCATAGCCACTATCAATCACATCTTTTTCAAAGTGGTGTTAAAAAGGCTCCCATCAAGCGGTAATTGTAGAAATGCACGGATCAGTGCATAAAATCATTTCTTACTGGGACAGTTCTACGATCAAGATATATAAAGATACTAATAGTAAATAAACTTGGAAATATTGCTCATAGTTGAACAGAGAATGATATCGAGTAATAAATCAGGAAACCTTTGACAAAGTCTTCGCTTAATTTGGTTTAAAATGATTTATATATAACTAGAGGTTCAGCACATTATAATCAACTAATTCAATTATGTCGACAAATGTAATTGTGACGTTTACAATCTTCATTGGCCAGAATTTAAATTCAGATATTAATATGATCTACATAGTATGGCACAAGGATAAAGAATGTAGACTTTGGTTAAAGAAGAGTGATTTATGAAATTTACCTAGACTCGGAATTAGAAAGCGTGTCTTTAGACCTCTGTTGAAATTAAGGAATACACACGAGGAATAAATATGGGGTTTGAAAATTATGATTGAAAGATAAATATTCTGTGAATGAATTTGCACATTTTTAATGAATTTATTTAAATTTATCCTAATTTAGGATGATGCTTGTATAAGTAAATATACATTTAATATTTATATATGATGTTCATGTAAACAAATACTGATATACGCATACATTCGACAATTTGTTTTTTTGTCTAATGGTTAGAGTCGTAGGAAATGGACTCGTCGACCCGAGTTCAATTCCTAGACGAAGCTGTTTGCATTTCACATGGCGCTAATACCCTTGGAAAAGGTATGAATCCAATTCTCCTTCAAGCTATGGGTAAATAGCAGGGCAGACTCGGCTCTTTGACCATAGCTAGGTAACCAGTCTAGGAGAAGGAAAACTCTTGATTCAAACCTATTTAACTCCGAAATTGACCTTGTGTCGAATCCTGCTTTTGCGGAGGGGTTGATATATATATATATATATATATATATATATATATATATATATATATATGGTTAAGTCCCGTCAGGTCCCACAATGTTTGAGCGTATTTCTTTCAGAACATTGAGTAACACCATTTTTTTCTGGGGGTTTTAACATCATTATATCAAAGACAAAAGTCACATTCATAAACACTATAAAGCCTACACTTATAACTACCAACAGTGGACAATTAACACACAGAACATTACAATCATTAGTGGCTTCTAAATATATTTAATTTCTTGATGATCGGTCGACTAAGGAGATTAACAGAGCCCAACAAGCGTGTTAATTTATTCAATGATCTTATTTACCAGTGCTGTTCTCCATCTACTACAATGTTCTCGTCCTACCGGTTTGATGATCTTTATCTATGGTCAGGATATTTGCCTCTCATCCCACTTATGAGGGCTTGACACAAGGACATTTTTATATGGGCCCACCCACAAGCCGAAGCTGGTTAGTGGAAAAAAATTGCGTCGATTCCGTCGGCATTGCCCCACAAGGGGGCGCCTCAGGCGCTGGGCAATAAACCCAGCCCTGCCCCCAAGGGGGTAGGTATTACCTAGGGGATAGCCCCCTGGGATCGACGCTATTAATTACAACACCTGATCCAGCGGCCGGAAGCTCACTGAACCTCCCGGTAGGGAGAAGGTCAGCCTCTTTATCTATGGTCAGCCATGATTGATGTAATCGTCTTTCCCAGTTTGCAGCTTTCCTCTCCACTTGAGGTTTACCTTTGGAGGGACGTTGGTCTCATTATTAGATTCTCTGCTGCAATAACATAGGATAGAATACTCACAATTTTTGGTCATATTCTTTTTTGAGAGAGGTTTTGTATGTGTTACATAATCGTAGCCCTGCACCTATATTTGTGGCCTTGTGCCAGAATTAGAAAAAAAACTTTAAAAAATGTACTACCGATTCTCTTATATTACTGGGTGGTCTTTGTAGAATCGCCGAAAAAGGAGTTAGAAAGATAAAATCTTTTAACGAGAGATTGGGAGACGAAAAGTCTATGTTTAAGGAAAATCCAGTCTTTTGGGCGCAAAGTGGTCTTTTGATCTTAGGCCGTGAACTGTGTGACCAGAAAGCGTTGGAACTTTTCGAACATTCGATTCTGTCCAGGACTAGCTCGAACATTCAAGAGAAAGATCTTTCTGAAAAATTAGTTTAGACACACTAATTATAGAGTTAGAGTTAAAGTTAGAAGGAGAGTCAGTCCGGAGTCAGGGTCAGTCAGAGCCAGTCAGAGAAGTCGGCCGGAGATGCAGTGATCGTACGGAGTTTGGCAAACTGGTGTCGCTGAAGACAAAAAAGGAATGGCCTGTGATTGTTAAGAAAGACTTGTCACCGAGAAGTTTACTAAGGGCTGAAACCCTAGTTGAATCCAGTTAAAATACACTTCTTATTAAGCGCAGATATTATTAGGGACCCTCTCTCTCAAAATTTATAGTGAAGTTTTGAATATAATAAACTTCTGGAAAGTAAACACGGTGTTATTAATTTTCTCTATTTACGGCGAAAGAAATCTTTTTTATGAATGGGCTCGCTACACAAACAAAATAGTAAAGATACTATCGTAAAGGGGACGACCCGTGGAGGAAGTCAAATTGACCGTGAGTAAAGGACGCACGGTTGTGAAACTTGATACCAGAGAAGCACGCGGAGTGAGAAAGGTGATATCCCCCTGACCTGCCACTGAGCGACCAAGAACTGCTAGATTTTGGATACTGTAAACAAACGACCATACGAGGATACTATTTGATACCGTGAAAGAAACAAACCCCGTACGTTACATATCGCTAATGTAGTGCCGTGAAAAGAAAGCCGTAACGTTAGATATGGGAGAAATGTCTCCATAGAGTCATTGTGCTTTATATACCCTCCCGGTATAGTTCGTTCCAAGTTGTTGTAATGGTTAGCCAGGCTCGCAGATTAATTATGATTGAAAAGCGAGTTCGATCCTCACTGGATGCCCCAAACGTCCCACCCTGTGCCACACCCTTTTCGCAAATAGCTACCTTCTTTTCGGGCCAAAACATGACATATAATTCAATATGTAAAGAGAATGCGGGCAGCTATTATAAATTATCATATTAGCTCATTTAGAGCATGTTTACTTTTATTTATTTATTTATCTAGCAGTAAATAAAGCAATAACAGATAAGATGCACAACGTATTTCGCCACACTTAACTGTAGATTGCCTTCAAAATGAGTTTTACGATGCTTACCATTGCTTTTCTTGATAGTTCGTGTGTTGGTACCACGTTACCTTCATTAGGTATCTCCATCCACTTGTTGAGGTCTACAAAAACAGTCTCTTAACTACAGATCGTATTTCTTTTAGGATTGTCAATTACATGATTATTCCATATTTTTTTACTCAATATTTAGTTGTTCCATAAAGTTTTCATATCATGGGTTAAATTTAATATCATTAATTTGCATAATCTAATTTGATTAAGAAGTATCTTATGAAGCGAGAATGTCTCGCTATTAAAGTAAATTGATGTCCCATCTGTTATTAATGTATTTACAGCAGAAGAACCGAAATGATCATTATCTAAGTGAGGTAATTACCAGACTTAGTAAAATTCTGCAATGAATTCAACCCTAAATAAATGACTGTGCAAAAATAAGTGTAATTTACTAAACTCCTTCACAAATGCATTGCTAATTGAGTAATTACCATAACACCATTATATTATTTTAGAGAGTTTAATCTCACATATTTCATTATACAATTGGAATCTTCTCTGTAGTACGTTAAACCTAATAAAAAACTACATTAGTGTTTTGCTCTTAGGTCATGAATAGCAAGTTTTTAAAAATATTTATGAATGAGTTTATTCTTCATGTGCCAAATATGTTTTATCCGGACAATGTAAATATATCAAATGTATGATTGTCATAGTTTACCTGGTTCTCGCTGAATTTAAATCATTATTTAAAAGGGAAGACCAATAGGAAAAGGCTAAATGACAAGAGAAAGATTTGCTGACCTGTGATGAGCACGGTTGGTCTCTTTATGCTTGTCATAAAAAAGGAAATTGAATTATCTTGTTTTTCTTTTTGATAACGTGATGAGTACACGATTCAAATATTTGGATGTATGAGTCGCGCAGATTGGGTAATCTGATCTGTGCGGTAGAGTGGGGAGCTGAAGGAAGGTATGGTGCTCCACCACAGCAAAAACCAACCTCTTTGGTCTAGCGCTAGTGAAAAGAGGATAGACTCCCTTGCTGTTCACCAACTTTACTTTTAATTTACTTCACCAACCTTTTATAGGGGAAAAGACTAGTCAAAATTTAGTTAATGTACAAATAAAATTAAAAAAAGAAAAGAAGAATTGTATTTTTAATCAAATATATTTGAAAAAATCTTTTACTAAAATAAAGTTTGTGAGAGAGGGAGATTATAAAGCAACAATAAGGAGTTAAAACTATTAAGAAAAGTTTAGTTTAATTAACTCATCTAAAAAGCAACATTAATAAGATGGAGTAAAGCAAGTAAAGTAAAAAAAAAAAAAGTTGACAAGTCAGAGGCATAAAGCACACACATTACATGGAATGTTTGTATGAATTTCTAAGTTAAATTCTATTCATTCTTTTATTGTTTTAAACGGGTCATTTGAACCTGTCTTCGTGTTCTTATTGTTACAATATCCATGCAAACCTATCACTCACGTCTGAAATAATCAAAATCAAGCAGTTCTAACGGAAGTAAATTAAAATAAGGATAAAAATAAATGAGCCTTAACATTTCCATTTGTTGAATAGGATGATGACCTATTGTGTGAGAAGAAAATCCAACATGGCCGGGTTTGGCGGAAGAAAACAAACAATATTATCAAAGAACGTCTGATGTCACAGAAAATACTTCGGCAGTAATTCTTTTGTCATTTAAACACATAGTATAGTGGCTATCTACCCCTTCCCCTGGTGATGGTATATGACAAAATATTGTTTTAATTTGAGGGTTCCACAGGAAGTAAGCTTAGTTATGTCGGCATTCTGCTTCTGGAGAACTTCAGTACTCGGTAAAAGGTCTTTATCTCTTTTGGACCTGAAGAAGGTGTTGCCTGGACAAACTACTTACAACTAAGCAGATTATTTTCCGTGGCTCCCGACGTAAAAGCACAGCACTGAAATGAAGATTATAAAATCCGTTACAAAAGTCTTTAAGTACAGGAATACCTTGCCTTTACGAATTATTTCGTTCCTAACGGCAATTTGTGGACGGAATCTTGTAAAGTGAGCGTCGCATGTGAGCTGCATATGTATATAGAAAACAATGCATTAAATGAAATTACTTTCTGATATGTGTTTTTTTCTTTCTTTCTTTTTGAGATAGAGATGAAATAAAGGCAGAAAAAATCAATTAGTGAAAAACGACTCATTAAAACAAACATACACGCAGGACAGGTGAATGGTTATTTATTAAGCTTTGCTTAGATATGGCACAAGATTGTATATGATACCCTATGAGACCCGAACTCACAAGTTTGGTAACTATCTAAGAATTCAGTAAATACGTGCGTTTTACTAACCACTGGTGACACACGCATGAAAAAATTTTCTATATCGAATGAACTTTGATAGGAATCGTTTTCTACAAAAAGATACATAATTAAATGTTTATTTTCATGAGATAAATTCATAATTCTGAGTTTTTGTAAATCCTAAGTTCGTAAAGGTTTACTAGGATGTGATACAAGGTCAATTTAGCATTCGTTTTTTATCCTTCTAGATTGGTTGCCTAACTAAGGCTAAAGAACTTTTGAGGTTCTACTATTTATCAATAGCTGAGAGGAGATCAGATGGACTTATGCTTTTATGATTTCAGCGAAATGAAATGCAAAGAAACAAGTTCAGGATTTCAACTTGGGTCGCCGATCCCATTTCCTATGACAACTATTAGACTAAGCGTTGCACTCTCTGTTTCATTTCTTTAAATTAATAACACGCTGTGCATGTACACTATTTGCACATCACAGACATATTTCCTCATCATGGATGACATGGGTTCAATCAACAAATAGCCTCGCACAGGATTTGAAAACGAGCCACTCATTCCAATCCCTACGAAGATAACCGTTACGTATAAGTTCAAGAAGTCTACCTGAACAATTTTATCTGTAAGAAGTATTTCATTTAACAGCCATTTTTTTCTAAATTTCCATTGTTCAATTCTTCTATCAGCTTTACCTGGCTCTGACTTCTGATTTTGGCTTGTTTTTTGTTTCCCGATTGGTATAACATTTAGTTATTCATTGCCATCACTTGATATCCAAAGCGTGATAAAATCACGATTCCCCTAGAAATTTACAAATGGCTCTGTCAGCTGCGTTTTACTTTTTCTCTCTAGGAAAAGTACCTGTCTCACCATATATTTCTTGAAAGAAACTGTTATTATGAATTCAGTCAGGCACACGCGTACACCCTCGACACAATCCTAAAGCTATTTCAGCACATTGTGCTGACACTGAAATGACATTCTTTAGGTTTTCACAGCGGACACAAAGTCTGGAAAAAAAAAGAAAAGCTCAGCGAAAATGATAAAATCCGATTCAAAAGTCAGTAAGTATAGAAACACATCGCCTTTACGAACTAATTCCTTCCTTTAAGAGCGCGACTCTTTAAATTGCTCCCACAGATAAACTAATGGATAATAAATGGGGTGAAATTGATAGGCAGATGATAAGTGATAGATTAGTTACTTTATGAGTTAAGTGCAAATTACTGCTAATTAAAACAATGAAAATAGTTTTGAAACATAATTCAATCCCAAAAGTAAGGAATATTTTAATGTTTAATTTTAGTCATTAAACTAAACAGGAAGAAAGCTTTAGGGAAACAATTATTGATTTGTTCAGCTTTAGTGATATATATATATATATATATATATATATATATATATATATATATATATATATATATATATAACATGCAAACGTATTAGACGCATGCGGGTTTTTACGTATTTTTATGAAAAGATAATAATTTATATTATTGCCTACTTTACCTGAAATACAAAATTGTTGAAAATATTTTTTAAAAAAAGGAAATAAAATCTGCAGTTTCAAATTAGATTCTATTCGAATTAATGATACGAATTTTTTACATATTTTTTCAATAACATATCAAATATTGTAATAATTAAATTATCTTACTGTGCTATATCCACAGGTCCCGCTAGTTATCAATAATCTACAATGAAATTGAGGACATTTCTTTTTTAACAAAATGCTTTGATGTTATTAGGAGATACATATAGATTTGACAAGTGGAGAGAGAGAAAAATATATTTTATTTACAAAATAAAAATTTCAATGAGCTCTATTCAATGATATAATGGGTTTAAATTAGCCCCCTTTTAAGGACTAGAACTGGGTTGATTGCTCGATGCCAGAAGCACCCTTCATGAGCCGACCTTGCATCACATTTTGGCTTTTTGAGGACCTAGGTATATACTGCCGTCTGATATCATGAAATTAAGAGCTTAGATTCAGAGGGCATCCCCGCACCACACTAAGCACCAATCTCCTCGCTTAATATGGCCTAGGGCTGGGTTAATTTCCCGGTGCCTGAGGTGATTGATGGTTGCTTTGTTTTATGGCATATCAAAGCTTTTCGGATCATTTTACGCCGAATTATTTTGATATTCGCTTTCTTACAGTATCTGATGTAGCTTAAATCATACCCATCTAAGTATTGAACCGGATCATCACTGCTCAACTTCGCGTATCTAGCGGGAACTGGTGTCATATTTTTGCCTCTCTTGGAGAACCTGGATAAATACTGACGCCTTAAACGTGTGCCAGGTGGTTTATGCTAAAATTACACAGTTCGAATGAGCACCTGCTTTCTCATCGCTTGCCCGTCAGTTGAAGTACTCCTCCAGAAACAAGAGTCCATGTTTATCATTGTCGAAGAAGAAAAACGCCTTCACTCTCACTAAGACTTATCCTTTGCAAAACATGAAGGCGTTGAAGTGGTGTTGGGGATTGACAGTGGCAAAATATGAGATTAAGGTATTTTCTGAAAAACTTCTGTCACAGAAAAATAAACAGTCTCAGTACACCAACAATGCAGTAGGAGAGACCCCACTGTTGTATTCGTCAAGATAGAGTTGTTAGTTTGGAAAAATGCGTCAATCTAAGAAAAGAGAAATTTGTGGTGTTTCTTATTTTAAAATTTTGTCTACGGAAGGAGACTAGCTTCAAACCCAATAATTTCTTACTTTGCTCCATTTTGTCTTAATGTCCACACACCCGAGACACCTTCAACACAACCACACAGGAAAATATACCCCCCTTCCTCCAAACTCCAGAACAACCAATACCATAACAAAAACTCCTACTCCCTGCAATTCTAGAAAAAACCAACAACAGAGAGACTAGTGGAGAGGAGAGTGGGGAAAATGGAAAAGAAGCGAAATCGAAGAACAAATACTCCAAACATTACCTTGTAGTGAGGTCACCAATCTTATGTGTCAAAGGATGCACCTTTTAAAAAATTTGGCTAAAAAAATTGCCCTTCGTCTTATACATCATAGGTGAAATTTGAGACCTCCCATAGGCCTAGGCTAATCTTCTGTATGATGCTTTCGCTCAGTACTTTTACCTACCATAAACTCCATGCATCCTTATTTTATTGTTGGTATTGTTATAATCCAGGTTAACGGGGCATATGGTGGCTGTTTTCAACAATATATGCTTAAATACACTAAAAACCTTTTGTTTTCTGAATCTGACCTGCTGAAATGGGGGTGTATCTTATATGCCGTCAAATATGGTAACTACACTTAATAGATAGGTAGGGGTAAAATTTTGAAATAATGTAAAGAAAAAAAAATGCCTTTACAAATCAGGGCATTTACACTATTGTAGAAGTTACCCAATTTGTTTTTTAGTCAAAGGGTTAAAAATGTGTACTGAATGATATTTTAATTTGTATAGTGCATTATGTATAAAGTTATATAAAATATTTTTTCCTTTATTTTTGAACCTTACTTATTTGCTTTCTTATCTATTTTCACCTTTCTAATTTAGTTTCTCATTTGATTGAACCCACGCCTTGGAATTGAACTCATGACTTCCAGGTAGATTTAACATAGAGGCTTAAACGAGACTTTATTCTCTATAGTCTTGTTGCAAGCATAAAAACAACATAGGATCATGTAAATAATGTCAATATTAACACATACACATATCAGCGATTCTGACGCTGATTGTTTGGTGTATTTACATTCACAGGTGAATGAACGCCCGTATTAAACTCATTCGACTGATGAAAATGCTGTTTTAATTATTCATATTAAATTGAACCTTGTGCCAAAAATTTTTTTTTAAATCTCTTAAAAACAACTACACAAACATGTAAATATGAGCGTACGCATAAAATACTCCCTTACGGCTTGAAATGCCGTTCAAGTCAATAAATCGTCACGTTCTTCTTGTGTAGTATGAATCTGAATAAATATACTTAACAAGGCAGTGCCTCACTGCTGACATAGCCACCGCACCCTTATCAAGCACTGGAAAAATAGTGTTTAAGCACAGTATATATATTTACCAACCCCTCCGCACGAGCAGGATGCGACACAAGGTCAATTTCTTAAGCGGAGTTTAACAGGTTTGAATTCAGAGTTTTCCTTCTCCTAGACTGGTTACCTAGCCATGGTTAAAGAGCCCAGTCTGCCCTACTATTTACCCATAGCTGGAGAGAGAGTAGGATTCATACCTTTCCCAAGAGTATTAGCGCTAAGTGAAATGTAATTAACACGTCCAGGATTTGAACTAGGGGCGACGAGTCCATTTCCCATGACTTTAACCATTGCACCACGCACTTTCAAGCACAGTATAAGGATTAAATATAGTTTTGGATTTAGTAGTCAAAAGACAGTCTCTTATAATACGTTAGCAGGCTTCAGAGAACTCTATAACGTAGGTTAACATGCGTGTAATAATATACACTAAAGAGGTAGATATAACAACAATACAGACTTTATTGTCTGAGCAAATGTAACATGAAATATACAACATAGATACAAACAGTTCGGACGAAATTATTTAGGAACTAGGACAGAGTTCTTATAGAATAGAAAAGTCACTTACTGTATATGATGCACGTATTAGGGTCTTATAAAGGGCCACGTGCACACATGGGTACACTCCTATGGTTGGAAGGCAATGGACACAGCACCACTCGTCTAGTGCATCTTGGTGGATGCCAGACCAAAGAGAGAAGGTAGCTTCCCGGAATGAGTTTAAATAGCCAGGTAGAAATGCAATTTAGTGGCTAATCCTGGCAGCAAGGAAAGATGATCCTTGTCCACTCAATCTCATCCACTAGTGGAAAACAATCGCGACAACAGTAAACAAAATTTTGAATGAGGATATTCAAATTTAATGACCTTTTCTACTTAAGAATTTAGAACACAATTTTCTTCTTCCTCTCACCGGGTTTGGCTTTCTACAATACTAATTAAGCTTAATCGTGGACAAAAAAATTACCGGTGAATATCTGAGTTCTGGTAAAGAATCATAATTTTGAATGCTGATTTTCAAGGTATTAATGATCTGATCACTTTTTGGAATGCCCCAACATAATATTCCCACACGCCATTTTGACCTGGTGCCAGACTAAACTTATCTTAGTTAATATCCATACATTTCTCTTGAAATGTTTCAAGCACGAAAAGAACTCTTAAGTGCTTTTGACTCAACAAGATTATAAATGCTTCAAATAAATGCTTCTGGGGAATTTACATCAAAATAGGAGTGTAAGCTTATAAAAGCCTTGGCAAAATCGATAAATAAGCTTAAATGAAGAGAAGTAACAACTTAGCGCAATATTACTTACGAAGAAATGACTGATATCCCACTGTATAAAAATGCACTAATGAAGCAAGTTAGTGGCATGATTATTTATGTTGATAATATATAAGTATCAACAAGTAAATAGTATAAAATACCGGACAACAGAAGAAGAAGAAGAAGAAGAAGAGAAGAAGAAGAAGAAGAAGAAGAAGAAGAAGAAGAAGAAATTAGCTAAGTGTATATATATATACAATATATTTAATCATTTATTAAATACAGAACTTAATAATATAATAATTAGAAATTTAAAAATAATTAATCGTAAAATAAAATATATAAAAAACTCCTTTTCTAAATATTAACATATTCCGCTCATACTTTTTCACTTTATATATAAAAACTAATTACAGTAAATATTATCTTTATGAATTACAGAACTTAAAAATAAAATTTAAATAATAAAACAATTAATCGTAAAAAATTCTTTACTAAAAGTCTTTTGAATTCCAACGTCACATTTCTAACACCCATCCCCTTCCGTTTAAATTGTTTCGTCTTGTTGCCAACATCTCAAAAATTCGCTACATTTGTTGACAAAAGATATACATGAACATGACCGACATATATATGGCGCGAAATGCCCCATTGGTGAATATTGTAACGTCTTTCGTTTTTTGCAGTATTAAGGTTTTTTGTTTTGTAAACTCATTTTGACTTTCCTCTCCGACCCAAACAACTACGGGAGTGAATGAGCTCTGATGATGATTTTTTAAAATCGAAATATTGATCAGTATCAGCTATGATTTATATTATAATTGTTTTCTTCTTTAACAGCATTGTGTGATGTTTTCATTCCACCTTTTCTTACTCATATATATTATAATATATATATATATATATATGTGTGTGTGTGTGTGTGTGTGTGTGTGTGTGTGTGAGTGTGTGCGTGAAGAGATGGAAATGAATCCGACGGTATGTAATATATTGAGAAAATTGAGAAAACACAGGTTTAAATAAGTTGAATGGTAAGTTTATTGTCCGACGCTGCAGTGTTTTGATCTATTAATTAGATCATCTTCAGGGCATTTGTTGGTATATGGAAGGTGATTAAAAAAAATTATCACAGAATAACGAGAAAAGCAAGCGATAGCTCTTGTTTATCAATCTGTTCAAAATTTGAAATCTGAAGAAAAGACGCTGAAAAATGGACGGTTTGAAATATGACGTCAAATATTCTATTTACGGTGTGAGTATGAGAGTGTGTGTATCGAAAAAAGGCATTGTGCGTTTTTTAGGTGTTTTGTGTGTGTGGTTGCGCGTGTGTGTATAAATCTTTTGCAATAAAGGACATCGGAAAAAAAACCTCGAAGTTGTGTGTGTGTGTGTGTGTGTGTGTGCGTAAATGTGTGTTCATTAAGAAAAAATGCTTGTTTCAAGTAAGTGGCGAAAAAATATATACTTTTAACATTTGAGTTGCTGTGTGCGTTTATTGTGTAAGGGGGTAGGGGAGAGATATCTAACGCGTGTCAAATGTACACTTTTTAAAATAAGTGAGGAGAAAAAAGGGTGTGTGTGAGGGAGGGTAAACATTTTTATAGTAAGAGTTGTGTAGTTAAAGTTTTTAATTATTCTTGTTTTATTATTGTAACTGATTATATGATAATTTTTTTAATATTACAATTATGTACTAGTAATTGATTATTACGGTGATTTATTATTATTATCATTATTAGTGTTATTTTACTCCTTTTGAGTTTTCACATCAGCATTAGCTGATGGTCTTTCACTGGAGTCTGAGTGACAGCAAGTCTCCTCAGGTCTCCAGGACTCTTCTAAGTATTCTGGCAGATTGCAGCAGTGCAGTGTTCTGAATGGTATCAATCCTTCCTCTGATTTCCAAACTTTCCAAACCCTTTTCTAATCCTTTTGGGACTGTTCCAAGTGCACCAACTACAATTGGTATCACTTTCACTTTCACATTCCATAACTTTTTCAGTTCTCTGGCAAGATCCAGATATTTGTCCATTTTTTCATTTTCCTTTAGCTTCACCCTGTGATTTGCTAGCACTGCAAAATCCACCAGTTGACAAGTTCTTTCTTTTTTCAACACTAGATCTGGTCTTCTTGCTGGGATAAGCATTATTATTATTATTATTATTATTATTATTATTATTATTATTAATTATACAAATATATAATAATATAATAATATAATATACATATATATATGAAGATTAGATGTAAACACAAAAAAGAAACATACGTGGTGTGACTCCATTCTACTTATAAGGCATGCATCTTTCTGTTATACTCCCTGGATAGAGGTACAACTAAAAATCGCTTACAACTGTTCATATAGCATAGGAGGATTAAATAAATAAATAAAATAAAAACAAAAATATAAAATCTAACCGACTTGTGACTGAAAAACTTCCATCCTACCATACGTTAGAAAAACATACTATTTTCTTAGCACTTCTGCCAAACACAGTGACTCAATTTCCGGAACAAGCTGGAGGCTTCTGTTAGGAACGTGTGATCCGTGACAAAGAAAAAGAAAAACACACATTTTTAAGCAGACAGGCGTCGTACGGATGATTGAGATCATTCGGCAGATCTAGTAGATCAATTATGACCCAAGTACATAGATCAGGGCTTTCACCGAACATTCTATATCTGGGCCAAATATGAAAAACAAAAAGTGTAAATACAATAACAAAAATAATAAAGAACAAACAGACAAAAATACCATTGCAATGTAGATAATAATGTAATTTTTGAAAGTGGTGTATTTTCGACACACAATTGTGTTATCACAAGCTACCTATCATATTCTTCTTACCATCTTGTCCTGCGTCGTATTATAGTAGACAGAGTAAATATTAAAACAATAATAGTATAACTCGCAGCCTAATAACGTTGCTTTCTTTACAAGACAAGGTTTGTAGAATCTCATTTGAAATATCAAGTGGGTGAGGATTTTGAGAAAACAGTTTTTAAAATCCATAAAATATATTGCTAGAGCAGCAACATTAAAATAGGACGCATGAATATATTGTGTAAAACAAGAAACAGAAATCCAAGAGAGGTTTGTTGAAGTACCAGACCGAGAGGACAGGCAGATCAAATGATCCATCAGACGGTTAGGACCTAGTCTAATAGGCAGAGGAACAGTGGTGCCTCATGGACGAAACAAAGGAGAGAAAACTGTGCAGCTGAAGTAGATCGTAACGTTTTTATGAACAATCACTGAAAATCATAGACATCTTGAAAATATTTATATTTAAAATAATCTAGACATTTTGATTTAGGGTTTTGAAATAGCGCTACCTGACAGTCGCGCTGAATAGGTCAGATTTGTTAACAGTTTATTTTCAGGAGTCTCTCCCCCCGTGCAGCACATGGCATCGTCACCCAAGGACTTGGTTTATTGTTCGCTGCCTAAGGCGCGCAAGAAAGGAGATGTCGATGAAATCTAAGCAATTTTGAAAATATCCACCCGAGAGCTATTATTTTTGTATTGCACTGAATATCAAACCGCCCTCACATTTTTGCCTCATAATGAATCAAATAAATAACTAGCTGGAAGTTTGCATGGCGCAACTGGTCGTGGGAAATGGACTACGCGAAATGGTTTCAAACCTTGCTGGAGGCAGTTTACATTTCACTTCACTTTCAAAAGGAATTAATTATCCACGACCCACAGCAATGAACAAACCTGGTAAAGTGCGTGGTCTAAGAAAAGAAAAAACATACTTGATACCGAACCTCCGAGTTTATAGATTGCAGTTAACGAGTGAACTTGTTCCTCTTCTATGCAGTTTCATTGAATCAATCCGTTTAAAACAGAGAAGGAAGAACTTAGCTGTTGGTTTTATTACATAACACTAAGCTTAGCAAACATCAACAGGACACTGATTTTGTTTAGCAGAGTTCTTCGTTCCGAGACTTATGCTTTTTGTCAGATTATATTTTGTGTTTTTATCTACCAGTAATTCTTTCAGTGTACGACGAAACCACTCTCTGGCCATAAATGAGGAATTGGATTTTAAAGATGTTTAAGGAAGCATAAAAGGTCGAATAGAACAATTATTGAGTCTGTTCAGGTCTGTAAATCGATTGTGTTATGCCTTTATAAAAAATTGGCGACCGTTAACCACTACTGATTAAACGTGCTCTCATGCGTGACGGGCAGATTATCATTTGGTCATATAAATAACAGCAGCGACAACCGAGACTTGATTTCCAAACAGACAATCATCCATTCGTGTGTTGAAACGAATATGAACTCAAGTAGAAACGTCATATTATACGAATGACAGTACACGGAATAAAGAAAAAAAACAAAAGGAAAGACGACAAAAAGAAACGTATGCTGACTCAGTAGAAATGCAGAGAAGAAAATAATTCTACTTTATTATTATTATTATTATTATTATTATTATTATTATTATTCATTGTTCGCTTTTCACACCAGCTCTAAGTGATGGTCTTTAATAGGAGTCTAAGTGACATCAAGCCGCCTCGTATTTCCAGAATTCTTTTATGATCTTAGCTAAAACGTCTGTCAAAAATAGGATATGAAACAAAATTAGATTTTTAAACAGAGCATTGTACTTCTCCATAACTGGTAGCCTTATTGAAGCTAAAACAATCTACCACGCTATTTACCCACATCTGGAGGGAGAAGAAATGGATTTATTCCTTTTCCAAGAGCATTAGCGTGAAGTGAAAAGCAAAAGAAAAAAGAAGAAAAAAAGAAAAAAAAGAAAAAAAAAACATCGTCAAGGATATAAAGCTGGGTCCCTGATTTCTTTCCCTGCGAGGACAAACGTTAATCACGCGCCTCAAGGAATCTTGTAATTATTCTAGCTGTTGTAGTTATTCAAAACTGTTGTAGTTATGATAATCTTGATTCTTCCACTGATATCGAATTCTCCGAGTTATCCATCACCTTAGGGACCGTTTCAAGTCTTCCAATTACGATTGGTATCACTGCCACCTGTATGTCCCATAAGTGTTCCAGTTTTCTGGCAAGGTCGGTGTCGTTATCCCGACTTTTTCATTCCTTCACTTTAATTTTATTTCCTGTTTAGAACAACGAAATTTGTAGTTCTTATTTTATTGAACTAAAATTTAGACTAGTCTTTTAACCTGGATTGTATTATGCCTTGTCTTATTTTTCAGGGCAGATTTGGTTTCTGCATGTACAATCTTTGAGTATAGTCAAATTGTAGTCGCTTGCAAGTAGATCTTCTTCGAGGTGAAGACTAGACTTGTACTTCTTTTCAATTAGTTTAGGTCATTTGTTTAGTATTATCTATATTATCTTTTACTCCTTACATGATTTTTAACTGGTGTTCTTTCAGTGAAATCTGAGTGACAGCAAGTTTTCTTAGATCTCCAGGATTCTTCTAAATATTCTAGCTGATCTCAACATTGCTGTCATCTGGATAATATGCTCTTTCTCTGATCTCCAGTTCCCCCATGCTTTTTCGAGCCCTTTGAAGGTAGTACAATTGCTATCGTTGTCACCGTCATGTTTCACAGCTTATTCAACTCTCTGGCAAGATCCAAGTCTTTAAGTATCTTTTTGTTTTATTTCATTTTCATTTTGTGGTCTACTGAAAAGTCATAATTATTAGACGACAAGTTATTGTTTCCATGTTGATTAATATTATGTTTGGTTTTCTGGTTAAGATTGGGGGATTCGTTTGTCCCAGAGAATTTTATGTGTCTCATTTTCTAGGAAAGATTCTAGTTTGTGCATATACAATTTGTCAGAATTATTAAATTTTAATGTCTTGTAGAATCTAAAATGGGTGTCCTTTTCCACCCCCTCATCTCTAATCTTGAATTTCTTTTGTGACAGATTGCTGCAATCGCGTATTATATGAACCTGTTAAATGACAAACTCTCGAGGTAAGTGCGAGAAAGGCTTACACGAGAGTTGGTGATTCATAAAAGTGTCAATCAAGCAGACAGTAAATAATTGAAAGAAGGCAAGTAAAGCGCATAAATTTCGCAAATGGCAACCCCCGCCCAAATGCGCCATTTTGAGAGATATATATTTTAATGGAGGCTACAATTATCAAATTGCGTTCATTGATTCAAAAAATATCACTTCATGTGTCTCTGTTTTTCAGGCCGATCCACAGGAAGGTTGAAACGCACGAGTAAAGTGGGTGGTATTTTCACGTGTCGAAATGTTTTCTTTTCTGAGTCATCTCAAGAAACTTGCGCCTAGACCCATCAAAGTGACTCAAATCCACCCCGAAAAATTAACTGAAAATATTGTAATCTGTTATTTGACAATCGGTATGGCTGTTTACATGATGCGTGACTCTATAGATAATAAGAAGAATTGTGTACTCACCAACCGGAATTCAGGCAATCCGTTTCATAGGTACTTCAATGTAGCGGCACAAATGCTGGCGGCTCTGGACGTATAGTATAATCTTATCTAATTAGAATTAAAACATTTATTTACATACTGCTTGGAGATTTTCACAGAATAATAATTTCATTAGATAAAAATTAAAATTGATAAATATATAAAAACATATGAGCTGATCTTGTTTACCTATTTCAAATCCCATGACATAAAACGTGTCAGAAATAACGTTGTCTATAACCTTATGGAAAGAAAACAGACTGTTATTGAATCTCAATATTAGATATTTTCATCATAATAGTATCGGGTATCAAAAATGACATGAGACAAGAAAAGTTGAGTTCATAAACTAAATTTCGTACATTTATTTCGCATCTGTATACAGAGTAAAACAACTACGTACGGCTTTTAAGGTAGACGTCTAATTATATATTGATATTAAGAAACGAAAGCAGGCTAAGTAATGGAGGATTTTACACATTTTTCATTCAGCTCATGCAGCATATATAGGCCCAGTGATATTTTAAATCTTCGAATTTATTGAAAATGTCGAACAACTGCTGGATGGTTGACGTTTAATTCTGCAACTGTTCGCGAGATTGTCTATGAATTGGTTGATGTCATATGCAATAGAAAGTAAACACATTTTGTCATCTTCAAGGAATATGTCTCAAGTCTAGGTCTTTGCTTACTCATCTTCAAGGTGTTTGTCTCTTAATCTTCAAGGTGTTTGTACGTTTAAGTTAGAAGGAGGTTGTCTCCATATCTTTATGACGTTTGATTCCTCATCTTCAAGACTTTAACCTTCTCATCTTTAAGGCTTTTGCCTTCTCATCTTCAAGGCGTTTCCCCTGATCTTTGAGGCTTTGGCCGCCTTATATTCAAGGCTATTATCTCTTCATATTAAAGGTGATTGCTTCCTTATATTTTATATGTTTTCTCCTCATCTTCTGGGGTGTTGTATCCCCATCTTAAAGAAATATCTCTGATATTGTAACAATGACGGTGTGTGATTTTTTTTTTTAATTGAGAAAAAAAAAAATAAGAGTCTGATTTAGGTCCTGATCCATTACCCGACGTAGATGTATAATTTAGCTATTTATTATAAAACATTATATTTGCGTAATTTTCGTACCAGTAATACCTAATGATGTAAATGTGTAAGCAAGTGACATCTAATCGCTTCCAATACTTCAAAAATCGACTTAGTAGTGAAGGTGATTTAAGAAATCATGGTATCTAAAAGGTTTTAATTCGTATACAGATTCTATTGTTTTTACAAGGCACTTAGATACTGTATCGCCCATAAATAGGTAAACCCATAACAATTTTAAATATAAACTATGTTTAATTAGAGTCCCCTATGAGAAACAAAACGTATCTGAGGAATTCGGTGACTGATAGGTTTTGCCACCGATAAGATACAGTTTTGTCCTGTGTTCTCTCCATCCAATATTTTTATAAGAATGAATTTTCTTCTAAACAAAATATACCAACATTTTATTATTTCTAGTGGAATATTACACAATAAAACCACATATTATCAGGTACCAAGTATTACCAAAATCTAAAGAATTTCAACTTTATTAGAAAAAAGTAAAATTGCAATACTTTCGTAAAACAAAAAATGCGAGTTTAATTTACTAAAGTAATATATTTTTAAAAAATAGTAAAAAAAACTATGCTATATATTCTACAGTAGCTCAAAACTGTGGACAGATTCAGAATAATCCCAGCCGAAACCTATACACACAACATTCCTTGTCGAATATTATTTATGATACTTAATAATTTTATCCTGCTACTATCTGTTCATCTCTAAATTGTAATTCAATATCTTTCTTTATATAGTATTTTTTTCAATCTCCATCCACATGACTAACGATATAGTCAGCGTTGATTCTGACAAGTTTTATGTCATGGGATTTGGACTCGATAAACAAGATCAGCTTTTGTTTCAGCCGAGTTACAACTGTAAGTCAAGCATGATATTAGGATGGTCGAAAATTAATGTCGTATTTTTGGAAACTAAAAAATATCTTATCATGTAACAAAGATTTTCATTTTTCGAAAGCATAACCAGATTTATTAAAACAACAACAGAATCCAAGAAAGCCAATGAGCAAACAAATAAAGAGAAAAATATTTCTGTGAATCTCATTATTTTATTCTTAGTTTAGATTCGTAGGATTACAAATAAAAAATATTTCTAGTACTAAAACTGTAATCCATTCTATAATTTTAAAAGATTTGCAATTATGTGTTTTAATCATCTGATTAAATATTAATCTATCACATTTTTTAGAAAGACAATATAAACTACAATCAGTAAAATCAAGTCAATATATATATATATATATATATATATATATATATATATATATATATATATATATGTAAACAACTTTTAGCTATTTTCAGCCGACAGTATATTTGGGAGAATATGTGCTTTTTAATTTTAGTCAGACCTAATTTTGAAAGTTAATTCATTTAAATCCCGCCTAATTAAACATAAATGAATTAACTTTCAAAAATTAGGTCTGACTAAAATTAAAAAGCACATATTCTCCCATTATATATATATATATATATATATATATATATATATATGGTGGTATGTAGTATGTATAGGTAAGATAGATGGGTTGATAAGGAAACCACTCTTCGTTAAGGATACTGAGATGGAAACAATTGTTGATTGGTTGATTAATCATAAGGGATGAAAACCTGCCTGGAATACCTTTATTCCTACATTTTAGGAAAGTGCATACATTGTACGTTTATAATCTTTGCTGGGGGATATATGAAATGAACACTTACTATGAAATACCTTTTTAAACATCAGTTCAGGGTGGATCTGGAAGC
>CM042145.1:3453871-3466371 GCA_023376005.1 Doryteuthis pealeii | reverse complement strand
AATGTTACAGAGAAATTACCAAGTTTTGGTTCAGTGGATATAATGACTCTATCCACTACTTACACTATTCTAACCCATTCACTAAGCGTCTGTTCATTAACACTTTATGCTTATTTTCAAAAGGTGGCCATAATGACAGGAGGACTTCATAACAGGGCCTTAAAATATAAGAAAAGTTTGGAAAACATGTAGTGGGTACATTCGCTAGTCATATCTGTTTGATTTTCATTGTATGGATTACGCACAGAGAACAAAAAAAAAATGAGTTGAATTTGTAGTGCTCATAGTTATATATATACATATGATTCTAGAATATGCCGATATTTTCAGCAAGAGGTATATGATTATTGAACCACTTAATCACAAGCAAGATGTGACACAAGTGCTATTTTCTTTTCCTAGACTGGCAAGTAGTCCATCCTACAATTTAAAATCTACGTAAGCTACCCTACTAATTAGCCATAATTGGGTGATAGAATAGATTTATGTCTTTCTCGAAGGCATTAGCGCGAAATGAAACTCAAGCAGCCTTATCTTAGACTCAAACTCTGGTCACCGATTTCATTTACTACGACAATGGTTGATTACGCCTAATAATCAATTATATATTGATGTGAAGCAAAATTAGCAAGGCAAAATGAATAGAAAAGTTTGAAAAATATGGTTGCCTCAGTCTTTTTCGTGAGGAGGGTTTACCTAGTATTTGAAATCCTGCTCAAAGGATTTTAGATTAAAATGGATCTGGAATCTCGAATTTATCCACAGAGCATATAAGACGTATCCCTGTAGGGTGTCCTCTTTGTGATGAATGGTGGTAGAGTACATAAATATTGAGAAATAAATGAATTCAAAACGAACCATTCTACCAACAGACCACGTATCTTAAATCCAATATATCGGAATAGTAAAGAAGTTCGAAAGTCTATGCAGCACCTGTCTTAACAGAAAGGAAAGAAATATGCCCGAAAGCCTCTGGTACGTAGCTAGTTTGCGATTCTCATCCTATTTGGCGACGACGCCTAGGAGTATTGCCGATTCAATCAAGCTGCACCAAACAAGGCGTCGCTACAGGTTGTATCAAATAAGAGAAAGTTCGTTTTGGAACGGGAAAATATTTGATGTCATACGGTCTATTGCTATCACCTAAATCTAATCTTCCAGATTCCTGCTGCGAGGAAAAGCGGGCTGCGTTCCAGACAAAGCATGATGACAATCGAATTGTGGAACATAATTAACTGTCTACTGGTACTCAATTATTAAGCGCCTGATATTTTATTCATCATCGCATGGCAACCAATATGAAACACTGTACATTCTTGAAGCGCCCAGTCGGGGGTTTTAGAATACATCGAATGCATCCTCTGCAGAGGAGTTATGTACCTTGCAGAAAAGGGGTGCCCGGGATAAGACTAAAACAGCAATCAGTAGTGAGTTTCAATTATTAGAGTATATTGAGAACACTTTCTTTGCCATTACCTTAGGTCCACTCTGACTTGGAGTAGT
The DNA here is from genome assembly GCA_023376005.1 of Doryteuthis pealeii. Classification (NCBI taxonomy): domain Eukaryota; kingdom Metazoa; phylum Mollusca; class Cephalopoda; order Myopsida; family Loliginidae; genus Doryteuthis; species Doryteuthis pealeii. The sequence continues at coordinate 3,464,868 of CM042145.1, read as the reverse complement.
AGTACATGTCAGATACCATCTATGGGTAAATAGATATGTTTGAAAATTATTAGTAGTGGATAGGAATTTCGTATCAAGAAATTAGTGGCGACTCGGAAAGTAGTGCTTTCTGAGCTATTCTATAAACTCTATTTTCAAAGCAATGCAAATTAGCTGGACTCAACATCCTGATTCTAACAATCACGATTACTTTTTAACTCACTAACTTGTACAGCATTGTTTTATTTTCATGGAAGGGGGATATATGGGGCGAAATAGACCTCAAGCTCCCGCCAGGGGGAACCAAAAACAAGCGAGTTCTCAGTCTTCTCACAAGTCAGATCCTCTGTTTGGTCAACACATTCTTCGTCTAGCAGTTGGAAAAATCCGTCGTCGTAGTCGAAATAATCTTTAGCAGTTCAAAATCACATTTCCTACTGAAAAGCGCTTCGTCGTCGACTGCTTCGGCTGCTGCTGACTCTGCTGCTGACTGCCCAGCGCTTGACTCACTTGTTATTTATGGGCATATTAGCCATACACCGGGCACGTCAGTCAACCTCGCGTCCTTCCAGTTTCTACACACATCTGTTTTCACATGCGGGAGGACGCGGGTTCGATCCAGCAGGCAAGACAAAGTCTTGCTTTTTTCGTTCTCGTTCTCTGTCATAATTTTCATGCCTTAAGATGCCGTAACTGTTTTGGCTATATTATAATCTTGTGTTAATCGCTTAATGTCTGGTCGATTGGAACAAATCGACAGCCCTACCCACCATCCACAATACATGGATTCACGAATCTTTTGGACTTAATGCACGATATCGTAGACCTCTGTCAGTAAATTATAATAAATAGCCAAACAGTTACGGCATCTTAAGGCTGAAAATTATTGACAGAGAACGAGAACGAAAAGAGCAGACTTTGTCTTGCCTGCTGGGATCGAACCGCGTCCTCCCGCATGTGAAAACAGATGTGATGTAGAAACTGTTGGTAAGACTGGTCTGGAGGTTGTGATTGACGTGCCCCGGTTTTATAGGCTAATATGCCCATGAAAATAACAAGTGAGTCAAGCGCCTGGGCCAGTAGCAGTCCAGGCAGCTAGCAGCAGAAGCAAGTTCGGGACGACGAAGCGCTTTTCAGTAGGAAACTGTGTTATTGAACTCTAAATTATTTCAGACTACGACGCAGCGATTTTCCAACTGCTCAGACGAAGAAATGTGTTGACAAACAGAGGACGTGGAGTCGTTGGAGACTGAAACTCGCTTGTTTTTGGATTCCCCCTTTGCTCGGGAAGCTTGAAGGTCTATTTTTTTTTCCCGCCCCATATATCCCCCCTTGCATTGGGGGAAAATTGAAAACAATGCTGTACAAGTTAGTGAGTTAAAATAAGTTAATCGTGATTGCTTATAGAATCGGGATGTTGAGTCCAGCAATTTGCATTGCTTTGAAATAGAAGTTTAGTTTTAAGAGATAGCTCAGAAAGCACTAACTTCCGAGGCGCCACTAATTTTGATACGAATTCCTTCACTACTATAAATTTTCAAACATTCTATTTCCCCATAGATGGGTATCTGACATGTACCTACTACTCCAAGTCAGAGTGGACTTAAGGTAGATGGCAAAGAGAAAGTGTCTAAATACTTGCCTAATAATTGAAACCTCACTACTGATTGCCTGTTTTAGGTTCTTATCCGGGCACCCCTTTTCTTGCAAGGTACATAACTCCTCTGCGAGGATGCATTCGATGTATTCTAAAAACCAGGCGCGACTGGGCGCTTCAAGAATGTCACAGTGTCTTCATAGTGGTTGCATGCGATGATGAATAAATATCAGGCGCTTAATAATCGGAGTACACAGTAGACCAGTTAATTATGTCCACATTCGATTCTATCATCGCTTGTCTGGACGCAGCCGCTTTTTTCCTCGCAGCAGGAATCTGGGAAGATTAGATTTAGGTATAGCAATAGACCGTATGACACAAATATTTCCCGTCCAAACGAAACTTTCTCTTATTATGATTTACAACCATGTAGCGACGCCTTGTTTGGGTGGCAGGCTTGATTGAAATCGGCAATACTCCGTCAGTCGGCGCAAAGTAGGTGAGAAGCGCCCAAATAGCACGTACCGAGGCTTTCGGGCATATTTCTTTTCCTTTTCTGTTAAGACAGGTTGTTGCCAGTAGACTTCCCGAACTTTCTTTACATTCCGATAATTGAGAAAATTTAAAGATACGTGGTCTGCTTGTAGATGGTTCGTTTGAATGCCATTTAGGTTCTCATATTTTATGACTCTACCCAACCATTCATCACAAAGAGGACACCCTACAGGATAGTTCTTATATGCTCTGTGGATAATCGAGATTCCAGATCCATCTTAATCTAAAATCTTTGAGCAGGATTTCAAATACAGGTTAAACCCTCCTCACGAAAAAGACTGAGGGCAACCCATATTTTTCAACTTTTCCTTATTCACTTTGCCTTGCGCTAATTTTGCTTCACATGCTAATATATAATGATTATTGGCTGCGTAATCACCATCTGCGTAGTAAATGAAATCGAGTGACCAGAGTTTGAAGTCTAGATAAGGCTGCTCTGAGTTCATTTCGCGCTAATGCCCTTCGAGAAAGACATAAATCTATTTCTATCACCCAATTATGGGCTAATTAGTAGGGTAGCTTACGTAGATTTTTAATGGAGGTGGACTACTTGCCAGTCTAGGAAAAGAAAATAGAACTTGTGTCACATCTTGTTGTATAAGTGCGTCAAAATCAGTTATAGCCTCTTGGCTGAAGAATATCGGCATATCTAAAGTTCATATGTATATATATATAACCTATGAAGCACTACAAATTCAACTCTGTGAATTTTTTTTGTTTCTTCTGTGCGTAAATCGCAACATGAAAATCAACAGATATGACTAGCGAGCATGCTACCCACTACATGTTTGGCGCAAATTTTCTTAGTTATTTTAAGCCCGTATGAAAAGTCCTCCTGTCATTATGCCACCTTTTGAAAATAAGCATAAAGTTGTTAATGAACAAGACGTTACTGATGGAGTTAGAAATAGTTAAGATAGTGGATAGGAGTCTTATATCCACTGCAACCAAACTTGGTATTTCTCGTACGCAATTGTTCAACAGCAAAGTTCACTGCCTATTGAATTCCAGATGATTAAATAAAAAATTTCAATTATTCAGTCTAGCTCCAGTAAAATGATTATCACCACATCAGTTTCTCTCTCTCTTCTCTCTCGTCTCTACTCTCTCTCTCTCTCTCTCTCTCTCTCTCTCTCTCTGTGTCGTTATGTCTGTTTGTCTCTCTTACCGCTTGGTTCCTGTCGACTATCACACTGAGCAGATGAAGGTTTTTTTATGAACAGCCAAGACTGGGTGTATCAGAGTGTAGGAGTCAACGCGACGTGGCTATATACGTTTCTTTGCTTCTCTAGCAGTTACCAGCATGTTTTGTTAAAGTGAGGTAAATGGCTGTACAGCTGCCTGTTTTGAGAGATGCTCAACTTCCAGGATTGTTCCAAACAGTACCAAAATCATAGAGCTTGTTCACTTTTCAACCTTGTCTTAAGACGTTCGTGAAGTCCAGGTGGCGCAAAAATAATGTTGTATTAACAGGGAAGCTGGAAATCCCTTTTTGGTTTATAGACATCATATATCCATAATGTCGATAAATTGACAATTACAGTATATACTTTACTTATGTAGCATCACTTTCAGTAAAATATTTACTACAAGATATTACTGAACTGGTCTACTAATTTCAGAGCGCTGTCATTTAATAAGGAGGTGATTTACCGAATCGAATGTGTAAATAAAAAGAAGAATTGCATTTCGTCTGAAAAGTATCAAAGTTTTTAAAGTATTCTTTTTCTTAAATGTCATTTTTTAAATTTCCAACTGTTGTGCCCGTTGAAATCTACAGAGGTAATGTAATTTGTTCTGGAGTTGCTTTTGAGGAAAAGAATTATTACATTCGCGATCAATTGAAACTGAAAAAAATCTGTAAATTTTCATTCTAATAACAACAAACTAAAATTACTTTTTATCACAAATAAACATTATCAATTCTTCATGTTGTTTTTAAATCAAAAGATTACAGCAATCGAAGAGATCTAACCTCGTTGTGCAAAGTAGTCTGAATGTGCATGTGAGTGCTGGTTTAGTTTTTGATTTTCTATATTATTAAAGAACCAAGGAAATAATTCCAAATTATTATTAAAATTATTTTTTTAAATTGAATAGTAAAGAAAGTTTACTTGATAATTGATTTAACGCCTTTCAACCTGTCCTTAAGTTATTCTATACCTTAAGGTTACGGAAAATTGCGATCATTGTACGTTAATATTCAGATGGACCATTATATATGCATACTTTTAAACAGATTTATTTGATCCATAGATGGAGCACTAACATTTCATACCACGACTTGGTCGGACGTAGACCACGGGGAAATACCAATGATGGGGTAGCCATCCTCCACGATCGGCGTCTTACCAACAGATTCAAGCGCTTAGAGTCTATCAGGCACCTGATATTGGAGGTTCGTGGCTCTGTCGTGATACGTCAAACAGAAGCAAAATAAAGAGTGAACATCTCCCTTACTCTTAATGTCACAAAACTGTCATATTCTGCGGATATATAGTAATCTTGTCATCTAAGTGGTGCGGGAGCTGTTTAGACAATGTCACTCAGCTAACACGGAGGTGCGGTGTGATATTCTGTGAACCCCAATATAAGACAACGGGTTTTCTTTATCTGTATTTTCTGTCGTTCGGGTTTGAGGAGACAAATATTCTTGAAGCCAGAGAAATTACAAACCAAAACAAAATATGGGGTCCAACGAGACAAGAAAAAACGTACTCCAAACGTTGTGTACGTCATTCATGGATTCAGTTCTCCCACAACCTCAGAGAACATATGAGAATAAGCCACGAGGTCCTAATGATTCTGAACCAGTTATATTTCCCTCCCAATCCGACATAAGCTACATTTAGATAGCAATTGTCTGTGATCGCCTACGCTGACCTCCCTTTGTGATTTCATATATATATATTATAATATATATATATATTATATGTTGTATATTATATAGTATATATATATATTATATATATATATATATGGTGTGTGTGTGTGTGTGTGTGTGTGTTTGTGTGTGCTTGGACTAAATAAATACAACTTAATTTATATATAAGTTAGGTGGCATGGGCTAGAGTCAACACGTGGTTACATACAGTTTCTCAAAACCAATGCGCTTTCTTCAAACTAAGTCTGCCGTAGGTGGACTAACTTAGTTCCAAATGCCCTTAGATTATATTTACACTCAACGATATTGAGCACTGTTTACTTTAAATTAACACCCATATAACTTATATATATTATATCATATATATATATATATATATATGAGGTGAAGTAAACAAACAAGGTGTTTATTTTTTATTATGCTTTAAGCCGACAATTTTTGGAGGATATGCTACTTAATTGAAGTCATACCTAATTCTGAAAGTAATTATTAATAATTGACTGAATTTAGGCGGGCATATGTCAAATGTAAGGCTAAACCAAATCGAGAAAATTGGTCAAATTCCCTGAATGTACATTTTCGACTTATTAGAGTGTCAACAGTAAGGTTATAGAATGGAACCCTCCGTCGTTGTGATCGAAATCCGACTGTCAGCTGACAGTGCGAAGTCTCTAACCGTTACTCTAGCTTGCTATTCCACATTCTCGTTTGTTTTAAATGATATTTTATATTCCACTTACATTTGAACATTATATGCCCGCCTAAATTCATATTATTAACTGAATTAATTTTCAGAAAATTAGGTGACTTCAATTAAGCACATATCGTCAAAAAATATAACATATGAGATATTAGATAGAAGATAGATAGAGAAGAGAGAGAGAGGAGAAGAGAAATAAGAGAGGAAATAAAGAAGACAAAGGAGAGAGAGAGAGAGAGACGAGAGAGAGAGAGAGAGAGAAGATCTTGTTATTATTCGAGCATCCATTCATGAAGATTCAAAAGTCAATACCTTTAAAAGCTTATATATATAAACCTTTAACTTTTCTTATTAATTGGTTACAATCAAAGTGCTCGTCTACTGACACTTATTATAAATCTGCTACTGCTTCCCAAAATTTCCTCACACCACGGCTCTAAATCAATATCCTATGGGAAGAAGAGTGTCGTATTCATTATTTTTCGACTAATATTTAAGCTATCTACTTTTAGATAAAATAAAAAATACAAAAAAACAAAACACTAACTTAGTATACTAAGATACATATCGTTTCTATTTGTTATTTACTTTCTAATTACTCGGAATTAGTCATTTTTTTCCATCTTTTTCCAAATACATTTGCAATTAACTCGTTTAAACGAACTTGCACATTAGAAGTTAACATTTTCTTTGAAATGTTTAACATTCGTTCAATAGTCTTTAATTTAATGTGTATTTACTTATACAATTTATTTTGTATGTTGGATTTCTAATCAGATATTGATTCATTAATAATTATAATATATATATATATATATATATCATAATATATAATAAGGTTATATATTATTGTGTGTGTGTGTGTGTGTGTGTTACTATATATATATATAATATATATATACTATATATTATATATTAAATATATATATATGTATGTATGTACTGATATATATATATATTTGAATAAAGTTAGGGAAGAGAAAGAATCCAACGTGTTTGCAACAGTCAGTTTTTTTTTTTCGTAGGATAAGCAAGAAAACTGACATTTACTAAAGCACGATGATTTTATGTTTCTCATCTAACACACATTACACGCACACACACATGCACACACAATACACACACACCACACACACACACACACACCACACACAATATAATAGTATATATATATATATTATTATATATATAATATCCACAGACAGTTCCGACGCTATTACGTCTCTCCAGGATGTGGTTCAAGCGGAATTTGAAACTTGACGACCTTTCATCAGTCAGAGCATCTAACCACCGTGATATCAGCATACCCACAGCAGAATTTCTACTTGCTTTGAAACACCTGAAGCGAGTAATAAATTCATCTCACTCTGTATTTTTTTCACTTTTATCATTTTCTTTAATATATAATAATATTATATATATATATATATATATATATATATATATAATATATATATGAAAAAGCACAGTCAAAGGCTCTTAAGTTTCTCCTTTTTTTCTTTCGTTCCCTTCTTTACTATTCAAAATGCTGATAATACAGTATGTTATTTTTTAAAAATCATATATAAATTCAGCTATACCAGAATTCGTTTTTATATAATATATATTAATATATTATATATATATATATATATTATACTATACCAGTCATCATATATATAATAATACTTATATATACTTAGTATACTATATTAATAAATTCATCAGACACATTGTTCGACGTTCCCATTCTTAACCCAGCTGTCGCAGACACAGCAAATACTCTGACCAGGACGAAACCCACTGACTTTACGTCCGTCCGATTCGTTACACTCGAAGCAATAATTGACAAGACTGCGTAAAGGTGTTGTTTAAACTATTAAGATACATACATTTGTTTATTACTTACGTCACTAGAGAGACCAGATATGTAAAACAGACGATCATTGCTTTATGCTGGGCAGTGAAGTTAATCTAATCCCCCTAGAGAGCTCTACCGAGTTTTGGAAGCACATATATAGTCGGCCCGGCGGGGCGCTTCCCCGAACACGCCTCGCTGTCCATGTCTCCAATTTACCGTCGCGTGGTACCGATAGTCATCCATAGACCACTATGTTGCGACAAAAAGATTTAAAAAAAAATCTTATTTGAATGAATGAAGAAAGTTTAATTTTAATTGAAAATTGCTTTGGAGATCTAAGCTCTCTTCACCTTAACTTATCAGTACACGTGGATTAATATGACTGTTTTTGCTATATATTGTCAAAGGGATAAGGTTATCTTTATATAGAGTGACCTTATCGGTTGTGGAGTTTAGAATACGCTGCTGTATTCCCTGAGTATGACACTAAAATGCATCCAGACTGAGGCTGCCAATTTTAGAGCTTACTAACAGTAAAGTACACCTTCATGCATGCTTCAGACCACCCTGAACTGATGTTTAAAAGGTATTTCATAGTAAGTGTTCAGTTCATATAGTGCCCCCAGCAAAGATTATAAACGTACAATGTATCACTTTGCCTAAAAATGTAGATAAAGGTTATTCCACAGTGTTTTCATCCCTATGGATTAATCAACAATCAACAATATGTTTCCATTAGTATCCTGTAACGAGAGTGTTTCCTTATAAACCCATCTATCTTACCTATACATACTACATACCCATATATATATCATTATATATTATTATTATAATAGTATATGGAGAATATTGCCTTTTTAATTTAGTCAGAGCCTAATTTTGAAAGTTAATTCATTTATGTTTAATTTAGGCGGCGATTTAAGAATTAAACTTTCAAAAATTTAGGTCTGACTAAAATTAAAAAAGCACATTATTCTCCCAATATGACTGTCGGCGAAATAGCTAAAGTGTACATTATATATATATATATATATATATATATATATATAATATATATTATATATTACTGATTTTACTGATTGTGTTTATATTGTCTATTCTAAAAAAATGTGATAGATTAATATTTAATCATGATGATTTAAAACACATATGCAAATCTTTTAATTAATAGAAATGAATATACAGATATATATAGTAAGATATATTATTATTTGATAATCTACAGATCAATAAACTAAGAATGAAAAATAATGAGTTCACAGAAATATTTTTCTCTTATTTGTTGCTCAATTGGCTCTTGGATTCGTGTTGTTGGTTTAATAAATCTGGTATGCTTTCGAAAATGAAATCTTTGTTTACATGAATAAGATATATTTTAGTTTCAAAATACGACATTAATTTTCGACCATCCTAATATCATGCTTGACTTACAGTCTGTAACTGGACTGAAACAAAAAGCTGATCGTATCGAGCCAAATCCATGACATAAAACTTGTCAGAATCAACGCTGACTATCGTTCAGTCATGTGGATGGAGATTGAAAAAATACATAGAAAGAAAGATAATTTGAATTACAATGTAAGATGAACAGATAGTAGCCAGGATAAAATTATTAAGTATCATAAATAATTTCGACAAGGAATTGTTGTGTGTATAGCGTTTCGGCTGGAGGATTATTCTGAATCTGTCCACGTTTTGAGCTACTGTAGAATATATGCATAGTTTTTTTTTACTATTTTTTAAAGATATTACTTTAGTAAATTAAACTCGCATTTTTGTTTTACGAAAGTATTTGCATTTTACTTTTATTCTAATAACGTTGAAATTCTTTAGATTTTGGTTAATAACTGGTACCTGATAATAGTGGTTATTGTGTAATATCCACTAGAGAAATAATAAAATGTTGGTATATTTTGTTTAGAAGGAAATTCATCTTTATAAAAGATATTTGGATGGAGAAGAACACAGGACAAACTGTAATCTACGGTGGAAACCTATCAGTCACCGAATTCCTCAGATACGTTTTGTTTCTCATTAGGGGACTCTAATTAAAACATAGTTTATATTAAAATTGTTAGGTTTACCTTATTATGGGCACGATACAGATCTAAGGCCTTGTAAAAACAATGAGATCTGTATTACGAATTTGAAAACCTTTTAGATACCATGATTGTGCTTAAATCACCTTTCACTACTAAGCGATTTTGAAGTATTGGAAGCGATTTTAGATGTCCTTGCTACACATTACTCATTAGGTATTTACTGCGTACGAAAATTTAGCAATATAATGTTTGTATAAATAAATAGCTAATTATACTCTACTCGGGTATGATCAGCCAAATCAGACTCTTATTTGTTTTTTCCAAGGTAAAAAAAATCACACACGTATGTTACCATATCAGAATATTTCTTTAAGCATGGGGATACAACACCCAGAAGATGAGGAGAAAACTATAAATAAAGAAGCATCACCTTTAATTATGAAGAGATATAGCTTGAATATTTAGCGGCCAAAAGCCTCAAGTCAGGGGAAGCGCCTTGAAGATGAGAAGCAAAAGCCTTTAAGATGAGAAGGGTTTTAAAGTCTTGAAGATAGGAATCAAACGTCATAAAGAATATGGAGACAACCTCCCCTTCTAACTTAAAGTCAAAAACCTTGAAGATTAAGTAGACAAACACCTTGAAAGATAAGCAAAGGACCTAGACTTGAGACCATATTCCTGAGATGACAAGTGTTACTTTTTCGTATTGCATATGACGATTCACCCAATTCATTAGACAATTTCGCGAACAGTTTGCAGCAATTAAAGTCAACCATCCAGCAGTTGTTCGACATTTTTCAATAAAATTCGAAGATGTTAAAATATAACTGGGCCTATATATGCTGCATGAGCTGAATGAAAAAATGGTTAAAATCCTCCATTATTAGCCTGCTTTCGTCTTAATACAATATATAATTAGACGTCGACCTTAAAGCCGTACTAGTTGTTTGACTCTGTATACAGATGCGAATAAATGTACGAATTTAGTTTATGAACCAACTTTTCTTGTCTCAGTCAATTTTTTGATTACCCGATCTATTTGATAAAATATCTAATAATTGAGATTCAATAAGTCTGTTTTCTTCATAACGGTTATTAGACACCGTATTTCTGACACGTTTTATGTCATGGATTTTGAATAGTAAACAAAGATCGCTCCATATGTTTTTATAATTTATCAATTTAATTTTTATCTAAGGAAATTTTTTCTGTGAAATCTCCAACAGTATGTAGAATAAATGTTTAATTTCTTAATTAGTAGATTATACTATACGTCCAGAGCCGCCAGCACGTTTGTGCCGCTACATTGAAAGTACCTATGAACGATTGCCTGAATCCGGTTGTGAACACAATTCTTCTTTTATCTATAGAGTCACGCATCATGTAAACAGCCATCTCCT
>CM042145.1:3421278-3453771 GCA_023376005.1 Doryteuthis pealeii | reverse complement strand
CTGAACCAGTGACAATTACATTTTCTCTCTGATTAGCAATGTGGTGTAATGCGTTATAATGTCAAATCATTAGCACTGAATTTGCCTTTTGTGTTTTAACAGTTCATTTTGTAGTAAAGTTTCCTGTAATTCCTGACCTCTGACAATACATTGATTTGTGATTTTCAGTAAAAAAACGGCACTTGCAATAAATCTTTATTAATACATATATATACTTTTTCTTTCATGGCCCTACTGGTGGGGATTAGAATACGAAGACGGCATCTTCTCCAGACGGGTATGCTACTTTAATATAGGGTGTTCTAGCTAATACACTAAACTGGATCCGACGGGGAACATATAATAAACATTACACTGTCTGTTTAATTTTCAAAAGTAACATACTGTTTATTTATACCATGTGTACGTCTCTGACAAATTTTCCTCATCATGGATGTAATGAGTTCACTCCCCAGTCCTTAGATCCACAGAAAGAAAGTTGAACTTATATGAACGAAATAACTAACAAGACAAGTTAACTGATACGAGATACACTAAGTTATGGACCGTCAAAATGAGAACGGCTTGATGCCGTATATTAAATAAAACGTTTGGTGACATATTCCCCAATGGTTAGCGATAAAACTGGTAAATATAACAACCAAGAGGAAGTCAATAGTTAGCGACGTATAAATAGTATAGAGACCCAAGATAATTGTATATTTTATTGAAACTTTTGAATGTAAGTATGATCTATTTTCGACGCCGAGGTTACAATTTTGTAGTAAGATATTATTTGGATATAGTATTCTCATAAGAAGAATAAATATAAGACAAATCTATACACCAACTCAATATATTTTACAGTGGAACTAAATAGAAAAAATGATACTTTATAAAATGAGATACAAGAAAACTGAATAATTATCTTAGTATAAAGGTTCATTATCGTAAATATGTTTAGATGAAATTTCCAAGAGTTATTATAGAAAAGTTCTCAGCTATTGGTTGTGTCTAAATTAAAACATACTAGTTTGTATTAAATTAAACATACGGTGCACTGTCCTGTTTTTTACTGCCATGTGTCGTATTCAACACGTCACGGGTGTCAAAGTGTACGAGCTACAGATCCTCGCTTCGAGGCTATTCTGCAAGTGAAGAGAGTGATTTTTCCATCACTTGTCTTTTATAAGAACATTAGGAGAGTTGCACTAGTAATGGTGGTTATCCTGTTTTAAATTTTCTCTTTTATTATGTTAATATTCTTTTTTCTTTTATTTCGAAAATATAAATTATACCAACTCCTCTATGATATTTAGACAGATATCAACACACTTTAAAAGTAACCAGTAAGTTTTTATTCCCAAAATGTTTGCTGAAGTTTCTGTATTATGAGTTGCCTTCAGATTTTTAAAACATCGTGACTGAATATCCTAAGTCAATCGTAGTGGGAGATATTGTTGTATATTGTACAAACGGAGATGGGAATTTCCGGTTAAATTAAACAAAGAAAAGACGACAAAAATGACAAAGGGTTTTTTTCCCGGTAAAACCGAACAAAGAAGTTAAAAAACGGAAGCGATGCTTTCCGGTCAAAGAAGCAGGGAGAAGATAAAGAAATATATAACAAAGATCCGTTATCAGATCAAAAGATAAAGATGCGTAGGAGTATCTAACAATATAAAAGGCCTGAGGGTTCGAGCCGACAGGTTAGTCAGACAGCGGACGGCGAACAGAGCACAAGGTGCGACCGTCGACACGGTCTATCGCTGCCAGCGGGCAGTGAGGTCCGTCCACCCCTTCCACGTCCCCAGCGCCAGTCATCCCAACAGTAGTAGTAGCCATCGTCAACCCTTGGGCATTCCCGCTGTCACGCTCGCCACCCACCAGCCAAGGGAGAGAAAATAAAGTCAACTTCCTACTATACCCATGTGTTGTGGTTTCTTAAGTCCGACTACATACTTCGCCACGTGACCATATATACTCGCAACGACTACTTACTTATACGATTTAGAGTAGCGAAGAAGACCGCTACGTAACAATATGTCGTTTTCTATTTAGTATAAATACCAGAACAATCCGTACAACAAATAAACTATGGTATTGCTGGAACAGAACTAACCCTCTCTATTTGTTTTGATAAACTCTGCATATCTTACTGTTCCCTATGTAGTGGAAAATGTAGAAACTTATTATTCCAGTAGAAGTTTTGCCACAGTTTTATTTGGGTCAGTGCATATGTCATCCGGCCGATTTCTAGTCGTCAAGTCTGATGATCTAGAAATTCAACCGGATGACCCACTACTTAATAATCGCCATAATTCTCTTCTGTCTGACAGTTACTTTTAATTCCATATTAGATAAGAGATCAATGATTTATTAATGATGATAGCATTAACTTGCAAATGTCTTTGCGAAATTGTATAACTTTTCATAGGGGGTCATAAGGTCATCCTATAATGTCTAGATAATTTAAATGTGTCAACCTCAGTTTTAAGATCAACTCTGGTTGAAACGATCTTTAGTTGACTGTTTAATTTCAAAGGGATTTAATTGAATAATGAGAAGAAATGAGTCACTTTACGCTTTGATAGACTTTATTGGGAGAATCTCATTTTGGGAGACAATGCCCTATTCTTAAATAAATAAGTCGTTAATAATCAAAAACTATCATTTCTCCTTGTAGCTACAGCGAAAAACGTTTTAATCGACTTTAATCTGAGTATAACACTCAGCTCTTCTTAATTGCATATGCTCAAAAACAGCGTAAAATTAATATCCTAAATAATACATAATAAACATCAGTTATTCTATATAAAACACAATCACACATTATGTAGAATATCGTGTACAACTAAAAGTAAAAACTGCAATATCCTTTCTTTAAACACGATCATAAAACAATGATTGTTGAATAATTACGCTAGATTAAAGCCGAAAGACATTTTGTTCTATTTTGACGATCCGGTTTTATTAAAGTCTTGGTGGCAATAAAAACAAATGTACAGCAGATCATATTATTTTATAGACAGACGATTTAAAATAAAAAGAAGTTACAACAATTCATTAATAAAGAAGATGAAGTCTGAGACCTGATAAAATAATGAAATTGGTATGAAATGAATTAACTTTATTTATTTTCAAAATTAGTTTATTTTCTAAGAAATATATCCTCATAGTGATACACGTTTTTTTTTTTCAAACGTTTTGTTCACTTTTAAATCCCGTTCATAAATACATTTCTTAGTTTACCTACCGTGACGTAACGTTTATCATCGTACAAAATGAACGTAAAATTTAATACCCTTAAACAATTCAGTACGAAATCAAGTTAGTTATATATAAAATGCAGTGACACATTAGATACATTACTGTCTACAAATAAACACATCTTCATCATTTATTTTTTTATAAAAAATAGTTTCTACCAAAACAAAAGATGCCAGAATTGTATCATTTTGAGTGGTTAATTATAAAAACAAATTTGATGTTATACTACATTCGTTATACTAAACTCTACAACCTTGAAAAATTGTAAACAAATATCAAGTATCAAATTTCAACATCTCTTTAACTAATAAAATTGTGCTAATCTAATTAAATCAGAGGTACACTTTTGTAAGAAATCATAAGACATTTAATCGGGGATTTTCTATATTGTTTATAATCCACACAATTTCTCATTGTTGTAGATTAACTGTCCAAATGAGTTTCAATGGAGAAAGGAGAGGGGGAAAATCTGGAAAGTTAAGATGAAAGAAAATATCAGTCAAAATGAATAAACTTTTTCTGTAATTCACGGTATTTTACTAAGTTTTATATATACATGATACACACTTGTATATTCAAATATATTGTGCTTGATTCAGTAAAGAGAATCAAGTGTTTTATAAAGCTTACTACCCAGTTGACCTCTTAATATTTTATACATTTGCTGATGAGGATCATTCCATGTAGGGATCAACTGTAATAATACAGGTCCTCCATGGTGAGAGCTCAATGTGCCTTGTTCTAGGTGTTTGAACTGACAGAGCAATATAGTAAATAAATGAACGAATCTGTCTGCGTTTCCCTTCATGATAATTCCATTCAGAAATGCATGAATCCTGCTGAGAGCCCCAGCTAAAGATAAGTAGTAGAGAAGACTGTGTTTTTTAGACTTGGTAACTGTTCTAGAAATAAAACCTCCGAATTCCAATTATCAGTATCCCACCAAAAGATTTTGGTTGTGCCAGACTTATATATATATATAATTATATATATATATATATATATATATATATATATATATATATATAAAAGGTGTAATTACTATTTTTAGAATGTTACGTATTTATATGTTTCATTACAAAGTTTCATACGGTAAAGTCTGGTAATAAGAAATAGATAATAATATCCATTTTGATAGCACATTTTGATGTTACACCAGAGATATACGATCCTATCATATTTGGCCTAAAAAAAACAACTTTATTTTATAAAGAAACATCGTTATGCTAAATATAACATATTCCTCGGGAGTTTTGGGGAACTTTCTTCCCAAGCATGCTGAAACGTATATTGAAATGAATTGAAATCGCACTTCTATAAAAAACAAATAAACAAATAAAAAATAGCTGAAATTATTACAAATAAACTTTTATAATTTATGCATGGAAATATCTGTATTTAGAAAGCATACAGGTATACAGCTTTTAAGAAAGTTGATAAAAACAATCAATTATTTTTCTATCTATTAAATGAGGTGAATTTCTTACTAGATGATTGTATATATTAACATTTTTACTCAATTTGTCGATTATAAAATATCACAATTTGGTCGATGACCTTAAATGCAGTGAGGTCAGTTTTGGACCTCTTTTTTATAGAAATGCGTAGATATTTTTTATTTTTTATTTGGCCAATTAACACTTTTGTCTTTGCTAATATCAATATAAATTACACTTTATAAAAATGAGACGAGACCGTTTTGATTAATTGTATTCTAAATTCCCTTCCCACATCCAGTAAAATAGCCAGTAATCCCGAGAATACGCATCCATTAAAATAGCCATCATCCTGTGAATCCACATCCAGTAAAATAGCAAGTAATCCTGAGAATCCACACGCACTAAAATAAAGATACCTAATGTATTTGGCTTTTGTGTAAATAAGATGTTTTGTTTGTGGAAATTCCAGGACCCTTTTCTTTTGCTGCCTACCCCCGTATAAACCATTAAAATACACCCACAGATCAAGAGAGTCCACTGGCTATATGTAATGAAGATTGATCCATTAGTCTTAGAGTCGATAGGTAAAACAAACAGAAGAAAAAAACAAGGCAGAAAGTAAACAAAATAAAAAAGGCAATATACAAATTACAATAGAATTCACCACACCACCATTACCGAAATAATTTGATAAAACTTAGATATTAATAAAAAAATAAACATCTAAAATTGTTCTCAATTTGATAATTGCAATTTTCAAAAGTGAACGAAGCAAAAATTGTCCGAATAAGACTAAAGAAACTAAATATCAAACCCGTAGTTTTCTTTTACACTTATTATGATACCCCTGTATTCCTCTACCTGTATATAATCTCTATATAAATGAAATGATGACGCTAGAGCCAGGCACGTTTTACGGACGAAAGCTTCATTTCTACTAACCTAGCGAGCCCCATCACAACCTACGTAACATGCATCAGTCACATTGTGTGAATGACAGATGAAAATGAAACCTCAACATGTAATCCTTGTTCTATTCACAACAGCACTATTCATTATTCCAGTAAATATAAATGGGTCTTGCAGCGTGCCGTTAATTAAATAATGGAAGACTTGAATTACCTGACCAGATGACGACATCAACACATTGAACATGAAATTCACGTTTACTATCAATGTTAATTCAATGATGTTAGAGTTGATTTGACTGAGATGACGACTCCAACTGCAATTGAAATGTCGAAACAACCTTTCCTTCAAGTTCAGCAGACCCGAGAATTCTATCGGACAAATATATTTGCGAAAATAATTTTCAATGTTGGTTGTAATTCAATAAAAAGCTTAGAGATCCCATACAACTACAGTTCAATAAGCTGTTAGAAAATTACCTCTAAGACCATGCTTCTCATTTTCTAGGATTGATTCTATTTTGTACATATGTCATTAGTCAGCATGGCCAATATTTAGTATCTTGCACAGTTTCTAGTGGATAACCTTTATACACAGTCATCCCTATTCTTCATTCCTTGGGAGCCTACTTGCTGCATTCACTTATATGGTTAAATCTATCGTCTCTGTCATCTCATAAGCTACACTGGCTTTATTTATATTTACAATAGTTTGTATATATATAACTATTAATTACACTGGGGAACACACATTTTGTTGATTTGGATCTGACACTTGTTTTTGACTATTTTTTTTTACCACTGAATCCAAAAATGATATCACGTCAACTTTCTGAGCTACGGGATACCTTCGATTTTTCTCCAAAAACGTTAAAATACAGCTTCTAACAAATTTTTACTCATTTTATGGAAGGTTTTAAATATATATATATAATGAGAAATAATAAAACGTCACACTGGGCATCACAAATTTTGTTGAGTTAGATCTGACACTTGGTTTTGACAAACTTTTAGAATCTGAATCCAAAATCGACCCCATTTTTTTATCTATTACATCAACTTTTAAGTAGTAGGATACCCTCGCTTGGTCTCAGAAAACATTAACACACTGCATGTGACAGATTCGAGCTTATTTTATATAATAATATAATAAGCTGACTTGATAGAAGAAAACTGAGTGCAGTTTTGAAATCAGCCAATATAAGTCTAAATAAAATGAAACATCAAAGTCAACAGAAATTATGTCTAAAATTGTTCCCCAGTGTTATCATTAAAAGCCTTAAATAACAGATTACAACATTTTTATATTTTTCAGTGATTTTTCAGCCAAAATCTACGATTAAAGGGATTCGTGGTTGTTGGAATATCAATGCCCTAAACATTAACTAATGCATTTTAGGTAAACAATCTAAAAAAATCGATTTTGTGCGGCTTTTATAAATTTCATTGTGGCCTTCGATATGAAAAGTTCCTCCAGTTTTGCAAGGTAACTTTATAGTAATTATTGCAGTAAACAAAATCTAACACACACAGCATTCATTCGCCAAATAACCATCATCATAATAACTAACCTTTTCAACATTATCATCATCTGGATTGGCACAACACAGAGGCAATTGCTTTTTCCAGAAATGCCATCATCGACATCCAATAAACACCAATGAAATAAACTCCGTCATAACAAAACTCAACACTCAAGTGTCTGTCGAAATCACCTCTTTCATGAGAGTCATCGTATCCAACATTATCGACATAATACAAAATCGGTCAACGGTCCGCTCTCTCGTATAGCGCGCTCAACTTCAACCCGTCCCTTTGCTCTTTCGCTTTTATTTATCACCCTGCGTTCGACCTCGATCCATCCCCAACCGGTTCGCTAGAGTCTGGGAAACACCCATTATTAATAACCAATCAGCAAATAACGGACGCCTGGGTCGGGCGTCTCCCGCTTGAAGAGTTCGATAATTTCACAATCATCCTGTTCGCATCACTGCAAGATGAAGATGCCCAAAACCAGGCAAGCGTACGTGCTGCTCAGCGAGACGCATTGAACAATCGAATAAGGCTCCAGCTTAGGAGTTCGTGATTGTACGAACTAATAATGCCAATAATGCCTCTATCATAGAAAGTTACACAGTTTCTGCTTTCCCTTCTTGTTGTCTCCCTTTTCTACTATTGTATTGGCAATCACACGCTGGTAGTTTCATTTTCAGGGGTCGAGAAAATGTGTCCATTGGTTTTGCTTTGTGGATATGAGAAATTGTGTGCTACTGGTCATCATATATACACCCAGACATAAACGTCGTATATTAGAGTAAAGCAATAGATGCAACTATTAGTATATCAGCAAATATATATATATATATATATATATATATATATATATATATATATTATGTTTCCCATCAGAGTATCGTATAAACGTGAAACTAGAATTAGTGAGATAAGTTTGTGAACATTGTGTGACATTATTCTGTTTACAGACTTTTCGGTATTTCTGTAATATAAATCCGATTCTGCTTTAGATTTCCTGTTTTTCTAAATACCACTTTTCGCAAGACTCGCAGAGTGGTTTTGCATAATGATCTCAAAAGTGTAGAACTATTAGCACTTACATTCATGCACACACACACACACATATATATATATATATATATATATATATATATATAGACGAAGCTGTTGGCATTTCACATAGCGATAATACCCTTGGGAAAGGTATGAATCCATATTTTCTCCCTCTAGCTATGGGTTAAATAGTTGGGCAGACTGAGCCCTTCAGCCTTGGGTAGGTAACCAGTCTAGGAGAGGGATAACTCTGAATTCAAAATTCCTGAGGTCGGTCGTTCATTGGGTTTTGTGGCAACCCTTGATGCACCAATTCTTTCCTATCGACTGTGCCAAAAAGTGTGGATGTCCAACACAAACCTTCACCACTCTAAACAAATACCTGTGTGGAGTTCATTGTGTGTATGAACCCTCAACGTCGGGAATCGACGAGAGAGTCCATAAATATTATATATATATATATATATATATATATATAGGTATATGTAAAAACAAATTTTTTTTTTGCGATGAAACAAAGAAAATACAGTGCTCAATCACAGTTTGTAAGAGCTAATATTCATTTATTTTACAATTTCATAGATCAATGTTCATTATCAAATGAACATTGATCTATGAAAACATTGTAAAATAAATAAATATATATATATATATATAATATATATATATATATATATATATATAATATATATTTAAATAAATAACAAAAGACTTAGAGATCTTGCATTATAGACTATTTCAGGGAGCTTAGACAAAAATGTCTAATTCTCCCGACTCATCAGATGCGTCGGGAGAATTAGACATTTTTGTCTAAGCTCCCTGAAATAGTCTATAATGCAAGATCTCTAAGTCTTTTGTTACTTATTTAAATATAAATTTGCTCTGTGACTCTAACAATAAGAGCACACATTGAGCTCTCAAACTGCGACAAGTTGTTTTAAAAAAAACCTATGTCGTAAGGAAGATTCTCTCTGGACTTTTGGATTATATATATATATATATATATATATATATATATATATATATAATATTATATGATGAAATGTGATAAGACAAATAGGTATATTTTCTTTTATGTTATTTCTATGTCATTGCCAGGAGAAAAAAGATTAGAAAGATTTTACATTTTTATACAAGTGATATGCCACTAGCGATAACTTTGTTATCTTCCATATATAAAAAGATATCTGAAATTACAGAAAATAATAAATTGCTGAAACACAAAAAAGAACTCAAACTGTATGCATTTTACCTGTATTGGGCTTTCAGATATCTATATCAATGAATTATATATATCTCTAAATCCACTTGAACAAACATCATGTTACGAGACAAATTTATTCAAACTTTAAATACGGAATAGACTTTTCTCCTCTTTCCTTCTGGAGATTGTGTGATCCACGTACAACTTTATGTAACGCACTTCTATACTTTAGCAACGGTTCAATCATAGCAGTGAGCACTTTTGATATATATGTGTGTGTGTGTGTGTGTGTGTGTGTGTGTGTGTGTGTGTGGTGGTGTATGAAATAGAAAGACAATATTTGCATTTATATATGGGTTATGTCAAATGATCAGGGCCAGGTTCAATTTTCACTAGGTTAAGTTAGACAATTCCCAAAATTGAGCTTCCAATTTGGAAATATTCGCCGATTTATGTCGTTTTAACCTCGAAAAATATAATGGCGACAATTTGTAATCTATTTTTGTCTCTATAGCAGTTTTAGGCCTGAGGAACAAAAATGATAGGCTCACGTAATTCCTGATTTTTTCAATGGATCAATAAGTTGAAAAAATCACAATGTGATACAATATATGAACATTATTTTTTACCAAAAATGGAGTTTGGTTTTTGCTAGTTACAACATCAGTTAAGATTGGCACTTTTACGTACAGCACCATATTAACTGTCAGATCAATAGGGGGGTGAGGATGAGTTATTCATCACATCTAATATACAATTGATTATTTCCTTAAGCTGAAAAAAACTTTTCTAAAATCATCGGCAGTTTGTTTAAGGTTTCTTCTTTTGAATGGAAAAAGAATTTACAAGATAATATTAATTTTTATGCAGGTTTTATTGTATTAAATATAGGAGGGTAAATTTCACAGGGAAAAATGGTGGTACTAAGGATATTGTTATTTTTGTTACCTTCCAATTTTCAATTCTAAAATGAAATGTGGTGCTGATATTGACGCTTGTATATTGTCAGAATTTTGCAGGCAATATGATTAATACATGGGAAATATATTGTTTGCATATTATTTTAAATATATCCAACCACTAACATAATCCTGATAATTTCTATTGAACTCTGACAGTTATTTTGCTTCATATGGTGCTGTACGTAAAAGTGCCAAATCTTAACTGATGTTGTAACTTCGCTTGTGAGCAAAAACCAAACTCCATTTTTGGTACAAATAATGTTCAATATATGTAGAATAATAATTTAAAAGAAAAAGAAAATTATATGATGTGCCACATTGTGATTTTTTTCACTTATTGATCTTGCATTGAAAAAATCAAAAATCATTAATAACGTAAAAAGGGTTAATTTTAGGCCTATTTTGATAACTTTTTTGGATTCCTCAGGCCTAAAACTTTCTATAAACCAATTCCTAGGAAGAGGAGAGCTATAGAACACATTTTATAGACAAAAATAGATTACAAATTGTCGCCATTTTTCTCGCCTTCCTCATATTTTTCGAGGTTAAAATCGACATAACTCGCGAATATTTCGAATTGGAAGCTCGATTTGGGGGGATTGTCTAACTTTAACCTAGTCTATACCTCTACAAAATTTCAGAAAAATTGAAAGGGGTGGGTGACCTGGCCCTGATGATTTGACATGGAATTACCCATATATAAATGCAAATACAAAATTGTCTTTCTATTTCATACACACACACACACAACACACACACACACACACACACACACACACACACACACACACACATATATATATATATATATATATATATATATATATATATTAAATTGGAATGCAAATAAAAAGTGCTTTAAAAGTGCTCACTGCTTCATGATTGAACCGTTCTAAAAGCTAAAGTATAGAAACCAATTATTCCTAAAGTGCGTTACATAACATTGTACGTGGATCACACAATCTCCAGAAGGAAAGAGGAGAAAAGTGGCTATTCCGTATTTAAAGTTTGAATAAATTTGTCTCGTGACATGATGTTTGTTCAAGTGTCACCTATGATTGTAAATATATATATATAATTCATTGATATTAGATATCTGAAAATCTCAAATACAGGTAAAATGCATATTGAATTCAATCAGAAGGTAAGTGACACAGGAAATTTGTTAAAATATCAAAACATAAAAATCAGTTCTTTTTTGTTTTTCAGCAATTTATTATTTTCTGTATATTTCAGATATCTTTTTATATATGGAAGATAACAGTCATCGCTACTCTTGTAGCATATCACCTTGTATAAAAAATGTAAAAATCTTTCTAATCTTTTTTCTCCTGGCAATGACATAGAAATAACATAAAAGAAATATACCTATTTGTCTTATCACATTTCATCATATATATATATATATATATATATATATATATATATATATATATATATATATAATCCAAAAGTCCAGAGAAGAAATCTTCCTTACGACATAGGCTTTTTTTAAAACAACTTGTCGCAGTTTGAGAGCTCAATGTGTGCTCTTATTGTTAGAGTCCCAGAGCAAATTTATATTTAAATAAGTAACAAAAGACTTAGAGGTCTTGCATTATAGACTATTTCAGGGAGCTTAGACAAAAATGTCTAATTCTCCCGACGCATCTGATGAGTCGGGAGAATTAGACATTTTTGTCTAAGCTCCCTGAAATAGTCTATAATGCAAGATCTCTAAGTCTTTTGTTATTATTTATATATATATATATATATATATATATATATATATATATATATATATATATTATGGACTCTCTCGTCGATTCCCGAAGTATGAGGGTTCATACACACAATGAACTCCCACACAGGGATTTGTTTAGAGTGGTAAAGGTTTGTGTTGGACCATCCACACTTTTTGGCACAGTCGATAGGAAAGAATTGGTGCATCAAGGGTTGCCACAAACCCAATGAACGACCGACCTCAGGAATTTTGAATTCAGAGTTATCCCTCTCCTAGACTGGTTACCTACCCAAGGCTGAAGGGCCCAGTCTGCCCAACTATTTAACCCATAGCTAGAGGGAGAAAATATGGATTCATACCTTTCCCAAGGGTATTATCGCTATGTGAAATACCAACAGCTTCGTCTATATATATATATATATATATATATATATATATGTGTGTGCATGAATGTAAGTGCTAATAGTTGTACACTTTTGAGATCATTATGCAAAACCACTCTGCGAGTCTTGCGAAAAGTGGTATTTAGAAAAACAGGAAATCTAAAGCAGAATCGGATTTATATTACAGAAATACCGAAAAGTCTGTAAACAGAATAATGTCACACAATGTTCACAAACTTATCTCACTAATTCTAGTTTCACGTTTATACGATACTCTGATGGGAAATATATATATATATATATATATATATATATATATATATATATATATATATGCTTGATATACTAATAGTTGCATCTATTGCTTTACTCTAATATACGACGTTTATGTCTGGGTGTATATATGATGACCAGTAGCACACAATTTCTCATATCCACAAAGCAAAACCAATGGACACATTTCTCCGACCCCTGAAAATGAAACTACCAGCGTGTGATTGCCAATACAATAGTAGAAAAGGGAGACAACAAGAAGGGAAAGCAGAAACTGTGTAACTTTCTATGATAGAGGCATTATTTGGCATTATTAGTTCGTACCAATCACGAACTCCTAAGCTGGGAGCCTTATTCGATTGTTCAATGCGTCTCGCTGAGCAGCACGTACGCTTGCCTGGTTTTGGGCATCTTTCATCTTGCAGTGATGCGAACAGGATGATTGTGAAATTATCGAACTCTTCAAGCGGGAGACGCCCGACCCAGGCGTCCGTTATTTGCTGATTGGTTATTAATAATGGGTGTTTCCCAGACTCTAGCGAACCGGTTGGGGATGGATCGAGGTCGAACGCAGGGTGATAAATAAAAGCGAAAGAGCAAAGGGACGGGTTGAAGTTGAGCGCGCTATACCGAGAGAGCGGACCGTTGACCGATTTTGTATTATGTCGATAATGTTGGATACGATGACTCTCATGAAAGAGGTGATTTCGACAGACACTTGAGTGTTGAGTTTTGTTATGACGGAGATTATTTCATTGGTGTTTATTGGATGTCGATGATGGCATTTCTGGAAAAAGCAATTGCCTCTGTGTTGTGCCAATCCAGATGATGATAATGTTGAAAAGGTTAGTTATTATGATGATGGTTATTTGGCGAATGAATGCTGGGTGTGTTAGATTTTGTTTACTGCAATAATTACTATAAAGTTACCTTGCAAAACTGGAGGAACTTTTCATATCGAAAGGCTACAATGAAATGTATAAAACCGCACAAAATCGATTTTTTTAGATTGTTTACCACAAAAAATATGCATTAGTTAAAGTTTAGGACATTGAGATTCCAACAATCACGAATCCCTTTAATCATAGGTTTCGGCTGAAAAATCACTGAAAAATATAAAAATGTTGTAATCTGTTATTTAAGGCTTTTAATGATAACACTGGGGAACAATTTTGGACATAATTCCCGTTGACTTTGATGTTTCATTTGATTTAGACTTATATTGGCTGATTTCAAAACTGCACTCAGTTTTCTTCTATCAAGTCAAGTTTTTTCTCTACAGCTTATTATATTATTCTATAAAATAAGCTCGAATCTGTCACATGCAGTGTGTTAATGTTTTCTGAGACCAAGCGAGGGTACCCTACTACTTAAAAGTTGATGTAATAGAGAAAAAAATGGGGTCGATTTTGGATTCAGAGTCCAAAAGTTTGTCAAAAACAAGTGTTAGATTTAACTCGACAAAATTTGTGATGCCCAGTGTGACGTTTTATTATTTCTCATTATATATATGTTCTAAAAACCTTCCATAAAATGAGTAAAAAATTGTTAGAAGCTGTATTTTAACGTTTTTTGAGAAAAATCGAAGGTATCCCGTAGCTCAGAAAGTTGACGTGATATCATTTTTGGATTCAGTAGTAAAAAAAATAGTCAAAAACAAGTGTCAGATCCAAATCAACAAAAAGTGTGTTCCCCAGTGTAATTAATTGTTATATATACAAACTATTGTAAATATAAATAAAGCCAGTGTAGCTTATGAGATGACAGAGATGATAGATTTAACCATATAATAAGTGAATGCAGCAAGTAGGCTTCCAAGGAATGAAATAATAGGGATGACTGGGTATAAAGGTTATCCACTAGAAACTGTGCAAGATACTAAATATTGGCCATGCTGACTAATGATATATGTACAAAATAGAATCAATCCTAGAAAATGAGAAGCATGGTCTTAGAGGTAATTTTCTAACAGCTTATTGAACTGTAGTTGTATGGGATCTCTAAGCTTTTTATTGAATTACAACCAACATTGAAAATTATTTTCGCAAATATATTTGTCCGATAGAATTCTCGGGTCTGCTGAACTTGAAGGAAAGGTTGTTTCGACATTTCAATTGCAGTTGGAGTCGTCATCTCAGTTAAATCAACTCTAACATCATTGAATTAACATTGATAGTAAACGTGAATTTCATGTTCAATGTGTTGATGTCGTCATCTGGTCAGGTAATTCAAGTCTTCCATTATTTAATTAACGGCACGCTGCAAGACCCATTTATATTTACTGGAATAATGAATAGTGCTGTTGTGAATAGAACAAAGGATTACATGTTGAGGTTTCATTTTCATCTGTCATTCACACAATGTGACTGATGCATGTTACGTAGGTTGTGATGGGGCTCGCTAGGTTAGTAGAAATGAAGCTTTCGTCCGTAAAACGTGCCTGGCTCTAGCGTCATCATTTCATTTATATAGAGATTATATACAGGTAGAGGAATACAGGGGTATCATAATAAGTGTAAAAGAAAACTACGGGTTGATATTCAGTTTCTTTAGTCTTATTTAGGACAACATTTTGTTTCGTTTCACTTTTGAAAATTGGAATTATCAAATTGAGAACAATTTTAGATGTTTATTTTTTATTAATATCTAAGTTTTATCTAACTAGTGTGATAAATTCTATTTTAATTTGTATGTTTTATTGCCTTTTTTATTTTGTTTACTTTCTGCCTTGTTTTTTTCTTCTGTTTGTTTTACCTATCGACTCTAAGACTAATGGATCAAGCTTCATTACATATAGCCAGTGGACTCTCTTGATATGTGGGCGTATTTTAATGGTATATACGGGGGTAGGCAGCAAAAGAAAAGGGTCCTGGAATTTCCACAAACAAAACATCTTATTTACACAAAAGCCAAATACATTTGGTATCTTTATTTTAGTGGGTGTGGATTCTCAGGATCACTTGCTATTTTACTGGATGTGGATTCACAGGATGATGGCTATTTTAATGGATGCGTATTCTCGGGATTACTGGCTATTTTACTGGATGTGGGAAGGGAATTTAGAATACAATTAATCAAAACGGTCTCGTCTCATTTTTATAAAGTGTAAATTATATTGATATTAGCAAAGACAAAAGTGTTAATTGGCCAAATAAATAAATAAATAAAAATATCTACGCATTTCTATAAAAAAGAGGTCCAAAACTGACCTCACTGCATTTAAGGTCATCGACCAAATTGTGATATTTTATAATCGACAAATTGAGTAAAAATGTTAATATATACAATCATCTAGTAAGAAATTCACCTCATTTGATAGATTGAAAAATATTTTGATTGTTTTTATCAACTTTCCTAAAAACTGTATACCTGTATGCTTTCTAAATACAAATATTTCCATGCATAAATTATAAAAGTTTATTTGTAATAATTTCAGCTATTTTTTTTTTTTTTTTTTATAGAAGTGCGATTTCAATTCATTTCAATATACATTTCAGCATGCTTGGGAAGAAAGTGCTCCAAAACTCCCGAGGAATATGTTATATTTAGCATAACGATGTTTCTTTATAAAATAAAGTTTTTTTTCTAGGCTAAATATGATAGGATCGTATATCTCTCGTGTAACATCAAAATGTGCTATCAAAATGGATATTATTATCTATTTCTTATTACCAGACTTTACCGTATGAAACTTTGTAATGAAACATATAGATACGTAACATTCTAAAAATAGTAATTACACCTTATATATATATATATATATATATATATATATATATATATATATATATATATATATATATATATAAGTCTGGCACAACCAAAATCTTTTGGTGGGATACTGATAATTGGAATTCGGAAGTTTTATTTTCTAGAGCAGTTACCAAGTGTAAAAAACACAGTCTTCTCTACTACTTATCTTTAGCTGGTGCTCTCAGCTGGATTCGGGCATTTCTGAATGGAATTATCATGAAGGGAAACGCAGACAGATTCGTTCATTTATTTACTATATTGCTCTGTCAGTTCAAACGCCTGGAACAAGGCACATTGAGCTCTCACCCTGGATGACCTGTATTATTACAGTTGATCCTTACATGGAATGATCCTCATCACCAAATGTATAAAATATTAAGAGGTCAACTGGGTAGAAAGCTTTATAAAACACTTGATTCTCTTTACTGAATCAATGCACAATATATTTAAATATACAAGTGTGTATCATGTATATATAAAACTTAGTAAAATACTGTGATTTACAAAAAAAGTTTATTAATTTTGACTGATATTTTCTTTCATCTGAACTTTCCATATTTTTCCCCCTCTCCTTTCTCCATTGAAACTCACTTGGGCAGTTAATCTACAACAATGAGAAATTGTGTGGATTATAAACAATATAGAAAGCCCCCGATTAAATGTCTTATGATTTCTTACAAAAGTTTACCTCTGATTTAATTAGATTAGCGCAATTTTATTAGTTAAAGAGATGTTGAAATTTGATACTTGATATTTGATATTTGTTTACAGTTTTTCAAGATTGTAGAGTTTAGTATAACGAATGTAGTATAACATCAAATTTGTTTTTATAATTAACCACTCAAAATGATACAATTCTGGCATTTTTTGTTTTGGTAGAAACTATTTTTATAAAAAAATAAAGGATGAAGATGTGTTTATTTGTAGACAGTAATGTATCTAATGTGTCACTACATTTTATATATAACTAACTTGATTTCGTACTGAATTGTTTAAGGGTATTAAATTTTACGTTCATTTTGTACGATGATAAACGTTACGTCACGGTAGGTAAACTAAGAAATGTATTTATGAACGGGATGTAAAAGTGAACAAAACGTTTGAAAAAAAAACGTGTATCACTATGAGGATATATTTCTTAGAAAATAAACTAATTTTGAAAAGAAATAAAGTTAATTCCTTTCATACCAATTTCATTATTTTATCAGGTCTCAGACTTCATCTTCTTTATTAATGAATTGTTGTAACTTCTTTTTATTTTAAATCGTCTGTCTATAAAATAATACGATCTGCTGTACATTTGTTTTTATTGCCACCAAGACTTTAATAAAACCGGATCGTCAAAATAGAACAAAATGTCTTTCGGCTTTAATCTAGCGTAATTATTCAACAATCATTGTTTCACTGTTTTATGATCGTGTTTAAAGAAAGGATATTGCAGTTTTTACTTTTAGTTGTACACGATATTCTACATAATGTGTGACTGTGTTTTATATAGAGATAACTGATGTTTATTATGTATTATTTAGGATATGGAATTCTACGCTGTTTTTGAGCACATGCAATTAAGAAGAGCTGAGGGGTATACTCAGATTAAAGTCGAAAAATAGATGTTTTTCGCTGTAGACACAAGGAGAAATTATAGTTTTTGATTATTAACGACTTATTTATTTAAGAATAGGGCATTGTCTCCCAAAATGAGATTCTCCCAATAAATTCTATCAAAGCGTAAAGTGACTCTCATTTCTTCTCATTATTCAATTAAATCCCTTTGAAATTAAACAGTCAACTAAAGATCGTTTCAACCAGAGTTGATCTTAAAACTGAGGTTGACACACATTTAAATTATCTAGACATTATAGGATGACCTTATGACCCCCTATGAAAAGTTATACAATTTCGCAAAGACATTTGCAAGTTAATGCTATCATCATTAATAAATCATTGATCTCTTATCTAATATGGAATTAAAAGTAACTGTCAGACAGAAGAGAATTATGGCGATTATTAAGTAGTGGGTCATCCGGTTGAATTTCATGATCATCAGACTTGACGACCTAGAAAATCGGCCGGATGACATATGCACTGACCCAAATAAAACGGTGGCAAAACTTCTACTGGAATAATAGTTTCTACATTTTCCACTACATAGGGAACAATAAGATATGCAGAGTTTATCAAACAAATAGAGAGGGTTAGTTCTGTTCCAGCAATACCATATGTTTATTTGTTGTACGGATTGTTCTGGTATTTATTCTAAATAGAAAACGACATATTGTTACGTAGCGGCCTTCTTCGCTAGTCTAAATCGTGTAAGTAAGTAGTCGTTGAGAGTATATATGGTCACGTGGCGAAGTATGTAGTCGGACTTAAGAAACCACAACACATGGGTATAGTAGGAGTTAACTTTATTTCTCTCCCTCGGCTGGTGGGTGGCGAGCGTGACAATAGGAATGCACAAGGGTTGACGATGACTATTACCCCTGTTGGGATGACTGGCGCTGGGGACGTGGAAGGGGTGGACACTGGCAGCGATGGACCGTGTCGACGGTCGCTCCTTGTGCTCTGTTCGCCGTCCCCTGTCTGACTGACCTGTCGGCTCGGACCCTCAGGCCTTTTATATTGATAGATACTCCTACGCATCTTTATCTTTTGATCTGATACCAGACCTTTGTTATAGATTTCTTTATCTTCTCCCTGCTTCTTTGACCCGAAAGCCTCGCTTCCGTTTTTTAACTTCTTTGTTCGATTTCACCGGGAAAAAAGTCATTTGTCATTTTTGTCGTCTTTTCTTTGTTTAATTTAACCGGAAATTCCAATTTCCGTTTGTACAATATACAACAATATCTCCCACTACGATTGACTTAGGATATTCAGTCCCGATTTTTAAAAAATCTAAAGTGAATTCATAATACAGAAACTTCAGCAAACATTTTGCGAATAAAAACTTACTGGTTACTTTTAAAGTGTATTGATATCTGTCTAAATATCATAGTGGAGTTAGTATAATTTATATTTTCGAAAATAAAAATAAAAAGAAGAATATAACATAATAAAAGAGAAAATCTAAAACAGGATAACCACCATCACTTGTGCAACTCTCCTAATGTTCTTATAAAAGACAAGTGATGGAAAAATCACTCTCTTCACTTGCAGAATAGCCTCGAAGCGAGGATCTGTAGCTCGTCCACTTTGACAGCCACGTCTGTCCCCCAGCAGTGTTGAATACGACACATGGCAGTCAAAAACAGGACAGTGCACCGTATGTTTAATTTAATACAAACTAGTATGTTTAATAATTAGACACAACCAATAGCTGAGAAACTTTTCTATAATAACTCTTGGAAATTTCATCTAAACATATTTACGACAATGAACCTTTATACTAAGATAATTATTCAGTTTTCTTCTTTCTCATTTTATAACGGATCATTTTTTCTATTTAGTTCCACTGTAAAATATATTGAGTTAGTGTATAGATTTGTCTTATATTTATTCTTCTTGTGAAAATACATATATCCAAATAATATCTTACTACAAAATTGTAACCTCGGCGTCGAAAATAGATCATACTTACATTCAAAAGTTTTAATAAAATATACAATTATCTTGGGTCTCTATACTATTTATACGTTGCTTACTATTGACCTCCTCTTGGTTGTTATATTTACCAGTTTTAGTCTCTGCACTCGTTGGCTTTCTTTAGAGCTCGTTTATTGTTATTGCTAATCATTGGGAAATATGTCACCAAACGTTTTATTTAATATACGGCATCAGGCCGTTCTCGTTTCACGGTCCATAACTTAGTGTATCTCGTATCAGTTAACTTGTCTTGTTAGTTATTTCGCGCATATAAGTTCAACTTTCTTTCTGTGCATCTAAGGACTGGGGATTGAACTCATTACATCCAGGATGATGAAAATTTGTCAGAGACGTACACATGGTATAAATAAACAGTATGTTACTTTTGAAAATTAAACAGACAGTGTAATGTTTATTATATGTTCCCCGTCGGATCCAGTTTAGTGTATTAGCTAGAACACCCTATTTTAAAGTAGCATACCCATTTGGAGAAGATGCCGTCTTCGTATTCTAATCCCCACCAGTAGGTCCATGAAAGAAAAAGGATATAATACGTATATAATACAGATTTATTGCAAGTGCCGTTTTTACTGAAAATCACAAATCAATTTATTGTCAGTGGTCAGGAATTACTGGAAACTTTACTACAAAATGTGCTAATGATTTGACATTATAACCATTACACCACATTGCTAATCAGAGAGAAATGTATTGTCACTGGTCAGGAATCACTGCAGATTTCGGTTATTTTACGTATTGGTAAATATAGTATTAATGATTTTTATTATAGCATTGACAATCAGAAAGAATGGAATTATTTCTAGCCAGAATTCAATGTCGGTGTTTACATTTCATTCCACTTAACGCTAATACCCTATTAAAATACGTCGACTGTATACCCTGAAGACCATCACAAGAAGGGGTGTCCTGGGTATGAAACTAATCTTAGTTCCACTGGTGAGCTTCCAGAGCAACGAAGAATGTGGTGTACTCATTAAATGCCTTAATTCCCAGAACCACTCTGATGAGGAATGGTAGTACCTGTTAGGATCCCACCGAACCTTTTGAAAATTATAGTAATATGGATAGGAATACTTGGAATCTGTGTGAAACTAAATTATTAAGTAGGAATAGTTACTTGTAACTATATAATTGTTTATATGATATTAGTATTACATAGGAAT
The DNA here is from genome assembly GCA_023376005.1 of Doryteuthis pealeii. Taxonomy (NCBI): domain Eukaryota; kingdom Metazoa; phylum Mollusca; class Cephalopoda; order Myopsida; family Loliginidae; genus Doryteuthis; species Doryteuthis pealeii. The sequence continues at coordinate 3,432,543 of CM042145.1, read as the reverse complement.
ACTTGATAATATTAGTATTACATAGAAATACTTGAAACCACATATGTGCAAATTGTTTTTTTTAATAGAAATCAAGTTTCGATTATAATCAATTTATGGATCATTTAAATTTCAACATTAAATAACTTCTTAGGTGTAAATATGGCATTAAACAAAAAAGACAAAAAAAAGACAAAACAACAAAAAACAAAACAAAAAACAAAGCAAAATAAATCTATAGAAGGGAAAAAATAGAGGGGGGAAAATAAATATTTGTTCTGCTTATGATCGGTCTTTCGATCTCCAGTCTGTTTTAAGATTGATTTGGTTTCTTTCACAATTATGGTGTTTTAAGTAAATGTTCTTTGTTGAGGGGGGGGGGCAAAAAGAAGCGAGTCAAACGCCTTATTCACAGACTACAACACTGTCATCGTCGTCTACCAGCAGCTGAAGTCGCAACACTGTTACTGGCGTCACCCCACTTCAACTTATACTGCCGTTTCCCTTATCATCCGGTCACATCAGTCGAACCTTGCACCCGTGCACAATTCTCGTGCATCCGGATGGACGCGTGTAGGCCCCAACACCAGCACCTGAATTGCACCTCGCGTTCCACCCCAGGCCTAAATCTCATTTCTTTGCATTCCGGAGAACGCGGCTTCGACCCCGGCAGGCAAGACACTCTCACTCTTTTTCCAAATGAGTACGGTGGTACTTGTTATCCGTCACAAAATCTACGATGGCTGGCTCAAAAGTTCATAGGCTAAACACTTCATATAATGACTTTATATCTGCCTTTATGACCTTTTTGACCAAACATTGCAACATTAATGGAAGAAGTGTGTGGATGCCTTGATTGATTGACTGATTTTTAATGGTATGTCAATCCGTTTAGCCTAATTTTATGGCTAGAGTGGTATCATACACTTCTCAGATATCCAAACCTGGATACTCATCATCAGAAACAGTTTAGTGTTATATCTAGGTCCCCCCTTTGATGTAGGATCTTAAAATTCTGCTAGGCACCGGCGTTTCTACACCCGCAAAGGAAACACTGGCTTTACGGCTTGCGCAAATTGTGAAATATATTTTTTACTCCATACAGAATTATCTCCCTTTTATATATTCATTCGTGCGTTTTTCTCTGATGTATCATAAATAGAAACATAATAGAAAAGATGAAACGAACTCTTTCAAAGAAAATGAAGACACAACAAACATGAATACCAGTAAATGAATACAATACATCAGATAGAATTGTCTAAGTACAAACATCTAATTCATAATACATGTCATGTTTTTTGAGTCTAGAAAGCAATAAACAGTTATTGGAAGATGTCCTTTCTTCTCGCCAAATAACAGGAAACAATTATAGTTAATATTATAGGTAACAGTTATAGGGGAAAACACCAATCTCTCTGAATCCTTCTCTATCAAACATTGTGGCATGCCAGTGTAGGGATCATCGTAATATTTTCTGAGATAATGAATTAATATTTTTATTGACTGATCTATTACAGTTATTATCAGACAGCAGGTATTCATTTTAGGATTCAAAATGACTCTGACCTGATTTGAGACATGAAATAGTTTTATGTTGAGTAGTGGGCGTATAAAGAAAAAACATTGTTAGAGAAATATGCATGGATGTTGCTAATGGTTATCAGCATGAAAATGGAATCGGCGAGCCTAGTTCAATATTCGCCCGCGACGTTATTCATCATTTCAAAATGTTATTCTTTGGAAAGACAAGGGTCATTTTCTTTCAGCTCACACAGCTATGGGTAAAATAGTATAGGCAGCGTGAGTTCCTAAGTTTAGTATGAAATGTTCTAATAGAAGAGCAATTCTGAATTCTCAATTAGGAAATTGCCTCTAACATATTATGATATTGTCATTAAACATTTTGGGGGCAACTCTAAGGACAACACTGATCCAGATCAGCCTCCCCCCTTGCCATTCCCTTCAACACATTTGCTATATAAAGGGAAGACTTGATGCATAGGTAAATGTCTGCTTTTCATAAATCTTTCATTTGATCCAAACGCATCACCAGAAAACACGAGCATTTATATATACTCTCTATTGCTAGAAAGTACACTACAAATCATTTTTTTAAAAAGTAAGTAAAATCGTCTAGATCCAAAATACCAAGATTTATATTTTTAGTGTAAACATCATACAGTCAAAATGTATATTACTTGTATTTTATCCATTACAAACTTTACAGTTCTGGATTCTGTAAAACAAAGGAAATCAGGACATTTGTGTATACGATAAATATAGCATATATATATAATAATATATATATATATAATATATTATATATATATATATATATATATATATATATTATATATATGATAGATGATATGATGTTGTGTGTGTGTGTATGTAGTGTGTGTGTATGTATGATGTGTGTGTAAATCTATCTAATCTATCTCTCTTCCTCTTCTCTATATATATATATATTATATATATTATATATAAAATTATATATATATATAGAGAGAGAGAGAGAGAGAGAGAGGGCATCTTCCATGGTATTGTTTTCCTGGCAGATGTCCTGACAAAGTTTCTTTTTGGAAATAAAATACTTGGGTTGACAAAGTGAGTTCAAGAGATACAATTGGTTCAATGTCTTTTTTCCGACTGCTCTAAAACCCAACCCAAGCCAATGATGAATAAATAGATTATGTGATTTCTAGTTATCAAGGCTGCGAGTTCTCCCTCTTGCTCTTCTCTCTTTCTCTATTCTCTCTCTCTCTCTTTCTCTATTCTCTCTGTCGGTCTCACTTACTTTCTCTCTCTCTCTTCTCTCTCTCTCTCTCTCGTTCACTTTTCTTTCTTTCTCTCTCTCTCTCTCTCTCTCTCTTCTTCTGTCGGTCTCACTTTCCTTCTCTCTCTCTCTCTCTCATCTCTCTCTCTCTCCACTTTCTTTCTCTTCTCTCTTTCTCTTCTCTCTCTCTCTCTCTCTCTCTCTCTTTCTCTCTCTCTCGGTCTCACTTTCTTTCTCTTTCTCTCTCTTTCTTCCTCTCCTCTCTCTCTCTCTTTAAGATGGTATCGATACAATCAGACGTATGAATTTGCACAAATTGATTTCCTTTTATTTCTAGAGGTGCATGATAAATGACAGGAAGTGTATATAGTTTAACGGTTATCATCTTTGAAAATCAAGTCAGGAGAGAGTTCAATTCATGGACGAGACTTTTCGAAATTTACTTCGCGCTAATGCCCTTCTGAAAAAATATGATTCCATTCCTACTCTACCTGCGCTCTCTAAATTTATTAAACTGATTTTAAGAGAAGAGAAAAACAAAAATGAAATATGAATTCAAAATAGAGTATATATTTGAAACCCCAGCCCAAAGATACTTGCTTCTAAAAAATGATGGATTGAAAACATGGAAAATCTATCGCTAGTCTAGGGTCATTTTCTATGAATAACACACGACATCATCAATTTTAATCGTCTGTCACATATAGTTCCTGAGGGATACGATAGTAATATAAGACCAGAGACTAGAAACAGATACTGAGCAAAATACGTGATCAACTTGCTCTTGGAGTTTAATGCAACCCGTAATCACCAACCATTATCCTAGTAGAGATCAATAGTATTCTTACTCAAGTGGACTTAGAATATGTAACTGTATCCACTGCAGAAAGTTTTCCCCACCACCAAAATTAATGTTGTTCTGAATATGACACCAACTTGCATCTAATGCTTTTGAGCGCGTGGAGTATCCTCTAAAAGAATTGTTCATACAAACAAAAACACTACACAAAAATGTAAATATGACGTACAAAGAATGGAATACCAAACATCTAATAATAAAAGAATTCTAGTCGGATAAATAAACTAAATCAATCAATCAGCCAGAGTATTTTGTATCCTTTATGGTCCTAGTTGTGATAATCGGGAATGTTTTCTGAATGCAACGTACTGTAATTATAATAACGTCGATTGTCAAATGTCAGTGAATAAACTAAATGGGCACGAGTGTTATCTAAATCTTTCTATTCATCTTGTTAACTGTTGTGAATATAAGAAGAACTTTTGTAAATTGTTTTAACCTTTTTCAGAACCCCACTGCCAAATACTTTTTTGAACAAGATATATATTGAAAAGCAGCAGTTTCATTGGTTATATATATGGCTTCCATTAGCAAGTAAGATTACACGATGATGGCTGGTTTTTTCGAGATCGTGACGGGCTGCTGAAGTTTGGTGGGCTGGGGAAGTGGAAGAACGTCCGGTTGAAAGGAAAAAAGTTGCCCAACCAAGTGGAACTAAATTTGAGATTGTTATCGTCTGTGAGATTTGTCTGAGTTCAGTTGTTGTCTTGTAGTTGGTGCCTCCCTCTTAGGGTCGGTCTAGGTCGAGGGCAGAGTTTGACTGTAGGTTACGGGTTGGCAGTGAAGGGGTTGCGAAATCTCAGCGCACCAGAAATACGAATTTATTGACCGTTCAATGAAAAGAAACTCCACGCCGATTCCGCTTCCTTCTTGTGGAAGCTTTTTAAATTCATTTGATCCGATCATTGTTCTCTGATCTTTTCCTGTTCCAACATTTTCTTCTTCTTCTTCTTCTTCTTCTTCTTCTTCTTCTTCTTCTTCTTCTTCTTCTTCTTCTTCTAACGTTATTGTTAGTTCTGGTATTACCGTCTTTTACTTTTCTTCCATTCTTCGTTCATAATGAAAATTGTTGTTGTTGTTGTTTTGTTGTTGTTGCTGCTGCTCTTCTTCTTCTTCTTCTTTCTTCTTCTTCTTCTTCTTCTTCTCTTCTTCTTCTTTCTTCTTCTTCTTCAGAAGCATAACCTTTCTATTCTCACTGCTTTACCCTTTTCTTCTCCTCTTCCTTAATTCTTTTGTCTTTCCTTCTATTTCTACTGTATAACTTATAGCATTACCTTTTCTCTTTAACTCTTTCTCCCGCCATTTTCCTTTACTATTTTCCTCCTCCTTCTACCTCTCCTCATTTTTATTCATTTTCTTCTTCTATTACCAACACCTCTTTTCTATTCCTCATTTCTTCTACTAGTTCTTTCTTTCTCTTGTCTTCATTTTAAAAAGAAATTTGCTTTCTCCTCTTTTTTCTCCTTCTCTTTAAGATCTCTTTGTCCCAGAATACATTTTTTTCTGCTGTAGTGTAATGGTTAGTAAGCTAGGCTGGCAACGATTACTAGTAAGTTAGAGTCTCACTGGGTGCCCATACAGCAAGCTTTTATAACCTTTTCTGTTGTTGTTGCTGCTAACTTTTTCATCATCATCATTACCAACAAAAACATCATTGCGTCATCATCAAAATCCTTTTCTTATGCGACTATTGATCGCCGCTATTTTTTCACCATCATCATTTTTTTTTCTGATATTGCTGCAGTAACTACATTAATTCACCATCATCATTATCATCAGGATCATGATCATGATCATCATATTCTTCTGCTGTTGCTGTTTGATGTTGCTGATGTCTTCTTCTTCTTCTTTCTTCTTCTTCTCTTCTTCTTCTATTATTATTTATTATTATTATTATATTATTATTATTATTAATTATTATTATTATTTTCTTTTCTCTGCCTCTCTCTCTCTCTCTCTCTCTCTCTCTCTCTCTCTCTCTTCTCTATCTTATCTATCTCTATCTCTCTCTGATGCTGCTGTTGTTACTGACTGTGCAGCTGCATTTTATGCTATTTTTTGTTATTTTTCAATCATTTTATCCTCTACTTTTTTTTTATATTCTAGTAGCTTGTAGCTTACACTGGAAATAGAGTGACGCAAATCTCTTCCACCATCACCCCACTTTTATATCATTATTATTATTATTTATTATTATTATTATTATTATTATTTATTATTATGTTGGACAATTTCTCTTTTTAGCTGATTTAGCCATTATCCTCGCACACTGCCAGTTCTTCTCTTCTTTACTCAACTCTCCCTCTCTCGTCTGTCTTTGACTCGTTTGTCTTTTGATTTCTCTCGGATTAATCCAATTTTTCCTTTTTGTCCCCTACCCACACCCTTCTTCGCCATTTTCCCTCTTCCTTCCTCTCCTCATTAATTCTCTTTCTTTACTGTAGTTTTCCCTTTTGTTATGACATCCAATTCAAATCCAATCCTTTTTAAACAGCTTCACCTGTCTATTTACGTAGCTTGAGAATCAAACATTTTATAGTACTTGACTGACATTGATGCTGGTCGAAAACTAGTTTTTTTTTTTTTTTATATTGAAGCTTGGACGAAGCCAGACGAGTTAAACGACGCTTCGGGTTATGAACCAAACGTACAAAAAAAAACTTTCTTTCTTTTTTTACTTCTTTTCTTAAATCAGCACACATTTGTAACTTTTGATTTTCAAAGAATAAAAATGGACGTAAGCATAAGATAGGAATAAAGAAAATTTTCGAGTTTATTTGGCTTCCTAACAGGATGGTCTATAGAAATAGTTTCGAAAGATATATGAAGAAACGAAAACAAAGATATCTCAAAGATATTGACCTTATGATACGCGGTTTTTCATAAGAAAACAGCCATTTTCGAATAGGAATAGTTACTTTAAAAATATAATCTTGTACTAACTATTTGTATTCGATAAAACTTGAATGAATATAGTGAACAACCGAATTAGAGAAGGTCTATAATGCTCATTTCTTTAACCACTCTTCCAGATTTTTTTGTCCTATCCGACGATCTTTGGAATAAAGCTTCCTCTACCGAGATACAACAGTTTTTTCTCCAAATGGGTATCCATATCTTGAAGATTGGTTGTGTGAGTCCGATCCGATTACGTATAAATACATTACATTTCATAATTTCCACGAAAGACGCCTTAACATTTGAAACAGCTCTCGTAAGGCTACTTCGGGAGTTTCCGTAATTTAATGCTATTTACACATAAAATGCGATTGATATATCTCTGTGTGTTTTCTTCATTTGTACAAATCAGTTTCATCTTCAATATTTTTTTTTTTTAAGTATGTTTCAATTTTTCCATAAAATTTATATTCGATGGCTACGCTTTGACTTAATAATGTTTGTTTTTTTAACTTATTTATTGAATTTTACATATTCAAAAAAAAGCATAAATAAATTAAATAAAATTTTTAGAAAATTAATAACTATTCTACATTTCATATGTATTTATTTAATGTTTTTGTATGTTTATTGTTTTTTTTAATAATCAGTTTAATAACAAATCGCCTCATTTATCTTTTTTTCAAAATATAGTTAATTATTGAATTGAATTTCTTAACCTAAGATCATTATATGTGATGTCATTTCCTCTACCATAGACGAAAGGAATTGTCTACCCCTCGACCGTTGATAATGGAATGTTTTTTTTTTTCGTGTGCGATTTTTATGGGGCCATATCCTGCGAGGTCGACCTTGCTAATTTCTCGTGGTAATGTATCTGCAAGACTAACTTGATGACGCATACCAGTTTATTCTATTATTTTTTCCTCTACCAGGCTTTGCCGGGTAGCGCTTCTAGTATATTAATATAAGTTGCGAGATAAGGATCCATGTCGTCTGAAGATTTTCCTGAAAGTTTAAGTTCTGGAGTTTGTGGCTAGGATCTTTCGCATGATTGCGTTATTTTAAACTTTTTTTATAATATTTAAAAACCAAAATTCTTTATGTAATTTAAAACAGTATATATATATATATATATATATAATATATATATATATATATATATATATATTATATATAATATATATATATTAAACATTTTAAATTATTTCAAACATTAAATATATTTCAAAACATTTTCATGTTTACGCAACTGAGGTCGCAGGGGAGAAGTCGAAAATATTGTTATTTTGAAATTTTGGAATTAAATGATAAATGTTGTTGCACTACACACGAGGTATGTATTTACCAATAAGATTTTGAATGGTATTTCCAGATTGCCTTACTGCGACATAGTAAAGTGAGATGGGTTGGGAAATATAATCTATATACTAGTAAATTTAGTTCTGCGCGAGGTCAGAAAGATAAATTCTGGGGAGAGATTGTTCAATTATACATACCTGGCGTTAATCCAAATGTAAAATTTCACATAGTTTGATTATTTTCTTCTGCATCCAGTCATTCTAATAATGTGTTAGCCCTTCTCCCCAGAAATTTATCTTCGACTCCGCCAGAACTAAATTTTACTAGTATATAGATTATATTTCACCACCATCTACTTGTCTATGTCGCAGTAGGCTTTGAATTTCCATCAAATCTATGGTGAAATAAATTTTATCACCACAATTTAGATTTAATTTCCAAAATTTCAATACAAATATTTTTCGATCTTCTCCCCTGCGACCTCATTGCGTTAAACATAAAATGTTTGAAAATATATTTAAATGTTTGAAATACATTTAAATGTTTATATATATATATATATATATATTATATATATATATATATTATATATATATTATATATATTATATATATATCTGTTAAATTACATAAAGAATGTTGTTTTTAAAGTATATATAAAAAAAAGTAAAATAACGCCAATCATCGCGGACAGATCGTGCCACAACTCGAACTTAACTTTCAGAAATCTTCAGACGAATGGCATCCTTATCTCGCAATATTTATATACTAGAAGCGGCTACCCGGCAAAGGCCTGGTAAGAGGAAAAAATAATAGAATAAACGTGGTTTAATGGTCATCAAGTTAGTCTTGCAGATCATTACCACAGAATTAGCAAGTTCGATCCTCGCAGGATGCCCATAAAAAATCCACACGAAAAAAAAACATTCCATTATTCGTCGTAGGGTAGACAATTCTTTTCGTCATGGTAGAGCGAAATGAACATCCTACTAATGATCTAGTAAGAAATTCTAAATTCAATAAATTAAATATAATTTTTAAAAAAAGATATAAATGAGGCGATTTGTTAAACTGATATTAAAAAAAACAAATTAACATACAAAACATTAAATAAATACAGTATTTGAATTAGAATAGTTATTTAATTTTCTAAAATTTTATTTATATTTATTATTCTTTTTTTTTTTGTAATATGTAAAATTCAATAAATAAGTAAAAAACTTACATTATTAATTCCAAAGCGTAGCCGATCGAATATGAAATTATTAGGTAAAAAATGAAACATACCTTAAAAAAAAATATTGAATGAACTATTTTGGTACAATGAGAAAACACACAAGAGATAATCATCAATCGCATTTTATGTGTAAAATAGCATTAAATTACGGGAAACTCCCGAAGTAAGCTTACGAGAGCTGTTCAAATGTTAAGGGTCTTTTTCGTGAAATGTATGAAATGTAATGTTTTTATACGTAATTATCGGGACTCCCACAACGCATGCTCAAGATAATGATACCCATTTGGGAGAAACGAACTTGTATCTCGTAGAGGAAGCTTTATCAAGATCGTCGATAGGACAAATAAAATTGCGAAGAGTGTTAAGAAATGCAGCATTATAGACCTTCTAAATTCGTTTGTTCACTATTTATTTTCATTTCAAGTATTTTTATCTAATAAATGTTAGTACAAAGATTATATGTTTTTAAAGTACTATTCCTATTCGATAAATGGCTTTGTTTCTTTATGAAACGCGTATCATAAGTGTCATATCTTTGGATATCTTTGTTTTCGTTTCTTCATATGATCTTTCGAACATTTCTTTTAATAGACATCCTGTGTAGGAAGGCCAATAAACTCGAAATTTTTTTATTCTATCTTTGCTTCGTCGCATTTTTTATTTCTTTGAAAATCAAAAGTTACAAATGTTGTGCTGATTTAGAAAAGAAGTAAAAAAGAAAGAATAGTTTTTTTTTTGGTACGTTTGGTTCATAACGGCCGAAGCGTTCGTAACTCGTCTGGCTTTCGTCCAAGCTTCAGATTATAAAAAAAAAAAACTTAGTTTTTCGACAGCAGTCAATGTCAGTCAAGTAACATTAAATGTTTGATTCTCAAGCTACGTAAATGAGCAGGTGAAGCTGTAAAAAAGGATGTGATTTGAATTGGATTGTCATAACAAAAGGGAAAAATTACGTAATATGGAAGATGAGTTAATGAGGAGAGGAGGACGAGGGAAATGGCGAAGAAGGGTGTGGGTAGGGAGAACAAAAAGGAAAAATTGGATTAATCGCGAGGAGAAATAAAGAACAACGGTAAGACAGAGAGAAGAGGGGAGGTGAGTAACAGAAGAGAGAACTGGCAGTGGTGCGAAGGATTATGGCTAAATCAGCTAAAAGAGAATTGTCGCAACTAATATAATATAATATAATAATAATAATGAATATATTATAATGAATAAAGTGGGGGTGATGGGGGAAGAGATTTGCTGTCACTCTAATTTCCAGTGTAAGCTACAAGCTACTATTGATATAAAAACAAGTAGAGGATAAAATGATGAAAAATAACAAAATAGATAAAATGAGCGCACAGTCAGTACAACAGCAGCATCAGAGAGAGATAGCGATAGATAGATAGAGAGAGCGAAGAGAGAGAGAGAGAGAGAGAGAGAGAGAGAGAGAGGGAGATAAGAGAATAATAATAATAATAATAATAATAATAAAATAATAATAATAATACATAATAATAATAATAATAGAGAAGAAAGAAGAAGAAGACGAGAAGAAGAAGAAAATCAGCAACATCAAACAGCAACAGCAGAAGAATATGATGATCATGATAATGATCCTGATGATAATGATGATGGTGATTAAATGTAGTTACTGCAGCAATATCGAAAAAATGATGATGGTGAAAAAATAGCGGCATCAAATAGTTTTCGCATAAGAAAAGGATTTTGAATGATGACGGCATTGTGTTCTTTTGTTTGTAATGATGGATGATGAAAAGTCTTAAGCAGCAAGCAACACAGAAAAGGGTATAACGCTTTGGCGTGTATGGGGCCCAGTGAAGACTCTACTTACTAAGTAATCGTTGGCAGCCTAGCTTACACCATTAACACTAACAGCAGAAAAATGTTATTCTGGACAAAGAATCTTAAAAGAGAAGGAGAAAAAGAGGAGAAAGCCATTTCTTTTTTAAAATGAAGAGCAGAGAAAGAAAAGAATAGTAGAAGAAATGAGGATAGAACAACGAGGATGTTGGTAAAGAAGAAGAAAAATGATAAAATGAGGAGAGGTAGAAGAGGAGGAGAAAATGTAAGGAAAAATGGGGAAGAAGAGGTTAAAGAGAAAAGGTATGCCATAAGTTTATACGTAGAATTAGAAGGAAGATACAAAAAGAAATAAGGATGGAGAGAAGAAAAGGGTAAAGCAGTGGAGATAGAAAGGTTATGA
>CM042145.1:3411888-3421178 GCA_023376005.1 Doryteuthis pealeii | reverse complement strand
ACTTTAAAACTTAGCATACTAAGTATACGATATCGTTATCTATTTTGTTATTTAATTTTCTAATACTCGAATTAGTCATTTTTTCCATTTTTTCCAAAATACATTTGCAATTAACTCGTTTTAAAACGATGGCCAATTAGAGTTAACATTTTCTTGAAAGTTAATTTACATTCGTCAGATAGTCTTTAAGTTTAATGTGTATTACTTATACCAATTTTTTTGTATGTGATTTCTAATCAGATATTATTCATTATATATATAATATATATATATATTATATATATATATATATCATATATATATATATATATTATATATGTGTGTGTGTGTGTGTGTGTGTATAATATATATATATATATATATATATATATTATATATATATTATATATATTATATATATGTATGATGTTAATGTACTATATATATATATTTTGAATAAAGTTAGGGAAAGAAAGAATAATCCAACGGTTGTTGCTAACAGTCAGTTTTCTCGTAGGATAAGCAAGAAACTGGACATTTACTATAGCACCGATGATTTTATGTCTTCTCTATCCTAACACACATACACGCACACACACATGCACCACCACAAATACACACACACACAACACACACACCACACACACACAAACACATATATATATTTATATATATATTATATATATATATATATCCACAGACCAGTTCGACGTATTACGTCTCTCCGATGTGGCTGTTCAAGCGGATTGAAACTTGAACGACCTTTTCATCCAGTCAGAGGCTCTAACCACCGTGATATCAGCATTACCCACTAGCAGCGAATTTCTACTTGTTCGAACATCGTGAAGACAGAATAAATTCATCCTCACTCTCGTATTTTTTTCACTTTTTAATCATTTTTCTTTAATATATATATATTATATATATATATTTTATTATATATATATATATATATATATATTGATATTATATGAAAAAGCACCAGTCGAAAGGGGCTCTTAAGTTTCTTCCTTTTTTTTCTTTGTCGTTCCCTTTCTTTTTACTATTCAAAATTGCTGATTAATAAAAGTATGTTTATTTTTTTAAAAATTATATATAAATTTCAGCTATACCAAGAATTCGTTTTTATATATATATATACTATTATATTATATATTATATATATATATATATATATATATTATACCATCTCATATATATTATATATATAATATTATATATATATATATATATACCTATATATATATATAAATTCATTCAGACACAGTGTTTCGACGTTTTTCCCATCTCTTCAGTGTCGCTAGACACAGCAAACTACTCTTGACCAGGAAGAAACCCGACTGACTTACGTTCCGTGCGATTCGTTAACCACTCGGGCCATTTGACAGCTGCCGTAAAGGGGTGTTGTTATAAAACTATTAAAATACATTACATTTGGTTTATGTATACTTTACGCATCACTAGAGAGATTCCAGTATGTAAACAGACGATCATTTGCTTTATGCTGGCAGTGAAGTTAATCTAAGTCACCCCTAGAGAGCTCTACCGAAGTTTTTGGAAGCAGATATAGTCGGCCCGGCGGGGCGCTTCCCCCGAACACGCCTCGCGTGTCCATGTCTCAAGTTTACCGTCGCGTGGTACGACCGCATAGTCAATCATAGGACACTATGTTGCGGACAAAAAGCGATTAAAAAAAAATCTTATTTGAAATAATGAAAGAAAGTTTAATTAATGAAAATTTCTTTGGAGATCATAGCTCTCTTCACCTTAACTTATCAGTACACTGTGGATTAATATTTGACTGTTTTTGCTTATATATTGTTCAAAGTGGTATAAATGTTATTCTTTTATAGATTGACCTTTCGGTGGAGTTAGATACGCTGACTGTATTCCCTGAGTATGACACTAAAAGCATCCAGTTACTGAGCTCCAAATTTTAGAGCTTACGTAACAGTAAAGTACACCTTCATTGTCATTGCTTCCAGATCCACCTGACTGAGTTAAAAGGTATTTTTAGTAAGTGTTCATTTCATATATCCCCCAGCAAAGATTATAAACGTACATGTATGCACTTTCCTAAAAATGTAGGAATAAAGTATTCCAGGCAGTTTTTCATCCCTTATGTTAATCAAACCAATCACAATTGTTTTCCATCTCAGTATCCTTAACGAAAGAGTGGTTGTCCTTATCAAAAACCCATCTATCTTACCTATACATACTTACATACACCATATATATATAATATATTATATATATATATATATATATTATGGCAGAAATGTGCTTTTTAATTTTAAGTCCAGACCTAATTTTTGAAAGTTATTCATTATGTTTAATTAGGCGCGGATTTAAAATGAAAAAAATTAACTTTCAAAAAAAAATTAGGTCTGACTAAAATGTTAAAAAGCACATATCTCCAAATATTACTGTCGGGCTGAAAATAGCTAAAAGTTGTTTCATATTATATATATATATATATATATATATATATATAATATTATATATTAGATTGACTTGATTTTACTGATTTTGCTAGTTTATATTGTCTTCTAAAAATGTGATAGATTAATATTTAAATCAGATGATTTAAAAAACCATAATTTGCAAATCTTTTAAAATTATAGAATGGATTACAGTTTTAGTACTTAGAAATGATTTTTTATTTTGTAATCCTACGAAACTAAACTAAGAATAAATAATGCAGATTTCACAGAAATATTTTTCTCTTTATTTGTTGCTTCATTGGCTTTCTGGATTCTGTTTGTTGTTTTAATAAAATCTGGGTTATGCTTTCGAAAAATGAAATCTTGTTTTACGATGATAAAGATATTGTTTTTAGTTTCCAAAATACGACATTAAATTTTCGCGACCATCCTAATATCAGCTTGACTTACAGTTGTAACTCGGCTTGAAACAAAAGTCTGATCTTGTTGTATCGAGTCAAATCCATGACATAAAAACGTGCAGAATCAACGACTGACTATATCGTTAGTCATGTGGATGGCAGATTTAAAAAAATACTATATAAGAAGATATTGAATTACAATTTAGAGATGAACAGATAGTAGCAGGATAAAATTATTAAGTATTCATTAAATAATATTCGACAAAGGATGTTTGTGTGTATAGGTTTCGGCTGGGATTATTCTGAATCTGTCCACAGTTTTGAGCTACTGTAGAATATATAGCATAGTTTTTTTTTACTATTTTTTAAAAATATATTACTTTAGTAATTAAACTGCATTTTTTGTTTTTTACGAAAGTATTGCCAATTTACTTTTTCTAATAAAGTTGAAATTCTTTAGATTTTGGTAATACTTGGTACCTGATTAATATGTGGTTTTATGTGTAATATTCCACTAGAATAATAAAACTGTTGGTATATTTTGTTTTAGAAGAAAATTTCATTCTTATAAAAAATATTGGATGGAGAGAACACAGGACAAAACTGTATCTTATCGGTGGCAAAAACCTATCAGTCACCGAATTCCTCAGATACGTTTTGTTTCTCATAGGGGACTCTAATTAAAACATAGTTTATACGTTTAATTGTTATGGGTTTACCTATTTAGGGCCGATACAGTATCTAAGTGCCTGTAAAAACAATAGAATCTGTATACGAATTAAAACCTTTTAGATACCATGATTTCTTAAATCACCTTCACTACTAAGTCGATTTTTTAAGTTATTGGAAGCGCATTAGATGTCACTTGCTTACACATTTACATCATTAGGTATTTACGACGTTACGAAAATACGCAAACTATAATGTTTTATAATAAATAGCTAAATGTATACATCTACGTGGGGTAATGGATCAGGACCTAAATCAGACTCTTATTTTTTTTTTCTCAATTAAAAAAAAATCACACACCGTCATTGTTACAATATCAGAGAGATATTTCTTTAAGATGGCATACAACAACCCAGAGATGAGGAGAAAAACATATAAAATATAAGGAAGCAATCACCTTTAATATGAGAGATAATAGCCTATTGATATAAGTTGCGGCCAAAGCCTCAAAGATTCAGGGAAACGCCTTGAAGATGAGAAGCAAAAGCCTTAAGATTGAGAAGGGTTAAAGTCTTGAAGATGAGAATCAAACGTCATAAAGATATGGAGACAACCTCCTTCTAACTTAAACGTACAAACACCTTGAAGATAAGAGACAAACACCTTGAAGATGAGTAAGCAAAGACCTAGCTTGAGACATATTCCTTGAAGATGACAAAATGTGTTTACTTTCTATTGCATATGACATCAAAAACCAATTCATAGACAATTCTCGCGAACAGTTGCAGAATTAAACGTCAACCATCCAGCAGTTGTTCGACATTTTCAATAAATTCGAAGATTTAAAATATCACTGGGCCTATATATGCTGCATGAGCTGAATGAAAAATGTGTAAAATCCTCCATTACTTAGCCTGCTTTCGTTCTTAATATCAATATATAATTAGACGTCTACCTTAAAAGCCGTACGTAGTTGTTTTACTCTGGTATACAGATGCGAAAATAAATGTACGAAATTAGTTTATGAACTCAACTTTTCTTTCCATGTCATTTTTTGGTAGTACCCGATACTATTATGATGAAAATATCTAATATTGAGATTCAATAACAGGTCTGTTTTCTTTCCATAAGGTTATAGACAACGTTATTTCCTGACACGTGTTTATGTCATGGGATTTGAAAGAGGGTAAACAAGATCAGCTCAATGTTTTTATATATTTTATCAATTTTAATTTTTATCTAATGAAATTATTATTCTGTGAAAATTCTTCCAAGCAGTATGTAAAATAAATGTTTTAATTCTAATTAGATAGATATACCTATACGTCCAGAGCCGCCAGCATTTGTGCCGACATTGAAGTACCTATGAAAACGGATTGCCTGGAATTCCGTTGGTGAGGGGTACACAATTCTTCTTATTATCTATAGAGTCACGCATCATGTAAAAAACAGCCATACCGATGTCAAATAAAACAGATTACAATATTTTCAGTTAATTTTTTGGGTGGATTTGAGTCACTCTTGAGGGTCTTTAGGCGCAAGTTTCTTGAGATGACTCAGAAAAGAAAACATTTCGACCATCGTTTTGAAAATTTTACCACCCACTTTATCTCTGCGTTTCAACCTTCCTGTGGATCGGCCGAAAAACAGGAGACACATGAAGTATATTTTTTGAATCAATGAACGCAATTTGATAATTGTAGCCTCCATTAAAATATATTATCTCTCAAAATGCGCGCATTTGGGGCGGGGGTTGCCATATGCGAAATTTATGCGCTTTACTGCCTTCTTTTCAATTATTTTACTGTCTGCTTGATTGACCACTTTTTATTGAATCACCCAACTCTCGTGTTAAGCCTTTCTCGCACTTACCTCGAGAGTTGTTCATTTAACAAGCGTTTCATATAATACGCGATTGCAGCAATCTGTCACAAAAAGAAATTCAAGGATTAGAGATTGAGGGGTGAAAAAGGACACCCATTTTTAGATTCTACAAGACATTAAAATTTTAATAATTCTGACAAATTGTATATGCACAAACTAGAATCTTTCCTAGAAAATTGAGGACACATAAAATTCTCTTGGGACAAACGAATCCCCAATCTTAACCAGAAAACCAAACATAATATTAATTCAACATTGGAAACAATAACTTGTCGTCTAATAATTTATGACTTTCAGTAGACACAAAATGAAAATGAATAAAACAAAAAGATACTGAAAGACTTGGAATCGTTGCCAGAGCAGTTGAATAAGCTGTGAAACATGACGGTAGACAAACGATAGCAATTGACTTACTTCAAAAGGCTCGAAAAAGTGCATGGGGAACTGGAGATTCAGAGAAAGAGGCATATTAATCCAGATGACAGCAATGTTTTGGAGATCAGCCGAGAAATATTTAGAAGAATCCTGGAGAATTCTAAGAAAACTGGGCTGTCACTCAGATTTCACTGAAAGAACACCAGTTTAAAAATCATGTAAGGAGTAAAGATAATATAGATAATACTAAACAAATGACCTAAACTAATTAAAAGAAGTACAAGTCTATCTTCACTCGAAGAAGGATCTACTTAGCAAGCGACTACAATTTGACTATACTCAAAGATTGTACATGCAAGAAACCAAATCTGCCCTGAAAAATAAGACAAGGCATAATACCAATCCAGCGTTAAAAGACTAGTCTAAATTTTAGTTCATAAAATGAAGAACTACAAATTTCGTTGTTCTAAACAGGGAAATAAAATTAAAGTGAAGCAATGAAAAAGTCGGGATAACGACACCGACCTTGCCAGAAACTGGAACACTTATGGACATACAGGTCGGCAGTGATACAATTCGTAATTGGAAGACTTGAAACGGTCCCTAAAGGTGATGGATTAAACTCGGAGAATTCGATATCAGGGACAAGAATTCAAGACTATCATATACTACAACAGTTTTGAATTAAACACAAATGTAGAATAATTACAAGATTCCTTGAGGCGCCGTGCATTACGTTGTTTCCTCGCAGGGAAAGAAATCAGAGACCGTTTCAAGTCTTCCAATTACGATTGGTATCACTGCCACCTGTGTATGTCCCATAAGTTTTCCAGTTTTCTGGCAAGGTCGGTGTCGTTATCCCGACTTTTTCATTCCTTCACTTTAATTTTATTCCTGTTTAGAACAACGAAATTTGTAGTTCTTATTTTATTGAACTAAAATTTAGACTAGTCTTTTAACCTGGATTGTATTGTGCCTTGTCTTATTTTTCAGGGCAGATTTGGTTTTCTGCATGTACAATCTTTGAGTATAGTCAAATTGTAGTCGCTTTGCAAGTAGATCTTCTTCGAGGTGAAGACCTAGACTTGTACTTCTTTTCAATTAGTTTAGGTCATTTGTTTAGTATTATCTATATTATCTTTTACTCCTTACATGATTTTTAACTGGTGTTCTTTCAGTGAAATCTTGAGTGACAGCAAGTTTCTTAGATCTCCAGGATTCTTCTAAATAGTCTAGCTGATCTTAACATTGTTGTTATCTGGATAATATGTTCTTTCTCTGATCTCCAGTTCCCCCATGCTTTTTCGAGCCCTTTGAAGGTATAGTACAATTGCTATCGTTGTCACCGTCATGTTTCACAGCTTATTCAACTCTCTGGCAAGATCCAAGTCTTTAAGTATCTTTTTGTTTTATTTCATTTTCATTTTGTGGTCTACTGAAAAGTCATAATTATTAGACGACAAGTTATTGTTTCCATGTTGATTAATATTATGTTTGGTTTTCTGGTTAAGATTGGGGATTCGTTTGTCCCAGAGAATTTTATGTGTCTCATTTTCTAGGAAAGATTCTAGTTTGTGCATATACAATTTGTCAGAATTATTAAATTTTAATGTCTTGTAGAATCTAAAATGGGTGTCCTTTTCCACCCCCTCATCTCTAATCTTGAATTTCTTTTGTGACAGATTGCTGCAATCGCGTATTATATGAACCTGTTAAATGACAAACTCTCGAGGTAAGTGCGAGAAAGGCTTACACGAGAGTTGGTGATTCATAAAAGTGTCAATCAAGCAGACAGTAAATAATTGAAAGAAGGCAAGTAAAGCGCATAAATTTCGCAAATGGCAACCCCCGCCCAAATGCGCCATTTGAGAGATATATATTTTAATGGAGGCTACAATTATCAAATTGCGTTCATTGATTCAAAAAATATCACTTCATGTGTCTCTGTTTTCAGGCCGATCCACAGGAAGGTTGAAACGCACGAGTAAAGTGGGTGGTATTTTCACGTGTCGAAATGTTTTCTTTTCTGAGTCATCTCAAGAAACTTGCGCCTAGACCATCAAAGTGACTCAAATCCACCCCGAAAAATTAACTGAAAATATTGTAATCTGTTATTTGACAATCGGTATGGCTGTTTACATGATGCGTGACTCTATAGATAATAAGAAGAATTGTGTACTCACCAACCGGAATTCAGGCAATCCGTTTCATAGGTACTTCAATGTAGCGGCACAAATGCTGGCGGCTCTGGACGTTATAGTATAATCTTATCTAATTAGAATTAAAACATTTATTTACATACTGCTTGGAGATTTTCACAGAATAATAATTTCATTAGATAAAAATTAAAATTGATAAATATATAAAAACATATGAGCTGATCTTGTTTACCTATTTCAAATCCCATGACATAAAACGTGTCAGAAATAACGTTGTCTATAACCTTATGGAAAGAAAACAGACTGTTATTGAATCTCAATATTAGATATTTTCATCATAATAGTATCGGGTATCAAAAATGACATGAGACAAGAAAAGTTGAGTTCATAAACTAAATTTCGTACATTTATTTCGCATCTGTATACAGAGTAAAACAACTACGTACGGCTTTTAAGGTAGACGTCTAATTATATATTGATATTAAGAAACGAAAGCAGGCTAAGTAATGGAGGATTTTACACATTTTTCATTCAGCTCATGCAGCATATATAGGCCCAGTGATATTTTAAAATCTTTCGAATTTATTGAAAATGTCGAACAACTGCTGGATGGTTGACGTTTAATTCTGCAACTGTTCGCGAGATTGTCTATGAATTTGGTTGATGTCATATGCAATAGAAAGTAAACACATTTTGTCATCTTCAAGGAATATGTCTCAAGTCTAGGTCTTTGCTTACTCATCTTCAAGGTGTTTGTCTCTTAATCTTCAAGGTGTTTGTACGTTTAAGTTAGAAGGAGGTTTGTCTCCATATCTTTATGACGTTTGATTCCTCATCTTCAAGACTTTAACCTTCTCATCTTTAAGGCTTTTGCCTTCTCATCTTCAAGGCGTTTCCCCTGATCTTTGAGGCTTTGGCCGCCTTATATTCAAGGCTATTATCTCTTCATATTAAAGGTGATTGCTTCCTTATATTTATATGTTTTCTCCTCATCTTCTGGGGTGTTGTATCCCCATCTTAAAGAAATATCCTCTGATATTGTAACAATGACGGTGTGTGATTTTTTTTTTTAATTGAGAAAAAAAAAAAATAAGAGTCTGATTTAGGTCCTGATCCATTACCCGACGTAGATGTATAATTTAGCTATTTATTATAAACATTATATTTGCGTAATTTTCGTACCAGTAATACCTAATGATGTAAATGTGTAAGCAAGTGACATCTAATCGCTTCCAATACTTCAAAAATCGACTTAGTAGTGAAGGTGATTTAAGAAATCATGGTATCTAAAAGGTTTTAATTCGTATACAGATTCTATTGTTTTTACAAGGCACTTAGATACTGTATCGCCCATAAATAGGTAAACCCATAACAATTTT
>CM042145.1:3391888-3406888 GCA_023376005.1 Doryteuthis pealeii | reverse complement strand
GACTCTACGCTGAATCTGTTGGTAAGACTCCGATTCTGTGGAGGATGGGCTACCCCATCATTGGTATTTCCCCCGTGTCTACTCCGACCAAGTGTGGTATTAAATGTTAGTGCTCCATCTATGGATCAAATAAATCTGTTTTAAAAGTATTCATACTATAATGGTCCATCTGAATATTAACGTACAATGATCGCAATTTTCCTAACCTTAAGGTATAAAATAACCTTAGACAGGTTGAAATGGCGTTAAATCAATTAATCAATAAATCTTTCTTTACTATTCAATTTAAAAAATAATTTTAATAAATAATTTGGAATAATATTTCATTGTTCTTTAATAATATAAGAAAAAAATCAAAAACTAAACCAGCACTCACATGCACATTCAGACTACTTGCCACAACGAGGTTAGCAATCTCTTCCGATTCTGTAATTTTGAATTTAAAAACAACATGAATGATTGATAATGTTTATTTGGTGATAAAAAGTAATTTTAGTTGTTGTTATTAGAATGAAATTTAACAGATTTTTTTTCAGTTCAATTGATCGCTGAATGTAATTAATTATCTTTCCTCAAGCAATCAGACAATTACATTACCTCTGCTAGATTTTCAACCACACAGTTGGAAATTTAAAAATACATTTAAGAAAAAGAATACTTTAAAACTTTGATACTTTTCAGACGAAAATGCAATTCTTCTTTTTTATTTACACATTCAGATTCGGTAAATCACCTCCTTATTAAATGACAAGCCTCTGAAATTAGTAGACCAGTTCATATATCTTGGTAGTAAATATTTACTGAAAGTGATGCTAGCATTAGTAAAGTATATACTGTAATTGTCAATTTATCGACATTATGGATATATGATGTCTGATAAAATAAAATAGGGATTCTTCCCAGCCGTATCCCTGTTAATACAACATTATTTTTGCGCCACTTGGACTCTAACGAACGGTCTTAAGAAAAGGTTAAAAGGGAACAACTCTATGATTTTGTGTACTGTTTGGAACAAATCCTGGAATTAGCATCCTACAAAACAGCAGCTGTACAGCCATTTACCTCACATTTAACAAAACATGCTGGATACTGCTAGAGAAGCAAAGACAAACGTATAAGCCACGTTCGCGTTTGGACTCCTACACTCTGATACACCAGTCTTGGCTGTTCAATAAAAAAACCTTCATCTGCTCAGTGTGATAGTCGACAGGAACCAACGGTAAGAGAGACAGACAGACAAACAGACACAGAGAGAGAGAGAGAGAGAGAGAGAGAGAGAGGAGAGAGAGAGAGAGAGAGAGAGAGAGAGAGAGAGAAACTGATGATGGTGAATAATCATTTTACTGGAGCTAGACTGAATAATTGAAATTTTTATTTAATCATCTGGAATTCAATAGGCCAGTGACTTTTGCTGTTGAACAATGTTACAGAGAAATACCAAGTTTTGGTTCAGTGGATATAATGACTCTATCCACTACTTACACTATTTCTAACCCATTCACTAAGCGTCTGTTCATTAACACTTTATGCTTATTTTCAAAAGGTGGCCATAATGACAGGAGGACTTTCATAACAGGGCCTTAAAAATATAAGAAAATTTGGAAAACATGTAGTGGGTACATTCGCTAGTCATATCTGTTTGATTTTCATTGTATGGGATTTACGCACAGAGAAACAAAAAAAAATTGAGTTGAATTTGTAGTGCTCATAGTTATATATATATACATATGATTCTAGAATATGCCGATATTTTCAGCAAGAGGTATATGATTATTGAACCACTTAATCACAAGCAAGATGTGACACAAGTGCTATTTTCCTTTTCCTAGACTGGCAAGTAGTCCATCCTACAATTTAAAATCTACGTAAGCTACCCTACTAATTAGCCATAATTGGGTGATAGAATAGATTTATGTCTTTCTCGAAGGGCATTAGCGCGAAATGAAACTCAAGCAGCCTTATCTTAGACTCAAACTCTGGTCACCGATTTCATTTACTACGACAATGGTGATTACGCCTAATAATCAATTATATATTAGATGTGAAGCAAAATTAGCAAGGCAAAATGAATAAGAAAAAGTTTGAAAAATATGGGTTGCCTCAGTCTTTTTCGTGAGGAGGGTTTACCTAGTATTTGAAATCCTGCTCAAAGGATTTTAGATTAAAATGGATCTGGAATCTCGAATTTATCCACAGAGCATATAAGACGTATCCCTGTAGGGGTGTCCTCTTTGTGATGAATGGTGGGTAGAGTACATAAAATATTGAGAAATAAATGAATTCAAAACGAACCATTCTACCAACAGACCACGTATCTTAAATCCAATATATCGGAATAGTAA
Organism: Doryteuthis pealeii; assembly: GCA_023376005.1. NCBI lineage: Eukaryota > Metazoa > Mollusca > Cephalopoda > Myopsida > Loliginidae > Doryteuthis > Doryteuthis pealeii. The sequence continues at coordinate 3,404,546 of CM042145.1, read as the reverse complement.
AGAAGTTCGAAAGTCTATGGCAGCACCTGTCTTAACAGAAAGGAAAAGAAATATGCCCGAAAGCCTCTGGTACGTAGCTAGTTTGCGATTCTCATCCTATTTGGCGACGACGCCTAGGAGTATTGCCGATTCAATCAAGCTGCCACCAAACAAGGCGTCGCTACAGGTTGTATCAAATAAGAGAAAGTTCGTTTTGGAACGGGAAAATATTTGATGTCATACGGTCTATTGCTATCACCTAAATCTAATCTTCCAGATTCCTGCTGCGAGGAAAAAGCGGCTGCGTCCAGACAAAGCATGATGACAATCGAATTGTGGAACATAATTAACTGTCTACTGTGTACTCAATTATTAAGCGCCTGATATTTATTCATCATCGCATGCAACCAATATGAAACACTGTACATTCTTGAAGCGCCCAGTCGGCTGGTTTTAGAATACATCGAATGCATCCTCTGCAGAGGGGTTATGTACCTTGCAGAAAAGGGGTGCCCGGGATAAGACTAAAACAGCAATCAGTAGTGAGGTTTCAATTATTAGGAAGTATTGAGAACACTTTCTTTGCCATTACCTTAAGGTCCACTCTGACTTGGAGTAGTAGTACATGTCAGATACCCATCTATGGGGTAAATAGATATGTTTGAAAATTATTAGTAGTGGATAGGAATTTCGTATCAAGAAATTAGTGGCGACTCGGAAAGTAGTGCTTTCTGAGCTATTCTATAAACTCTATTGCAAATTAGCTGGACTCAACATCCTGATTCTAACAATCACGATTACTTATTTTAACTCACTAACTTGTACAGCATTGTTTTATTTTCATGGAAAGGGGGGATATATGGGGCGAAATAGACCTTCAAGCTCCCGCCAAGGGGGAACCAAAAACAAGCGAGTTCTCAGTCTTCTCACAAGTCAGATCCTCTGTTGGTCAACACATTCTTCGTCTAGCAGTTGGAAAAATCCGTCGTCGTAGTCGAAATAATCTTTAGCAGTTCAAAATCACATTTCCTACTGAAAAGCGCTTCGTCGTCGACTGCTTCTGCTGCTGCTGACTCCTGACTGCTGACTGCCCAGCGCTTGACTCACTTGTTATTTTATGGGCATATTAGCCATACACCGGGCACGTCAGTCAAACCTCGCGTCCTTCCAGTTTCTACATCACATCTGTTTTCACATGCGGGAGGACGCGGGTTCGATCCCAGCAGGCAAGACAAAGTCTTGCTCTTTTTCGTTCTCGTTCTCTGTCATAATTTTCATGCCTTAAGATGCCGTAACTGTTTTGGCTATTTATTATAATCTTACATGACAGAGGTCTACTGATATGTCATTAAGTCCAAAAGATTCGTGATCCATTTATTGTGGATGGTGGGTAGGGCTGTGATTTGTTCCATCGACCCAGACATTAAGCGATTAACATCAAAGATTCTAGTGGCGACAGAGAACATTTCTTAACCTTGTTCAAAAGTATCGGTTCAACAAATAAAGAGAAAGTATTGTTTTTTTTTTGTAAAATGATCAGTTGTGAAAACAACACATTCCCAGAAGTCTGATGAATTGGAGTTAGAAAAAAATGTAATTGGATACTAAAATTCTTCATACATTCTGAATTATAGATATACTAAAGTATGATATAAATATGAACCGGAGTAATATGACAATAGAGACACTACTTATGCACTCACACACACACACACACACACACACACACACACGCACACACACACACGCACGCACGCGCGCGCGCGCGTACACACAGACACATGCATCCTGCGGTGTCTCTGTTTGCCTGACTGCCTGTCTGGAGGTGCAATTAAAAACAAAGCCCTTCACCAAGATCAATCAAAGCTTTTCAAGAGCGTAATCGTAAGTGTAATCCAATGGTGTTAATTATATTTACCTCTGAATTCATTTGGGGTCACTAAGGACCAAATTACTGGCTGTGATCAGAGAAAATTGGGAAAAACAAATCGGCGAAGGGGATTAACTTTGATAAATCTGTAAAGTTAATGAAATATTGAGCATTTTGTTTATTAGGACAACACTGTTGATTTATGTCTCACTCCCTTTCAAAAAGTTTTAATATTACAATGTTGATAAATGGGGGTTAACATCCACACATTTCCATTGTAAAATTTCACAATAAGCACTGATATACGAGAGTGAGCAATATGAGATTTAAAAAGTGGATTCTTAAATTTAACCGGATACTATAAACTTGGTCAAGTCCGGGAACATAGAACAAATAGCTAGTATATATATATATATATATATATATATATATGTGTTGTGTGTGTGTGTGTGTGTGTGTGTGCGTATATATATATATATATATATATAGAGAGAGAGAGAGAGAGAGAGATGTATATATATATTATATATATATATATATATATAGTAAAGTAAAGTAAAGTCGGTATTAGCCAGTCAGCGAGGGAGTCTATCCCTTTTTCAATAGCGCTAGATCAATGAGATTGTTTTAGCATCTGAGGTGGAGCGCCACACCTACCATCAGCTCCTCACTTTACCGCACAGATCCCTGTGTTACTCACACGCTGAGTCGGTATCGAACTAGGAACCTTGTGGTTTCTAGCCGAACGCTTCTCTCTCTCTCTCTCTCTCTCTCTCTATATATATATATATATATATATATATATATATATATATATATATATATATATATATATATTGGTGTCCCCGCTTTGTTGTCTTTATGTGAAGTGTTCGGTTCTAAATCTAACTTCACATGTATATTACTTTCGTTAACCTTTTCAGAAACGTTGAACGCAATGCTTTATTTGATTCATATGTTTATGTCATTCAAACTGCGTAACTCGTTCTGTTTAATATTCTTCGTATGGACAGTCCTAATTCGTAATCTTCAATTCATGCACACAATGATGGTCTTCACCAAAATCGTGCATATATTCTATGGAAACATTGTGATAAAGACTCAAAACCAGGAAACCGAAATAATACATTAATTGAAATCACCTCGGATACGTCATTTGATATGGAATTAGACAATCATTTCTCTGTTCTATCAGTAACAGTTGCTGTAATTCATGACTACTGCCTATCCATTTATTCCTGAATTTTAAACATTGTCGTAGAAAACCAGTTACTTCTATTCTAATAAGAAAAAAAAGAAGATTTTTTCATAATAAAATCATTCACCATTAATTTTACAATATACTCATAAAAGCCTTATTCTGTCAGTAACATTCGAATTTTGTGGTGTCTACTACTAAAGATTAGCAATAAGTATGTATATATCACATTACATTACATTTCTTAAAAACTGATTGTTTGTAGCTTGTTTTAATGGATAATGTCTTTCTTTCGTAGAGATTTATCGACATTGAGTCCGAAGGAGTTGCTCACTTTAAGTCCCAGAGTTCAATCTCAGATTTTCACAATAAACGCGTATATATATATATATATATATATATATATATATATATATATATATATATATATATATATGTATATCTGTGAGGATTTCAGAGTCAATGTTCTTTGTCTTGAAGACAAACACCAACATTAATCTCAACAATTATGGGTGATAATGTCAAATGATATTTGTTTTTGTTTTGAGTTATTTCCCAAATGTGGGAAGGCAATCCCAAGTCTTTTTTTATGGAGAGAATCCAATGTAAAACTGGCTTCTACATTGGCAACCATCGCCTCCAGCCCTTTTCAAAAGGAGAAACGACACCCACAGCAATATCTGTAAAAAAATAAATAAATAAAAATAACGTTAATATTACTGAGATTAGCAGGATATACCATTTTGTTAGTTTTCTAATTTAATAAATTTCATTACATTAAAACTTAAATACTTTCTAGAGTTACAATAATTATTATATCATTTGCATTATACATATAGCCATATACATATTCAGTTAATATATCTTACATCAATTCCTAACCGGATTTTATTCAGTAATTTTTTAAAGAATTTTTAAATGATATTATTAGCATAAAATCATAATTATATACATGCAATAACCATATCCTGATAGTACGACTAGCATTAAATTCTGATTTAAATGCATTTATTAAAAGCCCGTCGCTCAAAGCTGAGTAAGACCTAGTTTGAACTTAGATTTTCCTTCTTCTTGGGTGGTTGCCCAACCAATGCTAAATAACTCTAGTATTTATCAATAACTAGGATGAGAACACGTTTACAAAAAGGATTAGCTCAAAGTGAATGGCAAACTGACTCGTTAATCTCTGGCTGGTAACAATTCCTTTTTGTCTGATTTTCAATGTACTTTTAATTATTTTAATTAATTAATTAATTTTCTTTTAATTGATAAGCTGAATATCACAATATCAACATGTCAGAGATATTTCTACATAATAGTTTGGTTTGATTTTGTTTTACGGCATATCAACCTCAGTGGGTCATTTAATGCCGATAAATTTTTTAAATAAATCAATTCTAATGGATAATACAATTTTTTTATCAACTCAGGTTTTTCTATTTAACCCATAGATGGGACCCTAACAGGTACTACCACTCCGGGTCAGAGTGGACCAGGGAGCAATGGTGATGAAGGGTTGCTCCAAATCTCCAAAACTGGAACCCCACCATCAGATAGAGTTTAACGTCATTCCCAGGACATGTAGACCCACAGCCACGCCTTCTAGCATCCATATGATAAAAAGGATTGGGGCTTGTCATAAGGGCAATAGGGTTGGGAAAAATCATATAGGTGCTAGGGGTTGAAATGACCTCTTCATAATAGAAAAATACACACAGCTATGATGCTATAAAGTCCAACCCTTTATAAATTCTAGAAAATGTTTTATATAAAGATTATCAATAAAAACTTCGCTACCAATAAGATATTTCACTGAAACTTTTTCTTGTTGAAAAAAAAGTTTGCAAAAGACCATTATATTTGTCTCGGTTTTATTCGCGTATGTCTGATGATTTTTCATGCTTTAAGTAATTTCTATAAAGCTTTCTTTGCCGTGAATGATAGTCAGACATTACTAGACCGGGGGGGATCAGTGTGAAAATTGCCACATGGACCGGACGATAGATGAACATATTGAATAGGCCGAGTATTATGCGTGATTGGCTCTTCTCAGATGGGTGTCCGACGACTCTCAGCATTACCGACACCATCATCATCGTCATCATCATCATCATCATCATCATCATCATCGGAGTCATTAAAATTATGCCTGTTGGTTCTTTCTTTGCCTATAGTGTGAACGTTTTCTTCCAACGATTCGTTCTGAACTCGGATTGAGACCATCAAAAACAACTGAAAAACCTTTGACGATGCTAAACTTTTTGTAGGAAAAAAATGCGTTAGAAGAATATTAAGCTCAAAAAGGATTTTTATCTGTATTTTTTCATTTGAATTTTATTGTCTCTCAAGACCAAAAATTTCAAAACTGAACTTTAAAATAATTGATTATTTAAAGATTTTACCATTAACCCTCCAGCCCTCTTCTTGTCCAAGTCTCTGGTGTTTTTGTTTTTGGCCAAAATGTACTCGCACTTCATTCTTGATGTTGGGCCAAATCATTTTAAAATTGTGTCTTCCTATCGTCGTTAAGGTCTTACGAGTGGTTGTTTCCGGAATCTTCGATGCCACCCAATAACTGCATGGAACTTCCTGTTGTCTGTTAACCTTTTAATGTGTCCTGACAAACTCAAATTCTGATTTTGCAACACCACGATTAGGTCCTTCATTGTGTTCCGCTCCGAATATGCTTCACTTTGGATTTACTCGGAGATCTTTCCATAGACATCTGTGTTATTATTCGTAGAACTCCACGTGTCGCTTACGTATAACAAAACGGAGCCATTAAAGAGATTGACACGTAGGATTCAGCTTTGCATTGAGAACCTCTTTTATTATGATAAATCCGTACCACCCTAATCTTATTCTCCACGGGATTTCCCATATATGTCTCGGAACATATTTACCATATGTTCTAAATAAACGTATTCTTTCATTCTAATTAGAAGCGGGGTCGTATTGTGGTTGGAAGCGATGTAATAGAGGAGTGGAAAGTGTACGTCTACTTTGAACCACTATTTTTATAGAGTTTATCTGTTGAATGTGGTGTTTCACCCCAATTCATATTTGAATATATGTACACCCAAGTACGACACCTCATCGTAGTGTAAATATTTAGTAAACCGGAAGACCTGGTTGATGCAGGTAAGTTCGTTTCTCACTTGTTGCAAATCTACCCTACATTCAAGTGTAGCAGTATCGTCCGGGTCTCGCACAGTCTTGACTGCTAAACAACACAACCGATATTTTGTTTTGTTGTTAAGTAAAAAGAGGCATGGTCCTTTTTGTTCACATTTTTATTCATCCTATCATACGTGTGCATGACGCTTGGCAATATGGACTTAGTCTCTGGGCTGTTTTCATTACATCTCTGTGTTTCAGTAGCCGGTTGCTACTTTTTACTTCCTGGCAACCAACTGCTGCATAACCCCCTTGGCTCGATCACCCACCGTTCTATTTAATCTTAAATACTCCTTTGAATATATGCGGTTCCGACTTCTGGAAAAAAAAACACACACACTCGGACCTCTCAGAACTAAAAGTACCTTAAAAATGATATCCTTGTCTACTGACTTCTGACTGTACTATCACCGTAGACTTCAGTCCATCATATATATTAAAAGACTAATCCTTTCATCCCCGTTGAGATATCCATCTTTATATTTTCTCATTTATCAAAATCTGCAGACTTGTATAACTTCTTTAGCTATCCTTTTGATATTACTGTACTATATGGCACATTCATACACATACATACATATACGCCTCCTATATACATACACACCCATATATATATACGCTAGTACCTATATGCATATACATACACATACACCACTCATATTCATATATATAGGCTCGCATCTACACGCATATTTATCATTGCTTCTAAATATGTGCACCAGGAGACAGATCTTATAGATTAATACATGAGCTTTGTTTTAATTTTCTCTAAACAAGATGCATTTAAAATAAGGACATGTTTTAATTTTAGAATTTTTAATTTGTACATGCAGATAACATACTTTTTTCTCATACATTTTAACAATGGCTTTATCATTTTTCAGAGAATTAAATCTCTCTTATGATTTTCCCTAAACTTATATTAAAACAACATCTACTTGTATCATAGTCACCCCGTTGTGATTTAATGTTTCATTTTTCATATATAATGATTGCCTTATATCACAAAGCTACATTTCGTCAATAACTGAATAGATGTATATCTATTAATAATGGAGATTCGTTTCCAGTTTTTGTCTGTACCAAAAATTACGTCACTGCTTACGTCACATTACCCAAAATCGTCATAACATAAAATAAATACACTCAAAATTTGAACATGCAACATTAGACACTCCTCATTGTTTTTTAAAACAAGTTTTAATAAATACATGACTGGTATTATATATCTATATATAGTTTGTTTTATTTTAATACATATTTAAAGTTTACATTTCAAATTGTTTTATTTTTTAATCCTTTAATGAATTTGATGATTTTACTTACTTAGGGTACAAACTCACTGACATTGAATTTTTTTTACTCCCAGCCCTCAGGCAATATGTTTCAAAAATCTATTTTTACATTGCCCAGAGGGTGTTTTTTTATTTTGTACTAGTTAGAGTAATACATGTAAATACTCTTAGATAAAATATCTGATCGAATTTGCAATTGAAAGCAAGTTTGCGGGATTGGCCTACGCACTGAAAGTCATTTCTTAATCATACATCTTTTGTTTACAAAAAAGAGAAATCTGAAATGCTAATAAAATATTTTAATATGTTCTATATATTTAGGCATCAGTTCCTTTGAGTTAATCTACAATTGGAATATTATATATTTAATTATTAATGTGTGTAAATCTAGTCAAGTACTGTCTTCATTTACTCCAAGATGATAATTCTCTAATTCAGTTTATACTCACTGGTTACTAAGACGTAAGTAGGTTTATTTCATTTGAACGTTTTCATCCAAATAACGTACCTGCAGCCTAATCACTGAACTCGAATAGAGTTTGAAAATACTTTCTTAAGATTTAGACATTTACAAGTGTACGTGAATACATTCAAGTCAAGCGCATAATCCACCCAATAGTTTATAACCCGATAATAATTCAGTCAGCTGATCCTCCTCTGATAGTTGGGTTTTCGAGAGAACAGCAATATCAATCTATAATTCCTGAAGTTCCTTTGTTACAAGTGCCTTTCTTCTTTCCGGACGATTTTAAGATCGATGATATAGAAGAGTTTTTACAACCCAACAGTAAATGGTCATGGTTTTATATTTATGTAAATGGTTTTATATTTATTTGAAAATGGTTTATATTTATGTGAAAATATTTATGTGAAAATGGTTTTATATTTATTTGAAAATGGTTTATATTTAAAATGGTTTTATATTTATTTTTGAAAATGGAAAATGGTTTTATATTTATGTGAAAATGGTTTTATATTTATTTAAAATGGTTTATATTTATGTGAAAATGGTTTTATATTTTTGAAAATGGTTTTATTTATGTGAAAATGGTTTTATATTTTTTAAAATGGTTTATATTTATGTGAAAATGGTTTTATATTTATGTGAAAATGGTTTTATATTATGTGAAAATGGTTTTATATTTATGTGAAAATGGTTTTATATTTAAAAATGGTTTATATTTATTTAAAAATGGTTTTATATTTATGTGAAAATGGTTTTATATTTATTTAAAAAAATGGTTTTATATTTATTTGAAAATGGTTTTATATTTATGTGAAAATGGTTTTATATTTATTTAAAATATTTATTATTTAAAAATGGTTTTATATTTATTGAAAATGGTTTTATATTTATTTAAAAATGGTTTTATATTTATTTAAAAATGGTTTTATATTTATTTAAATGGTATTTATTTAAAATGGTTTTTATATTTATTTAAAAATGGTTTTATATTTATTTAAAATGGTTTTATATTTATTTAAAATTTAAAATGGTTTATATTTATTTAAAATGGTTTTATATTTATTTAAAAAATTTATATTTATTTCAAAATGGTTTTATATTTAATTTTCTTCCTATTAAAAGTGAACCGATGTTAGGATAATAATTCTGCCGCTTATATTTAAATGTGTAACTGCATGCTTCCAACTAGTCAAGTCCGCAGATGGCTGTTGAGCAAAGAGCTTCCCCGTCTTTTTGCAGATCCTGTTTGTCGTCCTGCATGGTGTCTATTTACCCTCATCACCAGACAAACTCTGTGGTATTACCCGTTTACTTGCCGATGATTAGACTATGGAACAGGTCCTATTAGTTTACATGGTACCAGTTAAACTACCCGGCATTCGAGGCGTATACGAAGTCTATCCCCAAAATACCGAAACTGAAAATATATTTACCAAGGCAATTAACAAAGAATTGAAAGTTAATTACGTTCCGTGCGGAACTCTTTCGATGAATTTTGGGGTTTTAGAACCGAAATAAAGTCTCAGCTAGATCTGTTGAGTATGGTTGGTGCTGTTTATGTACAATCTTATGTTTCAAGAGAGTTGAAAAGAATTTTCGAAAATTGGCAAGAGAATTGAATTACTGGAAATCTCGACGTCTAGACATTATCATTTTCTCAATGAAATGGACACCTAGTAATTTAAAATTAGAATAAAAAGAATGTAAATATTCCGTCCCAAAATATGTAGACCACGCTTTGAATATAAGTGCGCAGAAGCATCGATATATATGCTAGTTTTAATGTGTGGCTGGTGTTAAGATGTGTGTTAATATAAGGAAAACCTCTGGCGTAATTCCAAACGGTATTCGGTGTTAATATCAACAAGAATATTATAAACAATCTGATATATATATATAATATATATATATATATATATATATATATATATATGTGTGTGTGTGTGTGTGTGTGTGTGTGTGTGTGTGTATATATATATATATATATATATATTATACCGTTATATAAAATACCATCATTTAAAAAAAAAAGAATTCATTTAAAACAAATGTCATAACTAGACTACTTCAGTTCCAGTGATCTTTTGAAAAAGAGCTATTATCTCGAAAATTCAAGAATTAAATACAGGTTAACACACAACATCATTGTTACCGTATATTATTTTTTTTTCTTTACACCTGCATTGTGATTGCCTTCTAAATCAACCTCCTAACCAATATATACACAATGCTTCAAAAATGCTACTATCACAAGCCAATCCAATCTCTATATATATATATATATATATATATATATATATATATATATATATATTGTGAACAGAGTAAAAAACAATAGATATCTTCAATTAAGCATGCATCAGTTATTTGCGTAGCCTAGTTGGTGACCATCCTGTCAGAGGAACTTAGAACACGCCGTCTGTATCCATTATACAGGGATACACCCCTCGTAAACAAAAACGGGTGTCCTGGGTAAGACAAGCTGTATCTAAAGATGAGACTTCAATTATAGAGACTTAAGAAGTGTGTAATACTCATTCATTGCCAGTAATTCCAGGTTCACTCTGACTCGGTAATTTTAGGCTCCCAATATAAGGCAAATATATCTGTTTAAATGGTATTGATATTAGATATGAATATGTGAAACTACAAATGCATACAAATGAATGACTATGGACAAATGAAAAAAAATTGAATTGAAAAAAATGCAATTGATCATAGAAAATATATTATATATAGAATGATAGAAATAGAAATAGAAATATTTATTTACAGATAGATAGAATTACAACCAAATTCAGAATATTAGTATATTACATCCATATAAATTAGTATTACATTCATGAAAAATGTGTATATTACATTCACGAAAAGGTAGTGTAATTACATTCATGAAAATTAGTATATTACATTTGTTAAGTGGAGCTCTCTGTATATATATATATATATATATATATATAGAAAATATATATATAGAAAATACAATATAGTTATGATTGTAATCAAGCATTAGAAATGAATCAAATTTCAGCATTAAATAACCCATTAGAAATGTATATGCCGTTAATAACATAAAGCAAACTAGAAGTGCTGAATGTTAGTATGAAAGTCTGTATACGTAGAGATTGCAGGGCTGTTGAATTTTATTTATGTCACTTTGCCAATGATTTTTAAATAAATTCAGCACGATTAGTGTAATATATTTCTTCATAGGAAATGGAATTGACGATCTAAGTTGGATGAAGTTATTTACGTTTAACTTGGCGCTCATAGAAAAGGACGAATCCATCTGATGTCTTCCTATCTATGGTTAAACTGGTGACACAACTAGAGTAGAAGAAGGAAAAACACCGAATTCAAGCGAGTTATCCTCTGCTTAAAACATGACCTTGTGTCACATCCTACTCCGTTGCGGAGTAATTGGTTAAATGCATACATAAATTCATTATTCTCCGTATTAGACAAGTGATCGAATATTTATCTTCCCGAGAAATGGATGCACCATGAATGAGAACGTCATTGTAAAAAAATACAAGATATAACAGTCATCATTCAAAAGGACACAGACATACACAGTCACACACACAGACACACACAAACATATGTAGAGAGAGAGAGAGAGAGAGAGAGAGAGAGAGAGAGAGAGAGAGAGAGAGAGAGAGAGAGAGAGCAAAATGCAGGTTGTACAAAGTAACTTATTTCTAGAGCGGAACTGGACAGAGACAGGCATTAGCCATTCAGAGCAGATGCTAGGAATGTTGATTTGAGAACAACCTTTTCCCGGCGCAATCAGCAAACGAAATCAAGTAAAAGACCCATGAGAAATTTTCGATGCAAGTGAAAGGCACAAATGTGGCAAAGTATTTACTGGCTAGTCCATTTTAATATGCAAATATCCTAAGCAGTTGAAGCCTTCCAAAATCGCGTTGCTTCTTGTTATTATCAAGAGAGCAGCTCGTCAACAGATCACAGATTTGTGTAGAGATAGAAAGTGCAATGAATATTGATACTGTTGTGTAAGCCGTAGGATATTAAGCGGGCAAACTGTTGCTTAGTGTTTTAAGTGTTCCACATACGGCACTATCTTCCCTATTGTGTTAGGAATTATATACAGACATATGTACGCATCGATGCAAGAACTACTTATAGATTTATACCTTTATATTCATGAAATAGTCCCAATTGACAAGGACACACATGCAAAAATCATACTTAAAAAATAGCAATTTGTATATTTATAAAATAATTTTTGCCAGGAAATTGTATCAGATGATGACATGAAAAGATTACTGAAATAATCTATACTATTATAGACGGGAATGTATCAATAAATTGCGTAACCCAATACATAGGTATTAGCTAGATTTTAATCTGAAATATATACGATTCATAAACACCAGTATATGGTCACACAAGAATATCATAACATAGATATAATTAATAATAATGATTACTTTAATGATTAGGCTGCTAGATTAATGATTTAACTAAGCATATAGATAAACACACACACACACACACACACACATATATATATATATATATGTATGTATATATATATATATATATATGTGTGTGTGTGTGTGTGTGTGTGTGTGTGTCGTGGCTCTGGTGTGTGACTGTGTATATAATAATTCTCTACATTTATATGTCTTTATTTCCTTGCGTTATTT
>CM042145.1:3379388-3386888 GCA_023376005.1 Doryteuthis pealeii | reverse complement strand
AACAGTAGTCATTTGTTCTTAGGACATAATAGAAACAACAAAACAAATATAAAAACGACATTGTAGCAGCTCTCTACTGTGTAGTTTGATCCTCATCAATTCTGAACATTTTATCAAAATACATTTCTTTGATGACAAACATTAGGAAATAGATATAAATTAGAAAGTTTATACATAATTTTTTCGAAAATAATTCTCTGTTCATCTCGTCGTAACTGTGATCAAAGACTTGACCCCATCACCGGCGTAGACGGAGCCATCAGCTATTTATTCATATTTTTTTATAATTGAATTAATGTGTTTTATTAGCGAGAAAGATTAATTTCTCAGTTGGTTTAGTGTGGTTGATTAGTTTTACGACTTGTGAACCCTTATTTGCTTATTTTAGCAGAAGACAGTCTTCTTTCAAGGTATTATATGGTTTTAACGAACTATTGATAATCATTTGTAAAAATATGTAACGTTATGGGGCCCACCGGTCTTCAAAACACACGGTACTATTAAGACTTGTACAAGTCGTATATACGGAGTCGGTACGTTGGCTTTTTGGTTACACAGATCTAGTAGTCCTTCAAAGTCCACGAAAGAACCCTTCCTCTTTTCTTTAGTTTATGGTCAGGCAAAGGTATCACCTTACAAGACAAGTGGTTCTTCGTTGAGGTCAATTAACTTTTTTTTATCTCCACGGGTATCTTTGGGCAAGGGAATCTCATTTCATTGATAACATCTCCCGTAGTATTTTTCCGTGGTAACGAAGATGATGATGGATTGCTTTTCATAAATTTATTCACTGCAAGTTATTGTTCTTGAGAGAGAGAGAGAGAGAGAGAGAGAGAGAGAGAGAGAGAGAGAGAGAGAGAGAGAGTCGGCTTCTTTAACACATATGTTTTTCAGTCACTCGCCTATGACTAACCTCAGCAAAAGCCCCCTTTAGCAAATTCTACCAACCCGACTGGCCCCGGCAAAACTCCGTAGCCCAACTGCCCCAAAAATCTTAGGTTCCCTCATTATATAGAAATGGGTGTGGAAGTTTCTAGGACATCGTGGAACCTTTAGAATGTTCTAACTGATCTACCAAATTGCACGTGTCACTTAAGAGGTCAACGGGTCAACCATCCTTTCTTCTGACAAACCGATCAAAATAAATTTTAACAGCAAAATCCTAAACTTCCTGGCTATCGAACCGAGTCACAGGTGATAATGAGAATTCCATTATCTTCTTGCTCGACCGAATGTTTATATTTCTTTTCAGGCCGATTCTTCAAAGGACCACCCAGTACGGTCTGAGAATCATGCTACATTCATTAAGCTTTCTGTTTGATACAAGGCCACAAATACGGTGTTCCGTGTAAGATGCGCCAATTATGCTACAAAATCTTATAGCTCCAAGTAACTATTCTTTTTGCAAATAATTTGCCCTCAGTTATATATGTTTTCAAGTATTACTATCTAATAATTTGCTTACGCGAATAGAATAGAGTAGTAGAAGTAGTAGTAGTAGTAATAGTAGTAGAAGCAGTGGTGTTGGTGGTGGCGGTGGAAGAGACACTCTCATAATTGTTCGACGATAAGAAACAGTGCCTTTGTCGGTTTAGCTTCTCTTAGATCAGTTGTCATACTAAGGCTAAATAGTTCAGTTTGTCCTTTATAGCGAGAGGAAGAATATTTCCCAAGGCTATTTGTACTATGTGAAAATACAAACAAATTCATCAAGAAATTGAACTCGAGTCACCCTGCCCATTTCCAACGACGACAATCAATACGATACGACCTAAATGACGAATACATGTATCTCAGTTTAATGGTTTCAAGTATTTCCAAGTGGATACTTATAATTTCCACTCATATCTAGGTTTCTAGGTATTTCTATCAAATCCTAATAATTTTCATACAGTTAAATACTTTCAAATATTCCTATATATTACTAATAATTTGCTCATGAATATTTGAATTTAATACTAATAATTTGCACCCAGTTATATGCTTTCAAGTATTCCTATAAAATACTAATAATTTGCTCATAGTTATATACTTTCAAGTATTCCAATTTAGCCTGAATAATTGGCACACACTCATGTTGTTTCATGTATACGTATATAATTCTAATAATTCGTAGACACATACGCATTTCAAGCATTTATATTGTCTCAAGTAACTCATACTAAAATCCTTTGTAAACAATTATAGCTTCAAGCAACTATTGTAAATACAAATGATAACACCTATTTATATGGTTTCAAGTATTCATTTATGTTATGATTTTCACATAGATCTATTTGACTTAGAGATGAGACCCTAACACAGTACCACACCAGATAATAATGGACCAAGGATTAATGACAAAGAATGTATGATCACACATCCCAGAACTACAGCTTACTTCTCTGGTGGGCGGATTAAATTCCTGTGATATATACTAATATACTAGGGTTTGTGCATTAGTGCGTGTTCGTAGATTACGACTAAACATTATAAACCAGGTAGTTATTTTTTCTACTTTTTATATATACATATGTACAGTAGTACCTTGACTCCCTTTCCGCTTTTAACTCAATTTCTTCGTATATAAAATCAAATCTTCCTATTAAAATTAAATGCTATTAATCCGTCTCTGCCCCCCCCCGCTAATTTTGCAAAAACAAGAAAATGTATTTTATAAAAATATAATAAAATAGAATTTAATGCATGATGTGCTGTAAAACGTTTTAATATTTCTTTTTATATAATCAATATTTTCCATGACGTAATAAATGTTTTTAGTGAACTTATTAACATCAGCGTATTTGAAGCTCTCTCGTACCTCAAATTTAACTCCCAAAACAAAGCAAACAATCGACGGAAAAACACGTGCGTTTGGCACTCGTAAGTTAAGGTAGCACGGTACTTAAATTTGGGCTACAACATAAACTAGGTGATATTGAAATTCGAGTTCATTTGCTGTTCCTCGATGTCATCTGATACAGAATGCCATTTATAGTCAAACAGGATGAAGTTTTAAATGGAACATCAAAGTATTTTCACCTAATAAATGCTGGAATGTAGGTTATTATACCTATAGTATTGTCGCGGCCACATATACATGGGATGTTCACAAGTATGTAGTAAAAACTGACTATATATTTATAAAAACATGGAATACTAAAAAACAATGTGCACAAAGATGTTCTCTGAAACTATTTTTTGTCATAATCAAATTATTTCTTTAGTATTCTTCATCTTTATATTTCTGTATCCGTAAAATCTTTCTAAAATATAATATCAGAATTAATTTATTAAAGCGTTTTGTCATTATTCTATTATACTGTGAATTACTAGATAACTCTTCCAGTCATGATTAACATTTTGACATTGATACTGAATCCAAGATTCAATAACGATTTTTTTTCGGACGATGGATTAGTTCGGTATTTTTTCTTTATTTTAATTTTTTTTGTTTACGCTTTTGTTTGGCCAGCACATATTCATCTTTCTTGGATTGTTTGCAAAAACAGATCAGTCGTGTGCTATGCACACCCGGGTATTGATCTTCTGATCGGCTATCATCGGCGGCCGGGCGTCGGGCGAATTTACATTCCTTTTTATAAATAAGCCCCAGTGGATTACAAACAAACACGGCTCGTGCCAATGAGCTGGCACATGAATCATTTTCTTTACGCAAAGATCAGCTTTAATAGCATTGGCCAGCTCAAATGGCTATATACAGACCAGAATTAGTTTTTCTGTCGATTGAGACAGCTCTGTAAATCAAATTTATCATCACATTCTGTCGAATTTTGTACTAAGAAGATTCTTTTTTCTACGATTTAAGACTTGGCAATGTTGCAGTTGAATGTGGTTTATTTTTGAGACCAAGTTTCAAGCAGTTGTGCAATATGTCTTTCAAAATACTAGAAAGCACTTTAGACCTGGCTATAGAGTCCCTAGATAAACCGTTCTAAGAATATGGGAGGTTTGTGAGGCTTAACGAGTGTTTCCAATGGTGTAACGTCCGTAATATCTTAAAGTAACTGAATGAGGTGTAAAAATTGTTTAACAAAAATAACTAAAAAGATTTAAACTACTGACCGGATTGTTCAGAGAATGGTGGAGCGAAAATGTAGAAATTATAGCAGTGAGAACAAGAGTTAGTGAAGTATAATTTCACCCTGCTATGGTCGATTTTTTTGGGATATAATCATTGCTACATGATATAGCAAGTTATGGGATATGTGGCAGTATCTTAAGTGGTCCGACCTGTTTTGCCTGCTAAATGGTTTCAATTCCACGTTTTGTTTGTTTTTAAGAAAATAGTTGTCGGTCGCAGGTTTTGGTCGAAACTATATAAGTCGTAGTTCATATCCAGAAAGAAAAAGCCCCAAAAGGAACCCGAGAGCACACATGTATTGTTATTTTTATTCACTCTCCTAGTATATGCTGGTGGGTGTTTCTGATCTAGTGAGTTAACCTTGACTCAAACTGCTATTGGTCTTTTGGTGATCAAATATAATGGACAGTGAGTACGGGGTAACCAACCTTGTCTAGAAGTTCATTTCAACGGCCAATCCATTCGACTCTTCTCTAGGCCACTATTACTTTCACACTTCTGACTGCTTAACTTAAGTATATGTAACTCAGAATTCCGCATGGACCTCCCAAAATAAAGTACCATTAAAGATGATATCCTGGTCAGCTAACTTCTTAGCGTACTATCGCCGAATTCTTTAGTTTATTACGGACATTAAAAACCTAACCATTTCATCCCTATAGAGAAATTTCTATTTTATTATCGCTTAATATCTGCCAATCTTACTAAGATATTTCGCTATACTTTTGATAGAACTATAAATATAAATAACCCTGTCTCTCTGTATCTCTCTCCATACATACATACATACATACATATATATAATATATATATATATATATATATATATATATATATATAGAGAGAGAGAGAGAGAGAGAGAGAGGGAGGGAGGGGAGAGAGAGTGGGAGTGGGAGAGATAGTGGGGAGAGGGAAAGGGAGAGAGAGAAAGAGAGGGAGAGATATTATTGTATGTTTATTCATGCATATACTTAACTGTAACCGAGCCAAAACGGCCCATCATAGTGTTTCTCTCATTAATCATTCCAATGATCTAACAGATAAGAAAGCAATTTACAGTTCAACTTCCAAATAGATGTTACTTTACTGGGGTTTGCATTCACGCTGATCGTCATTTTTTAAATTTCCGAATTATTGGTATAATGGATATAAATATGAAATGCTGATTAGAATCCTCTACTCTTTCTTAAATAAAAATAAATATCTTTTAAATATTCTTAAAAGAAATATCATCATGGACCGATGTTAAATGGGTACCAATCCGTTTTATAGGTCTTCTAGTATTTTGTTAAGTTTTACCGTTATTTATTAATATCTTCATTATTTTAACATGGTGTTACGAAATCTGTAATTCATTCTAAGTTATCTCTTTTAGCTTTGCTTTCTATCTTGCCATGATACTATCATTTTTTTCTTCATCAAGTTAATTTTTTTTTTCATCTAGTTGATATTATTTCTTAGCCTATGTTTTATTTAATTTGGTGGTTTCTAAGATTTATATGGAATAAGAATACGAGTTGTGCGAGTAGGGTATAATGGGTATGGGTAGTATGGATATCTCATAAAAATAGATTTTGACACGTGGTCAGATTTGTCCGTCTTCTGATTGTCATACCAAGTTTACAGAATCTAGTCTGTCCAGCTACTTGCCCATATCTCATAGAAGAGAAGGGATATATATATATATATATATATATATATATATAATATATATGTGTGTGTGTGTATATATATATATATATATATATATATATATATATAATATATATATGGGTGTGTGTGTGTGTGTGTGTGTGTGTGTGTGTGTGTGTGTGTCTTTCTCAAAGGCATTAGCACGAATTGAAACATAAACGACTTCGTCCAGGTTTGGAACATGTGTCGCCTGATGATAACTGTTAGTTCGTGTGCGCAGTCGTGAGCACTGGGGATGCTGCATTTGCTAAATGCTATAGTTGGCCAAAAACTACTAAGTAAATATCCAGACTGGAGATTTTTAAAAACATTGTGAATTGGCTCTAAATCATTTTGAGAGCCGTCTATATATAGATATCATCATTTTATTATGTGACACTATCGACGTGTGGCATGCCCAGTTTCGTGGGATAACCTATATTTCTGATTAGACCCTTACTATCGGGATATAAACACCAGTCAAACACTTAAAGCCCTGGCCAGTCTTCTATCCCATATATCTTCAACTGCCCACAACCACTCTCTCGGACTGCTCCTGGGGACTCACTACTACTTATTACTCTAAACTAGAACTGCCTTCCCCCATACGAAGTCTGAAAATACGGAAAAGAGAACCGCTTCTCTTGCTCGTACCATCTAGTACATAAAAAGATTAAAAAGATGACCAATCCCTATTGACCATACTAGCGCCGAAATCTTGGTTTTATTATAGGGATTAAAAAGAAACTTTATATTCCTATCGGGAAATTATGCTCTTTTTATTATATCATCTCTTAAAATCGGCATAACTTCTTTAGCAATCCTTTTGTATTACTATGCACACACACACATAGACACGCGCGTACACACACACACACACACACACACACACACACACACACACGAGCGCGCGCATACACATGTGTATATACATGCATTTACGCTATGCCTGTACCCATACACATATGCTCACATCTACTTGCATATATCCACATATACGCTGCACCTATACGCATATAGTTCTATATAAACGTTAGCACGTACATGCATATGCATTATTGTACCGAAATATGTGGAACTAGGCGTGAATTAACACTTATATAAGTTAGCCAACTATGCAATTAAATTCTAACTTAAAAACGTCATTGGTTCAATATTATGTATCACTGATCGTATATTATTTTCCTTATTTCATTAAAAACGTGTGAACGTATGCAATCGATGGCATAGTAGACTTCTGCATATTGAGTTGAATGGATTTAGTTTATGTAGTCAATCGTTATAGATATCATGAAGGAAAGCAGAAAGACTCAACACCGACAAACACATTGAATTTAATGGATAGTCCATGTCACTTTAAATGCTGTTCTTTGTCGAATCTCGATTAATAAAATCATTACGATGAGTTACATCATCCCTTCTCTATTTTCCGCCATGTCAACAGGAAGTAGAATACGTACCATCTGCAGAGGTGTTATACCCTAACAAAAAGGATCGTCTGGTTATAACACTAAAATGCACTCCGCTCTGTCGGGGCAGTTTAGAATACACTGACTCTTTAGGCATAACAGTAAAATACACTTGGAGGTGAGGCTCAATTTTCATATTTTTTGGGGAATGTGAAGAAAATCAAGATGGAAGTTACACAAGGATCCTTCGTGCTGTTTTTGAATGTATGTTGGTTTGGTTTGATTCGCCCTCCTTTGCTTAATGGCATATCAACCTTCATCGGTTATTTAATGCTA
>CM042145.1:3308166-3379378 GCA_023376005.1 Doryteuthis pealeii | reverse complement strand
TAAAGCCGACCTTGGTAAAAGAACAGTGTAGGACTATTAACCTATAGCTTGAGTATGGAACAACTTCATACCGTTCCCAAGGTATTAGTCGAAAGGGAATGTAATGATGGTGTTCGAACTCACTACGATGTTGCAGTTCTAATACGTTAGCCACGGATTCCCATGAATGATTCTTCTAACAGCACACTAAAACAGCAGCTGTTAGGCCATTTACCTCACTTTTCGCAAATCATCCAAGAATGACAAGCAATGCAATTTGGCCATCTGCTTGAGGAACAAAGTACGAACTCATAAGCTACATTATCCATGATTCTACACAAGAGCACACAAGCGTTGGTCGACTAGCAAAATCTTATATTTCAACTCTTGACGACATTGGATGCCATTTAATTATGCAGCTAGTGCGAGGGCCCCACAACATGGCGTACTGTTAGTAAGCTAGTCTCGCAGATCCATTACTACTGAATATTTTGAGATCGATCTTCGTTTGGGTGCCCCATACTTTGCGACTTTGTGTCATATCTTACTCGTAACGAACAGGTTTGGTAAATACCTTATGATCATGTGCGATAGCCTAGGAAGGATGGTGAGGAAAGACAAAGGAATCCGTGCTGTTGCATGTTGAAAATGGTGAATTGTATTGCATGTTACAATCTTTGGAATTTCTCATATAAATCATTTGCTTCTTATTAATTATTTTTTTTATTCAAATCCTTTACATTATTGTCCTAATTATAGTTATAGCTAACATTAGAAATCTTTTGCGTACTATGCAGTGTAATATTCAAATTTTTCTTTATCTATTTATATTGTTTCATTTATCAAAATAAAGGCCTTTAAAATTCAAACTGAAGATATTATTATGTGTATCTTATAATTAAAACGCATAGCTGCATTGATTTTTGGAGAAAAAAGCTAATTGGTCGATTCGTAAAAGCCCACCTCTAGATATAACCTGCTTTAATTAGTTAGCTGGTTACGGTAATATTTGTAAAATTATCGTAGCAATTTCAAAAAGGCAATTTCAAAATATAAAATATCGCACCTATAATTGAGATAAGCATATCCATAGGTTTACCGAAGAAAAGAACTGTTTGGGGAGATGGAGACGACGTTATTATCTTTGCCGATTTCCTTTTCTCGTTTATTAGCCTCTTCTCGTATTTCGTCTATTTTCCTAACACGGTTTTTGTTTGGCAATTTTTCTCTTCCTTTCAATCTTGATTTCTCTTTGTCACGTTGTTTGCATTCTCTTTTGATCAATATTTAGAGTAAAGAGAATCTTCCTTACTCGGTGCTAGATTAACAATCTGTATGCCTCCTAATTTATTCATGTGGTCGTTGCTGAATGAAACAGTGAAAAGACAGTTATTCAGTGCTGAGTTATCGGAGTAAGCATGTCACTTAGAATAAAATTGACAGTGCAATATTTTTTGTCTAACATCATCTTATGTGTTAACTAAGGCAATATCTGTATATATTCAAAATAAACTGATTCTTATATGGCTGGAATAATTCATATGTAGGAGCTAGATCTGTAACGTTATCGAGTCTTTTATTAAGGTCTAATGATGTAGCCAGAACTCGTGCTCAACTATTGCCCATTGCTGATAATAAAAAAACGTCAACATTACAAAGAATATAATGGTGAGCTTCAAAAAAGTTCAACAATGAGCTTGCACGAAAGTGGCTCTTTAGTCTTGCCAAAGTCTTGCACATCTTCCCACATTTACAGGTATTTCCAGGGAGCACAGGCGTATTTTATTATTCCATCCTGCTGATGCACAGATTGGTACTTATCCAGGCCAGCCTTGCTCATACATAGCCTTCCCACTGGCACAATAGTAGACCGAGTTTGAAGGCCCTTGGTTGTCTCTTTTTTTATTCTTGCGATTATCTCGTTTCAACTGCTCATGCTGTATACGGATTGGTCTCAAACTTTTTGTGGGCCGCTCCTGTAGCTTTCTCCACTACCCACAGGTCCCAAATCCTTAAAGGTCTAATAGTGTGTACAGAAATTGCCCACCTTATTTGACATTGCAATCGTTTTTGTCGATATCGTACTATGTTAACTTAATGAATTGTAACCTATTAACCGATTACTGGCTATGTCGTTAATGTCTAATCGGAGAATGGGGAAGAGGAAACATAAAAAAACACCACAACTTGGACATTAGACCTTGTTGATTCATTCCTCCATTCTTTCTGAGGACTATAGAAACGGAAGAAATGAACAACGACACACGGCCAGCTGCTTCTTCAGCGTGCTTTTTGAAATGTCTCTTCTCGGTTTTTGATTCGTTCTCATTCCCTGTTCACGCGATAATTTGTCATTCTTTCTTGTTGCACCTATCTCACGGATTATATGTTTAAACCTTTTTCAGTTAGTCTTTCATTCACCACTGATTTTTAATATCTCTATTCACGTCCAGCAGTAATGTTTCTTCCCAATGTTACTATGGAAAAGTTTAAAAGGTTAAAGTTTTCGAATAGAGTGGCCATTGTCCAGGTCTAAGCAGACAGCAAAAATAGTAAATCTCTTTTTAACTAATGTTAGAACAGCGAGATTGTTTTTGCGTCTGATAATGAAAATCCCACCTACCATCAGCTCCTATATTACACGGCATTAGATCCAAGCTGAGCATATCCATCGCTGGTATAGAGCACGAACTTTGTGTTCCTAGGCAAAGCATCTATCCGTTGCGATAATTATTCAAAAATAATCCTGCTTTATATATATATATATATTACCATAAAGCAACAAAACTCCTATCATAACAGATTTTTCTAGTGTAAAGTTCAGGTGATTGTGTTGGTTGTTGTTTGATGGTTGGTTTGTTGTTTCGTCTTACGGTAGCGTGAGCTTCAATTTGCAATATTTTTTGGGCTTAAGTAAGTGAGTAATTATTGTCTACGATTAATACGATACAAGAATCCTTTAATTGCGATACTTTTTAGTCATATTGTAAAAAGTAAGTCGTCGTCGAGTGCGGCCTAATGACGGTATCAGCCAGACAGCGAGGTCTTATCCCCTTTTCACCTAGCGTTTATGAGACCAAGGAGATTATTCATAGTATCTGAGTGGAGCGTAACACCTAATCAGTCACTCGCTCGCTTTACCCGCACAGATCCATGTGCTATTCATACGCTGAAGTTGGCGGGGCCGGTATCACACAGAACTTGTGTTTCATCAGCCAACACACTACCGACTGAGATTGTAACGGGTTATAATATGAATCTCATGATTTATTGTATTCACCTTAATCCGGTTTATCTTGAATGTTTGGAATATTTATAAAAATTGAACAATCGTAGATATAATTCGTTTCTGTAAATGACTGGTAGTTTGGCATCTAATGTCAAAAAAAGGAATAAATAATAAAACTACATAATTAAATAAACTGATTTGTTGCAATATTAACTGTTTCTGTATTGTTTGTGACTTTTAAAAATTCAATTTTTTTTTTAGTGTGTGGACAATATTTTTTATATGAGTGTAGTATTTAGCCGAACCATTCACCGCACGTAGAGGATTAATAACGTCGCAATTATAGGGTAATCCAGCGCCGATACGGCATTACTATTCAAGAAAATATTTTCAAATATATAACAAACACAGGATGTTACGATCAGGGTAACAATTTTATGTGTCAGTACTTAAGTATTTCGGTATTATACCATCATCAGGACACTGTTAAGGAATGTTTTTGTGAGGGACAAAATGAAAAATGTTAAGTGTATAGTGAATGTGTGAATGTGATGTTATTAACCGTTAATTTTTATATGTGCGTTTGTTTACGAAAGCTGATGATGTGATCGTTGCATGTGCAGAAATGGAAAGTGAAGATCATAGGATGACGCATGCAGAAACGTGAATAGGCAGAAACCGAAAAGCTAACAAAGATATGACGTATTTTATATGGATATTAATGTTTAGAAAATAAGATTAATAGATAGAACGTTTAATATATATATAGAACAAAACAATACATAAACACATACATATATACGCAGATCCATATATAATCATACATACATACATGCATACATGTATACATACATGCATACATACATACATATATATATATATATAAAATAAGTATATAGGTAAGTGTATATATATACATATATATATATATATATATATATATATATATATATAAATATATATGCGTGCGTAGACATATCATGTTATATTGTTGTGACCGGGGTTTTCAATCTTATAACCACCGATTATTGATTTGCCTCTGTATTTGGATATGTTGAAGAAGCCAGGTCTATAGTTAACATTATCAATGTTGCTTATAGCACTAGCCTCAAAAATGTGTCTGAGTCTCTTGTCATGGATATAGGCCAACATATACGCATTTTCGAAATCGAAACTATGTTTGTCATTTAATGCATGTTGGAAGAGACAATTATTTACGTCGCCTATTCTAGTTATGTATGTATTACTTGGTTATCGTTGTCTCAACAAGTGGAGTTCAAATACTGGACGAAGTTGTTTGTGCTTCACTTTGCGCTGATTTAATGACATATCAATTCCTTATGAGTTATCTAATGCCAAAAATTTGAATCATTTATAAATGTTTCATTATAATCATAACTATTTATATTTACAATGTTCCTCTGCAATAATTATTTTGTACTTTTTTAGTATCAAGAATTCTTATCTAATATAAGTATTTTTTAAAGACTTCTATTTGACCCATAGATTGGACCCTAACACATTTTGTGTTTCCACAACATTGATGTTTACCCAAATCTTTTGAGGAAAAGGTGTGATGCAAAAGTATGAAGTCTTTAAATATAAAAAAAAAAATTATGACAACTAGCAGAAATATTCACCCATCGGTACAAGTAATTTTGATATAATTACATATATTTTATATTGAATTAGAATTTAAACATGGTTTTATTAAAACTAGTATGCAAATTAGCCACATCATATACTTTTTGTAAACATTTATTCCTAAATGATATAGCAGGAAATACTGCTCTTTGGCCTTAGTAAGGCAAAAAGTCTACGGGAATTAAATAAAGCAACTCTGAATTCAAAATCTGAAAAGTGTTCATCGAAAAATAAGTAGTTGTATATGCACAGACGTTCGCCCATAATAAACAAATCATTTGAACATACAGTGGATAGGTGTCTATTTTTAGCAAAACCGTTAGAGATTCATACATGATTTTTGCCAACGAAGCAGACCCGTAATTGAGAGAGGGAGAGTCGTTAAACATATGCGTGTCAATAATATTTATTTCATTAGAATAAAGATAAAAGGATGCGAGTGCATAATAAAAATGTAATGTATTTAAATAAAACTACACGCTAATTATAAATGTTGGTCATTGAATTCTTGACTGAAATCGAACCCCAAGCGCCAGCTCTGCTGAAAAACAAACATTTAACACTGCATTTTTCTTTTTATTTAGTTCTTTTAGCCGAATGAGTTTTTTTTATTTGCTTGTTTTCAATATATAAATTAAATGAAAGGTTTGTTGTGCTATTTATTAAAGATTGTATTCTAATCCGGTGTTTTGGGAACAAGATATAAGCAAACCTGAACTATTTCAGTGTTAATTAATTCAAGTTTGATTCCCTATGGTTACTTGAAAATAATTCTTAGTTTCAAATGTATAGATTCGCACCGTGTTCAAATACACAAATGAGTAGATAAGACGAGAAGATTTTTAAAAATAATACAGAAAGAAATAATCGATATTAAGAGTTGGTTATTTCAGTAAAGGGTGAGACGGGAATTAAAGGGGGGGGGTATAGATACAGAATATCAATATGACTCAAGAGCAAATGTTATAGTTAGTGGACGTAGTATTGTTCGCCAATATTCTAAAATGCTGAAGGATTGGCTTACTGGAATATCAGTATTCAAGTAGTAGAATAATCATACTAAGTCCAATCACCGTCGAATTGGCAAGACAAGACAGCAAGCAGTCGTAACCCAATACGATTCTGATATGCTGTAAAGACCACTGCAAAGTGGCAGGATTTATGGAACCTCAGAGGATCATACAAACAATCAGCCAATCAGAACTCAGGGAATGGAATCACCCAAATGCATGAGTGGACTGTTCTGAATTCCCATAAGTACCAGTTGTCTTGACACTGGTTCAGTTGTGCTTGGCCAGTCACTTTGTTGAAACCAATTGTTGACTGACTGACTGACTTCAATACAAGTTACTTTTTTTTCTTTTCGGTGGATGGTGATATCCTACCATGGCTTAGAATAGGTGATTACATTTACAGAAAAGTCAAGAGGAGTGGTTTTTATGGTATGACACTAAACTGTATTTGGTGGTGAGGCTCGTGTTCTAGAGATCTGGGGAGTATGTAATCACCCTTTCATTGCTATTACTCCTAGATCCATTCTGCGTTGGAGTGGTAGTAACTGTTAGCGGCCTGTATTTGGCTCATCTACATCTGTTTTCTCATTAGTTGTATGAGATAAAAATATTTGATACCATATAACTGTTTGAAGATTATTTGTATTAGGGATGTATCAATGGGTCAACCACACGCGTTTTCCCACTGGCTGCTTCATCAGTTCTTTCTGAGTCCACGCTGCGTCTTTCTTTAGATTTGCAGAACGGATATCGATGCAATTTGATCTGAACGTCATATTGACGGTTCAGGATTTTAGTAGAAAAAGAACGATACAACTGTCTGTTAATATAATAATTTCTATTGCAATATGATTGGGTAATTATATATATATATTTACTAACTCCTCGGAACGAACAGGATCTGACACAGGGTCAATTACATAAGTGGTGTTTAACGGATTTAAATTCAGAGTTTTCCTTCTCCGACACGGATTACCTAACCAAGGTTAAAAAGCTCAGTGTGCCCAACTATTTATATAATATATATAACCGGAAGCAGAATAATTGGATTTTCTCAATGTTATTAGCGCTAGGTAGTAAGGATATGGATTTGGTTTGGCATGTCTACTTCCTACAACGATATCCATTTCACCACAAACACCTCTATGATTAGGTAATCATATAAAATAGAAAAAAGTTTCATGCGGTAGGTAGGAGGTAAAAGACACGGTGGGGAATTTGGCTGGCCTTTTTGCTTTATGCTAATTAGCAGTGAATGTTTCTGTAACAAAGGTGGTTTGGACTAAATTAATTCTTTCATGGAATTTGTTCTTAAGCAGCGAATTTTTCTATCAACAATATATTCTTCTAGCGGTAAATATATCTTCTGTGTGTAATTTCGGAATGTCATCTTTGTTTTGAATCTGCCTTCTATGTTAATAGTCTCGCAGTCCATATCTTATAGAAGAAATTTTAAAACTAAACACCTCTGATCGATCAGTCAATTACGGATCAGATCATACATTTCATTGGTCAACCAATGAGAACCTAGCTTTCATCGAGATTGGGGATTATTGGACAGTGGTTTCTCGTATCCTCTTGAGTGAAGGAGTAAAAATAAACATCACTGATCTCTTTTCTTTGACCTTTAAACATTTCGATGTCGACCGATGCGATTTTCCGACTTCAGAAAAAGGTTATGTAAGTGCATCGAACTCCGTCACCACAAATCACAGTTGCGACTTTTGATTGTTTTAATAAACTTATCAATTTACTAGCATCATTGACCTTTGATTGAATTTGTAAACGCGGTGAGAAAAATTGACCTTTAACCAATATTTTGGTTTTAATATGTTTTTCATCTTAGCGAAATTACTTCTTCTGACAAAAAGGAAACGACTTTTCTTTTCTCGTTAATGAATTGTGAACGGCAGCAGAAATATTCGTTATCTGTGCAATAAGAAAAGTTAATTGAAGCTATGATTTCTTTTACTTATGATTATTATTATGGATTACGGTGAACCGCATATTAGCATTACAAATTATTAGTGATAAATAAAAAAATATATGAGGTTTATCATATAACTGTGAGCAAACAAAAGATTATTGTTATACTTAAAGCATGTGAGGATTATTTGTGATTATCAGGAATACTTGATATCATATAACTATGTACAAATGATTTTATTATTAAATTAAAAAAAGGGTTTTAAAAATATTACAATATTACATTGAAAATACTAGTAGTTATTTTAGCAATAAACCATTTACAAATGAATCTAAATTTGGTATTTAATCCCGTGGAAAATGGTGATATGCCCTTAAATAATTAAACCAAAGCAAACATTGTGTATTAAAACTAATATTGAGCTATAAAATATAGAGATGAGTGCTCAGTTTCTGAGACGAATCGCATTATAGAAACAGAACATACACTAGACATGTTGTTCACTATATCTAAATTTTACAGTCTTAACATTTTCGATATTTTAGAATAGATAATCATATTGTGTATATGTTTTGGTTTTCCATGATGGAACAAACATATCAACTGAATGAGTGAATTCAATCGGAAAAATAAGGATGGTTTGCTTAAATTTCAAATCTTTACATATATGATTTCTGAGTCAGAAGGAGACACAAGTACTTCTTGCCCCAAGCACGGAAAAAATCTATAAAATACAGTTAATTAGCTGAAGTAATCGGTGCCGTGTAACGTAAGAATTTATAAACAGAGAGAAATAATTCCTTACTTGATGTTGAAACGCTAGCATTTAGACAAATAATATTAAGATAACAAACGAAATAAAATGATGAAAGTAAACTCGATGGGGGGCACAGTCAAGTCCGACGTATATGTTCTCCCAACTGACTAAGTCCTCAGTCTGCAACGATATCTCACAAAAATACGACTCTCTTCTTAACAGCAAAACTCCTACTATCGTTCTCTCTCGGTCTGGGAGGACAGGCTCTTAAATACACAGTTAATATGTACATCCGGGCTTTTTACTCTGGTCTGTTATTGCTTTAGAACTTCAATATTTACCAGTATTTTGAGTACGCGTCAATACTGTTTACATTCGGGTTACTGCCAACAGCATTTCAGCGACGAGGAGATAGCGAGTTCAAATATCCGTGGCCACTTGCCACACTCCTCCCTTTGCACAGGCCAAACATATCCGGACGAGCTTTGTTCGTGGGGGTTGGGTATCTGCTCATCCAATTTCAATTTCGCTACATAAACGTATGTAAAAAAAAAAGAAAGAAAAGAAAAAAGAAAGAAAAGAATAAGAAAGAAAATAATGCCTGCTACACATTTCATTTTTTTTTCTTCTAAAGAAGGTCTACTTTAAAATATCTACACCCAATCGGTTTTATAATATTCGGAGGGTTTGTGAGATATCTGAATGAAAATGAATCCATCTCCTGTGTGACACGCTCTATGTAAACAAGGCTGTAAACCATAGTAAATAAACGATACAATCAATTAAAACATTCTTCACATCTGTATGAATATAGAAAACTTTATTAAACGCACTCTGTGTCTTTTTTATTTTAATGGTAACCATCTTACAACCCGTAAGTAATATGGGTATTTCCCTTCTCTATACATATATAAAGGGTAGTTGTGTTTATGTGTATGTCCGGAGGAAACTTCGAAAATAAAACAATTAACGACAAAGTAAATATATATACACATTAAATATCACAGGGCGTGGTTTTTGAGCAGAAATAATAGAGATTTGATTTATATTCGTGAAGATATTTTTAAGAAAGAATTTAAATGATGATTTTTTTTCATTTAATATTTTAGATAGTAGACATTAACATTTCTTTTCAGAGTAGCTGGATCAATGCATGGTCTAGTTTTTTTACATAGGGATTTAAATAGGGTATTCCACGAGGATTCAGTAATAATCGTTTTGCAGGACTAACTTTAAAAGATCCCCTCTACCCAGGCGACGCCGGGTAGCCGCTGCTTGTTAATAATATAGGGAATATATAGATGTTATTTAAATGTATACATTAGATGTGCTTTGAAGTAAAATAAAAATACTTTTGGTGCAAATAGATATTCATATTCGCTAATTAGTACTAATTAATATTAGATGCAATGTTAAACTGAAAAGATTTAGTTGAACCGTCTTTCAATTTACTGTATTGTATCCTGGACATAATCATCAACTCTTTAGGAAATAGCAAATCTCTAACTTCAAAATCAGGCGATGGTTGTATTTATTCAAAACAATGAGTGTGCTCAGAAACGTGAATAGTTTTGGTAGGAACTTCATAAACTATATTTAAAACATAACATTTTAAGATATCCTACGTATTTTTGTTTGTTTTTATGTTAAAATATCCTACTTAATTGTTTTTTTTTTCCCTTTTATTACTGGAAAGAAACAATTTCAAGTTTCTGTCTAAACCAAATCAAAACAAAAGAAAAACCTTTCATCTATCATATCATAAGCTGTTGCTCTTAATTGGCCTGTGTTTTGTTTAAATTACTTCGACAATCTGCATGGAGATCAAAAGCGTAATAATTATCTATGTCTTTTGAATCTTATGTTTCAACTTTATGGCCAGAAACGCTATATCTTCTGAATTAAACTAAAAAAAAGGAAATTATTTACCGCAACAAAAAAGTAAATAAATAAAAAAGATTTTTTAAAAATACAATCCAAGATATCTTTTCAAATAAATGTAAACAGACAATTGTTTGATAGCTGAAGAAAAATCGACAAGCATTTAATTTTTAATCGAAAGGATTATTTTTCATAATCTTCCTTATTATGGCACTTATATACATCCATACCAGAAAAGGCGTTCCATCGTGATGTATTTGTTAGTAAGTTAGTCTCACTGATCCATTTCTACTGAATAGTAAATTCGATCGGCGCTGGATACCCTATAATTGCGACCTTGTATTAGATCCTCCTACGTGCGGTGAATGGTTCGGATAAATACCTACACTCATATAAAAAATATTGTCCACACACTAAAAAAAAAAATTGAATTTTTAAAAAGTCAAAACAATACAGAAACAGTTAATATTTTGACAACAAATCAGTTATATTTAATTATGTAGTTTTATTTATTTATTCCTTTTTTTTGACATTAGATAGCCAAAATACCAGTCATTTACAGAAAACGAATTTAATCTACGATTGTCAATTTTATAAATATTCCAAACATAAAGATAAACCGATTAAGGTGAATACCAATAAAATCATGAAATTCGATATTCATATACCGTTACAATCTCAGTCGGTAGTGTGTTCGGCTAGAAATCACAAGGTTCTTGTTTCGATACCGGCCCCCGCCAACTCAGCGTATGAATAGCACATGGATCTGTGCGGTAAAGCGAGGAGCTGATGATAGGTGTAGCGCTCCACCTCAGATACTAGAATAATCTCCTTGGTCTAACGCTAGTGAAAAGGGGATAGACTCCCTCGCTGTCTGGCTGATACCGTCATTAGGCCGACCCGACGACGACTTACTTTTTACAATATGACTAAAATAGTAATGCAATTAAAGGATTCTTGTATCGTATATAATCGTAGACAATAATTACTCAACTTACTTAAGCCAAAAAATATTGCAATTGAAGTTCACCTACCGTAAGACGAAACAACAAACCAACCATCAAACCAACCAACCAACCAACCAATCACCACTTTTACACTAGAAAAAATCTGTTATGATAAGGAGTTTTTGTTGCTTTATGGTAATATATATATATATATAAAGCAGATTATTTTGAATAATTATAGCTCAAGCGATAGAGCATTTGCCTAGGAACCACAAAGTTCCGTGCTCTATACCAGCGCATGAGTATCTCAGCTTGGATCTATGCGGTAATATAGGGAGCTGATGGTAGGTGTGGATTTTATTATCAGACGCAAAAACAATCTCGCTGTTCTAACATTAGTTAAAAAGAGATTTACTATTTTGCTGTCTGCTTAGACTGACAATAGGCCACTCTATCGACTTTACTTTTTCATAGTAACATTGGAAGGAAATATTACGGGACTCGAATAGATGGATTATTTAAAAGAACAGCTGGTGAATGAAAGACTAACTGAAAAAGGTTTAACATATAATCCAGTGAGATAGTGCACCAAGAAAGAAGACAAATTATCGCGTGAACAGGGAATGAAGAACGAATCAAAGATACGAGAAGAGACAATTTCTAAAAGACCGAAGAAGCCAGCTGCACGTTGTGTTCGTTGTTCATTTCTTCCTGTTTGTCTCAGAAAGAATGGAGGGAATGAATCAACAAGGTCCTAATGTCCAAGTTGTGTTTTTTTTTATGTTTCCTCTTCCCATTCTCCGATTAGACATTAACGACATAGCAGTAATCGGTTATTAGGTTACAATTCATTAAGTTAACATAGTACGATATTGAACAAAAACGATTGCAATGTCAAATAGGTGTGCATTCTGTACACACCTATTAGCCTTAAGGATTTGGACCGTGGGTAGTGGAGAAGGCTTTACAGGAGGCACACAAAAAGTTTGAGACCAACCGTATACAGCATGAGCAGTTGAAACGAGATATTCGCAAGAATAAAAAAGTAGACAACCAAGGGCTTCAAATCGGTCTACTATGTGGCCAGTGTGGAAGGCTATGTATGAGCAAGGCTGCCTGATAAGTCACCATCTGTGCATCAGCGGGATGGAATAATAAAATACCCTGTGCTCCCTGGAATATACCTGTAAATGTGGGAAGATGTGCAAGACTTTGGCAAGACTAAAGAGCCACTTTCGTGCAGCTCATTGTTGAACTTTTTGAAGCTCACCATTATATTTCTTTGAACTGTTGACCGTTTTTTTATATATATCAAGCAATGGCAATAGTTGAACACGAGTTTGCTACCATCATTAGACTTAATAAAGACTCGATAACCGTGTTACAGATCTAGCTCCTACATATGAATTATTCAGCCATATAAGAATCAGTTTATTTTGAATATATACAGATATTGCCTTAGTTAACATAGAGTATGATGTTAGACAAAAATATTGCACCTGTCAATTTATTCTAAGATGACATGCTTACTCCGATAACTCAGCACTGAATACACTGGTTTTTCACTTGTTTCTTCAGCAACGACCACATGAATAAATAGGAGGCATACAGTTGTTTAATCTAGAACGCGAGTAAAGGAAGATTCTCTTTACTCTAAATATTGATCAAAGAGAATGCAAACAACGTGACGAAAGAGACAAATGAAAGGAGAGAGGAAAAAAATTGCCAAAACAAAAACTGTTAGGAAAATAGACGAAATACGAGAGGGCGTAAATAAAACGAGAAAAGGAAATAGGCAAAGATAATAACGTCGTTCTCCATCTCCCAAACAGTTTCTTTCTTTCGGATAAACCTAAATGGATATTGCTTATCTCAATTAATAGGTGCGATATTTTTATATTTTTGAAATTGCCTTTTGAATTGCTAGCGATAATTTTTACAAAATTACCGTACCAGCTACTAATTAAAGCAGGTTATCTAGAGGTGGCTTTTACGAATCGACAATTAGCTTTCTCCAAAAATCAATGCAGACATATGCGTTTAATTATAAGATACACATAATAATATCTTCAGTTTGAATTTAAAAAGGCCTTTATTTTGATAAATGAAAACAATATAAATAATAAAGAAAACTTTGAATATTACACTGCATAGTACGCAAAAGATTTCTAATGTTAGCTATAACTATAATTAGGAACAATAATGTAATAGGATTTGAATAAAAAAATAATTAATAAGAACAATGATTTATATGAGAATTCCAAAGATTGTAACATGCAATACAATTCACCATTTTCAAGACATGCCAACAGCACGGATTCCTTTGTCTTTCTCACCATCCTTCCCTATCGGCTATCGCACATGATAAGTAGGTATTTACCCAACCTGTTCGTTACGAGTAAGATATGACACAAAGTCGCAAGTATGGGGCACCCAACGAAGATCGATCTCAATATTCAGTAGTAATGGATCTGCGAGACTAGCTTACTAAGCAGTTACCCATGTTGAGGGGCCCTCGCACTAGCTGCATAATTTAAAATGGCATCCAATGTCCGTACAGAGTTGAGGAATATAAGATTTTGCTAGTCGACCAACGCTGTGTGCTCTTGTGTAGAAATTCATAGGATAATGTTAGCTATGAGTTCGTACTTAGTCCTCAGCAGTGGCCAAATTGCATTGCTTGTCATTCTTGGATGATTTGCGGAAAGTGAGGTAAATGGCCTAACAGCTGCTGTTTTAGTGTGCTGGTTAGAAGATTCATTCATGGAATCCGTGGCTAACGTATTAGACTGCAACATCGTAGTGAGTTCGAACACCATCATTACATTCCCTTTCGAACTAATACCCTTGGGAACGGTATGAAGTTGTCCATCCTCAAGCTATAGGTTAAATAGTACCACTACTGTTCTTTACAAGGTCGGCTTTAGCATTAAATAACCGATGAAGGTTGATATGCCATTAAGCAAAGGAGGCGAATCAAAACCAAACCAACATACATTCAAAACAGCACGAAGGATCCTTGTGTAACTTCCATCTTGATTTTCTTCACATTCCCAAAAATATGAAAATTGAGCCTCACCTCCAAGTGTATTTTACTGTTATGCCTAAAGAGTCAGTGTATTCTAAACTGCCCCGACAGAGCGGAGTGCATTTTAGTGTTATAACCAGACGATCCTTTTTGTTAGGGGTATATAACACCTCTGCAGATGGTAACGTATTCTACTTCCTGTTGACATGGCGGAAAATAGAGAAGGGATGATGTAACTCATCGTAATGATTTTATTAATCGAGATTCGACAAAGAACAGCATTTAAAGTGACATGGACTATCCATTAAATTCAATGTGTTTGTCGGTGTGAGTCTTTCTGCTTTCCTTCATGATATCTATAACGATTGACTACATAAACTAAATCCATTCAACTCAATATGCAGAAGTCTACTATGCATCGATTGCATACGTTCACACGTTTTTAATGAATAGGAAAATAATATACGATCAGTGATACATAATATTGAACAATGACGTTTTTAAGTTAGAATTTAATTGCATAGTTGGCTAACTTATATAAGTGTTAATTTACGCCTAGTTCCACATATTTCGGTACAATAATGCATATGCATGTACGTGCTAACGTTTATATAGAACTATATGCGTATAGGTGCAGCGTATATGTGGATATATGCAAGTAGATGTGAGCATATGTGTATGGGTACAGGCATAGCGTAAATGCATGTATATACACATGTGTGATGCGCGCGCTCGTGTGTGTGTGTGTGTGTGTGTGTGTGTGTGTGTGTGTGTACGCGCCGTGTCTATGTGTGTGTGTGCATAGTAATACAAAAGGCTGCTAAAGAAGTTATGCCGATTTTAAGAGATGATATAATAAAAAGAGCATAATTTCCCGATAGGAATATAAAGTTCTTTTTAATCCATAATAAAACCAAGATTTCGGCGCTAGTATGGTCAATAGGATGTCATCTTTTTAATCTTTTTATGTACTAGATGGTACGAGCAAGAGAAGCGGTTCTCTTTTTCCGATTTTTCAGACTCGTATGGGGAAGGCAGTTCTAGTTTAGAGTAATAAGTAGTGAAGTGAGTCCCCAGGAGCAGTCACGAGAGAGTGGTTTGGGCAGTTGAAGATATATGGGATAGAAGACTGGCCAGGGCTTTTAAGTGTTTGACTGGTGTTTATATCCCGATAGTAAGGTCTAATCAGAAATATAGGTTATCCCACGAAACTGGGCATGCCACACGTCGATAGTGTCACATAATAAAATGAGATATCTATATATAGACGGCTCTCAAAATGATTTAGAGCCAATTCACAATGTTTTTAAAAATCTCCTAGTCCTGAATATTTACTTAGTAGTTTTTGGCCAACTATAGCATTTTACAATGCAGCATCCCCAGTGCTCACGAGACTGCGCACACGAACTAACAGTTATCATCAGGCGACACCATGTTCCAAACCTGGACGAAGTCGTTTATGTTCAATTCCGTGCTAATGCCTTTGAGA
Source organism: Doryteuthis pealeii (assembly GCA_023376005.1). Classification (NCBI taxonomy): domain Eukaryota; kingdom Metazoa; phylum Mollusca; class Cephalopoda; order Myopsida; family Loliginidae; genus Doryteuthis; species Doryteuthis pealeii. The sequence continues at coordinate 3,363,484 of CM042145.1, read as the reverse complement.
AAGACACACACAACACACACACACACACACACACACACACACACACACACATATATATATATTATATTATTATAATATATATATATATATATATATATACACACACACACAATATATATATATATATATTATATATATTATATATATATATCCCTTCTCTTTCTATGAGAATATTGGGCAAGTAGCTGGACGACTAGATTCTGTAAACTTGGTATGACATATCAGAAGACGGACAATCTGACCACGTGTCAAAAATCTATTTTTTATGAGATATCCATACTACCCATAACCCATTATACCCTACTCGACAACTCGTATTCTTATTCATATAAATCTTAGAACCACCAATTAAATAAAAACTAGGCTTAAGAATAATATCAAAACTAGATGAAAAAAAAATTAACTTGATGAAGAAAAAAATGATAGTATCATGGGCAAGATAGAAAGCAAAGCTAAAAGAGATAACTTAGAATGAATTACAAGATTTCGTAAACCATGTTAAAATAATGAAGATATTAATAAATAACGTAAAACTTAACAAAATACTAGAAGACCTATAAAACGGATTGTACCCATTTTAACATCGGTCCATGATGATATTTCTTTTAAGATATTAAAAGATATTTATTTTTATTTAAGAAAGAGTAGAGGATTCTAATCAGCATTTCATATTTATATCCATTATACCAATAATTCGGAAATTAAAAAATGACGATCAGCGTGAAATGCAAACCCCAGTAAAGTAACATCTATTTGAAGTTGAACTGTAAATTGCTTTTCTTATCTGTTAGATCATTGGAATGATTAATGAGGAAACATATGATGGGCCGTTTGGCTCGGTTCAGTTAAGTATATGCAATGAATAAACATACAATAATATCTCTCCTCTCTTTCTCTCTCTCCCTTTCCCTCTCCCCACTATCTCTCCCACTCCACTCTCTCTCCTCCTCCCTCTCTCTTCTCTCTCTCTCTCTCCTCTTATATATATATATATATATATATATATATATATTATATATGTATGTATGTTATGTATGTATGGGAGAGATACAAGAGACAGGGTTATTTATATTTATAGTTCTATCAAAAGTATAGCGAAATATCTTAGTAAGATTGGCAGATATTAAAGCGATAATAAATAGAAATTCTCTATAGGGATGAAATGGTTAGGTTTTTAATGTCCGTAATAAACTAAAGAATTCGGCGATAGTACGCTAAGAAGTTAGCTGACCAGCGATATCATCTTTAATGGTACTTTATTTTGGAGGTCCATGCGGAATTCTGAGTTACATATACTTAAGTTAAGCAGTCAGAAGTGTGAAAGTAATAGTGGCTAGAGAAGAGTCGAATGGATTGGCCGTTGAAATGAACTTCTAGACAAGGTTGGTTACCCCGTACTCACTGTCCATTATATTGATCACCAAAGACCAATAGCAGTTTGAGTCAAGGTTAACTCACTAGATCAGAAACACCCACCAGCATATACTAGGAGAGTGAATAAAAATAACAAATACATGGTGTGCTCTCGGGTTCCTTTTGGGCTTTTTCTTTCTGATATGAACTACGACTTATATAGTTTCCGACCAAAACTGCGAACCGACAACTATTTTTTAAAAACAAACAAAACGTGGAAATTGAAACATTAGCAGGCAAAAACAGGTCGGACCACTTAGATACTGCCTACATATCCCATAACTTGCTATTCATGTAGCAATGATTATATCCAAAAAATCGACCATAGCAGGTTGAAATTATACTTCACTAACTCTTGTTCTCACTGCTATAATTTCTACATTTTCGCTCGCACCATTCTCTGAACAATCCGGTCAGTAGTTAAAATCTTTTTAGTTATTTTTGTTAACAATTTTTACACCTCATTCAGTTACTTTAAGATATACGGACGTTATACACCATTGGAAACACTCGTTAAGCCTCACAAACCTCCCATATTCTTAGAACGGTTTATCTAGGGACTCTATAGCCAGGTCTAAAGTTCTTCTAGTATTTTGAAAGACATATTGCACAACTGCTTGAAACTTGGTCTCAAAATAAACCACATTCAACTGCAACATTGCCAGTCTTAAACGTAAAAAAAGAATCTTCTTAGTACAATTCGACAGAATGTGATGATAAATTTGATTTACAGAGCTGTCTCAATCGACAGAAAAACTAATACTGGTCTGTATATAGCCATTTAGCTGGCCAATGCTATTAAAGCTGATCTTGGCGTAAAGAAAATTGATTCATGTGCAGCTCATTGGCACAGCCGTGTTTGTTTGTAATCCACTGGGGCTTATTATAAAAAGGAAATGTAAATTCGCCCGACGCCCGGCCGCCGATGATGAGCCGATCGAAGATCCAATACCCGGTGTGCATAGCACACGAGACTGATACTGTTTTGGGCAAAGCATATCCCAAGAAGATGAATATGGGCTGGCCACAAACAAAAGCTAAACAAAAAAAATTAAAATAAGAAAAAAATACCGAATCTAATGCCATCAGTCGAAAAAAACGTTAATTGATCTTGGATTCAGTATCAATGTCAAAATGTAATCATGACTGGAAGAGTTATCTAGTAATTCACAGTATATATAGAATAATGACATTGATACTGAAATCCAAGATTCAATAACGATTTTTTTCGGACGATGGATTAGTTCGTAAATTTTTCTTTATTTTAATTTTTTTTTTGTTACGCTGTTAGTTTGGCCAGCACTATATTCATTCTTCTTGATTGTTTGCAAAAACGATCAGTCGTGTGCTATGCACACCCGTATTGATCTTCTGATCGGCTATCATCGCGGCCGGCGTCGGGCGTTACATTCCTTTTTATAAAAATAAGCCCCAGTGGATTATCAACAAACAACGGCTTCGTGCCAATGAGGCTGGCACGATGATCATTTTTTTCTTTAGCGCAAGAGATAGCTTTAATAGCATGGCCAGCTCAATATGGCTTATACAGACCAGAATTAGTTTTCTGTCGATTGAGACAGGCTCTGTAAATCAAATTTATCATCATCATTCTGTGAATTTTGTACTAAGAAAGATTCTTTTTCTACGATTTAAGAACTTGGCAATGTTGGCAGTTGAATTGGTTTATTTTTGAGACCAGTTTCAGGCGTTGTGCAATATGTTTTCAAAATAACTAGAAAGCACTTAGACCTGGCTTATAGAGTCCTATAAAAAGATAACGTTCTAAGAATATGGAGGTTTGTGAGGCTTAACGAGTGTTTCCAATGGTGTAACGTCCGTAATATCTTAAAGTAATCTGAATGCGGTTGTAATGTTTAACAAAAATAACTAAAAAGATTTAAACTACTGACCGGTGTTCAGAGAATGGTGAGCGAAAATGTAGAAATTATAGCAGTGGAACAAGAGTTAGTGAAGTATAATTTCACCTGCTATGGTCGATTTTATTTGGGATAGTAATCATTGCTACATGATATGCGAAGTAAGGGGATATGTGGGCAGTATCTTAAGTGGTTCCGACCTGTTTTTGGCCTGCTAAGATGTTTTCAATTCCACGTTGTTTGTTTTTAAGAATATAGTTGTCGGTCGCAGTTTTGGTCGAAAACTAATAAAGTCGTAGTTCTATATCCAGAAAGAAAAAGCCCAAAAGGAACCCGAGAGCACACTGTATTGTTATTTTATTCACTCTCCTATAATGCTGGTGGTGTTTCTGATCTATGAGTTAAACCTTGACTCAAAACTGCTAGTCTTTGGTGTCAATAAATGGACAGTGAGTAACGGTAACCACCTTTCTAGAAGTTCATTCAACGGCCAATCCATTCGATCTCTTCTCTAGCATATTACTTTCACAACTTCCTGACTGTGCCTTAACTTAAGTATATGTAACTCAGAATTCCGCATGACTCCAAAATAAAGTCCATTAAAGATGATATCCTGGTCAGCTACTTCTTAGCGACTATCGACGAATTCTTTAGTTTAATTAGCGGACATTAAATACCTAACCATTTCATCCCTATAAGAGAAATTTCTATTTTATTATCCGCTTAATATCTGCAATCTTACTAAGATTATTTCGCTGATACTTTTGAGTAGACTATATGATAAATAACCCTTCTCTCTGGTATCTCCTCATATCATACATACATACATACATATATATATATGTATATATATATATATATATATATATATATATAGAGAGAGAAGAGAGAGAGAGAGAGGGAGGGGGGGAGAGAGGAGTGGGAGTGAGAGATAGTGGGGGAAGGGATAAGGGAGAGAGAGAAAGAGAGGGAGAGATATTATTTGATGTTTAATTCATGCATACTTAACTGTAACCGAGGCAAAACGGCCATCATAGTGTTTTCTCTCATTAATCATTCCAATGATCTTAACAGATAAGAGCAATTTACAGTTCAACTTCAATAGATGTTAATTTAACTAGGTTGGCATTCACGCTGATCTGTCATTTTTTAAAATTTCCGATTATTGGTATAAGGATGATAAATATGAAATGCTGATCTAGAATCCTCTACTATTTCTAAAATAAAAATAAATATCTTTTAAATATGCTTAAAAGAAATTATCATCATGACCGATGTTTAAATGGGTACCAATCCGTTATATAGGTCTTCTCAGTATTTTGTTAAGTTTTACCGTTATTTATTAATATGTTTTCTTACTTCATGTATTAACATGGTGTTACGAAATCTGTAATTCATTCTAAGTTATCTCTTTTAGCTTTGCTTTACTATCTTGCCATCGATACTATCATTTTTTTCTTCATCAGTTAATTTTTTTTTTCATCTAGTTGATATATTTCTTTAGCGCTATTGTTTATCTTAATTTTGGTGGTTTCTAAGATTTATATGGAAAGAATACGAATTTGCGAGTAGGGTATATATGGGTATGGGGTAGATGGATATCTTCTATAAAATAGATTTTGACACTGGTCAGATTTGTCCGTCTTCTGATTGTTCATACCAGTTTACTAGAATCTAGTCTGTCCACTACTGCCAGATCTCATAAAGAGAGGGATATATATATATATATATTATATATATATATATATAATGTGTGTGTGTGTATATATATATATAATATATAATATATATATATATATATATATATTATGTGGTGTGTGTGTGTGGTGTGTGTGTGTGGTGTGTGTGTGTGTGTCTTCTGCAAAGGATTAGCACGAATGAAACATAAACGACTTCGTCCAGTTTGGAACATGTGTCCGCCTGAATATAACTGTAGTTCGTGTGGCGCAGTCGTGAGCACTGGGATGCTGCATTTGCTAAATGCTATAGTTTGCCAAAAACACAAAGTAAATATCCAGATCTGGAGATTTTTAAAAACATTGTGAATTGGCTTCTAATCATTTTGAGAGGCCGTCTTATGTTATAGAATCATCATTTTATTATGTGACACTATCGACGTGTGGCTGCCCAGTTTCGTGGGATAACCTATATTCGATTAGACCCTTACTATCGGGATATAAACACCAGTCAAAAGCTTAAGCCCTGGCCAGTCTTCTATCCCATATATCTTCAACTGCCCACACCACTCTCTCGGACTGCTCTGGGGACTCACTACTACTTATTACTCTAAACTAGAACTGCCTTCCCAGTACGAAGTCTGAAATACGGAAAAGAGAACCGCTTTCTCTTGCTCGAGCCATCTAAGTACATAAAAAGATTAAAAAGATGACCAATGCCCTATTGAACCAACTAGCGCCGGAAATCTTGTTTTATTAATAGGGATTAAAAAGAAACTTTATATTCCTATCGGGAATTATGCCGCTCTTTTTATTATACATCTCTTAAAATCGGTCATAACCTTTAAGCAAGTCCTTTTGTATTACTATGCCACCACACAACATAGACACGCGGTACACACACACACACACACACAACACACACACACAACACGAGCCGCGCGCATACACATGTGGTATATACATGCATTTCGCTATGCCTGTTCCGCATAACACATATCTCACCTCTACTTGCATATATCCACATATACGCTGACCTATACGCATATAGTTCTATATAAATCGTTCGCACGTTACATGCATATGCATTATTGTACGAAATATGTGGAACTAGGCGTGAAATTAACACTATATAAGTTAGCCAACTATGCAATTAAATTCTAACTAAAAACGTCATTGGTTCAATATTATGTATCACTGATCGTCATATTATTTTCCTTATTTTCATAAAAAACGTGTGGAACGTATGCAATCGATGGCAATAGTAGACTTCTGCATTATTGAGTTGAATGGATTTAGTTTATGTAGTCAATCGTTATAGATATGCATGAAGGAAAGCAGAAAGACTCAACACCGACAAACACATGAATTTAATGGATAGTCCATGTCACTTTAAATGCTGTTCTTGTCGAATCTCGATTAAAATCATACGATGAGTTACATGCATCCCTTCTCTATTTTCCGCCATGTCAACAGGAGTAAAGAATATCGGTACCATCTGCAGAGGTGTTAACCCCTAACAAAAAGGAATCGTTCTGTTATACACTAAATGGCACTCCGCTCTGTAGGGGCAGTTTAGAATACACTGACTCTTTAGGCATAAACAGTAAATACACTTGGAGGTGAGGCTCATTTTCATCATTTTTGGAATGTGAAGAATAATCAAGATGAAGTTAGCACAAGGACCTTCGTGCTGGTTTTGAATGTATGTTGGTTTGGTTTGATTCGCCTCCTTTGCTTAATGGCATATCACCTTCATGGTTAATTTAAGCTAAAGCGACCTTGATAAAAGAAAAGTAGTGGTACTATTTAACCCTATAGCTTGAAGATTGAAACTTCATACGTTCGGGCCAAGGTATTAGTTCGAAAGGGAATGTAATGGATGGTGTTCGAACTCCACGATGTTTGCAGTCTAAATACGTTAGCCAACGGATTCCCATGAATGAATCTTTCTAAAGCAGCACTAAAACAGCAGCTGTTAGGCCATTTACCTCACTTTTCCGCAATCATCCAAGCATGACAACAATGCAATTTGGCCAGCTGCTGAGGAACTAAGTACGAACTCATAAGCTACATTATCCTAGAATTTCTACCAAGAGCACACAGCGTGGTCGACTAGCAAATCTTATATTCCTCAACTCTGTACGACATTGATGCCATTTAAAATTATCAGCTAGTGCGAGGGGGCCCAAACATGCGTAACTGTTAGTAGCTAGTCTCGCAGATCCATTAGCTACTGCAATATTGAGATCGATCTTCGTTGTGGGGGGTGCCCCATACTTTGCGACTTTGTGTCATATCTTGAACTCCGTAACGAACAGGTTTGGGTAAATAACCTTACTTATCATGTTGATCAGCCAAATAGGGAAGGATGGTGAGAAGACAAAGGAATCCGTGCTGTTGCATGTCTTGAAAATGGTGAATTGTATTGCATCGTTACAATCTTTGGAATTCTCATATAAATCTTGTTCTTATTAATTATTTTTTTATCAAATCCTATACATTATTGTTTCTAATATAGTTATAGCTAACATTAGAAATCTTTTTGCGTACTATGCAGTGTAAATCAAAGTTTTTCTTTATTATTATATTGTTTTCATTTAATCAAACATAAAGCCTTTTAAAATTCAACTGGAGATATTAATTATGTGTATCTTATAATTAAACGCATAGTCTGCATTGATTTTTGGAAAAGCTATTGGTCGATCGTAAAAGCCCACCTCTAGATATAACCTGCTTAATTAGTAGCTGGTACGGTAATTTTGTAAAATTATCGATAGCATTTCAAAGGCATTTCAAAATATAAAATATCGCACCATTAATGAGATAAGCAATATCCATTAGGTTTACGAGAAAGAACTGTTTGGGGAGATGGGACGACGTTATTATCTTTGCGTATTTCCCTTTTCTCGTTTATTAGCCTCTTCTCGTATTTCGTCTATTTTCCATAACACGGTTTTTTGTTTTGGCAAATTTTCTCTTCCTTTCAATCTTGATTTCTCTTTAGTCACGTTGTTTGCATTCTCTTTTGATCATATTTAGAGTAAAGAGAATCTTCCTTTACTCGGTCTAGATTAACAACTGTATGCCTCCTAATTTATTCATGTGGTCGTTGCTGAATGAAACAATGAAAAAACAGTTATTCAGTGCTGAGTTATCGGAGTAAGCATGTCACTTAGAATAAAATTGACAGTGCAATATTTTTTTGTCTAACATCATACTAGTGTTAAACTAAGGCAATATCTGTATATATTCAAAATAAACTGATTCTTATATGGCTGAATAATTCATATGTGGAGCTAGATCTGTAACGGTTATCGAGTCTTTATTAAGGTCTAATGATGGTAGCAAACTCGTGTCAACTATTGCCCATTGCTGATAATAAAAAAACGTAACATTACAAAGAATATAATGGTGAGCTTCAAATGTTCAACAATGACTTGCACGAAAGTGGCTCTTTAGTCTTGCCAAAGTCTTGCACTCTTCCCACATTTACAGTTGTATTTCCATGGGAGCACAGGGTATTTTATTATTCCATCCGCTGATGCAAGATTGGTGATTATCAGGCCAGCTTGCTCATACATAGCCTTCCCAGCTGGCACATAGTAGACCCGATTTGAAGGCCCTTGGTTGTCTACTTTTTTTTATTCCTTGCGAATAATCTCTGTTTCAACTGCTCAGCTGTATACGGATTGGTCTCAACTTTTTGTGTGCCGCTCCTGTAGCTTTCTCCACTACCCACAGGTCGCAAATCCTTAAAGGTCTAATAGTGTGGTTACAGATATGCACACCTTATTTGACATTGCAATCGTTTTTTGTTCATATCGTACTATGTTAACTTAATGAATTGTAACCTATAACCGATTACTGGCTCATGTCGTTAATGTCTAATCGGAGAATGGGGAAGAGGAAACATAAAAAAAACCACAACTTGGACATTAGACCTTTGTTGATTCATTCACTCCATTCTTTCTGAGACTATAGATAACGGAAGAAATGAACAACGAACCGGCAGCTGCTTCTTCGTCTTTTTAGAAATTGTCTCTTCTCGTATTTTGATTCGTTCTTCATTCCTGTTCACGCGATAATTTGTCATTCTTTCTTGTGTGCACCTATCTCACGGATTATATGTTAAACCTTTTTCAGTTAGTCTTTCATTCACCTGATTCTTTAATATCCTTTCACGATCAGCAGTAATTTCTTCAATGTTACTATGAAGGTAAAGTACAAGTCGAATAGAGTGGCCATTGTCCAGTCTAAGCAGACAGCAAAAATAGTAATCTCTTTTACTAAGTTAAACAGCGAGATTGTTTTTGCGTCTGATAATGAAAATCCACCTACCATCTAGCTCCTATATTACCGGCATAGATCCAAGCTGAGATATCTCTCGCTGGATAAGCACGGAACTTGTGGTTCCTAGGCAAATGCATCTAGTTCTTAATTATTCAAAAAATAATTCGCTGCTTTATATCATATATATTATTACCAATAAGCAACAACTCCTTATCATAACAGATTTTTCTAGTGAAAAGTGGTGATTGTGGTTGGTTGGCTTGTTTGATGGTTGGTTTGTTGTTTCGTCTTTACGGTAGCGTGAGCTTCAATTTGCAATATTTTTTTGGGCTTAAGTAAGTTGAGTAATTATTGTCTACGATTATATACGATACAAGAATCCTTTAATTGGATTACTTTTTTAGTCATATTATAAAAAGTAATGTCTGTCGGTGCGGCCTAATGACGGTAATCAGCCAGACAGCGAGGACTTATCCCCTTTTCACTAGCATTTTTTAATGTTAGACCAATGGAGATTATTCTAGTATCTGAGGTGGAGCGTAACACCTAATCATACTCGCTCGCTTTACCGCACAGATCCATGTGCTATTCATACGTGAAGTTGGCGGGGCCGGTTATCGACACAGAACCTTGTGTTTTCTAGCCGACACTACCGACTGAGATTGTAACGGTTTAATTAATCTTCATGAATTTATTTGGTATTCACCTTAATCGGTTTATCTTTGATGTTTGGAATATTTATAAAAATTGACAATCGTAGATTAATTCGTTTTCTGTAAATGACTGGTATTTTTGGCTATCTAATGTCAAAAAAAGGAATAAATATAAAACTACATAATTAAATATAACTGATTGTTGTCAATATTAACTGTTTCTGTATTGTTTTGACTTTTTAAAAATTCAATTTTTTTTTTTAGTGTGTGGACAATATTTTTTATATGAGTGTAGGTATTTTATCCGAACCATTCACCGCACGTAAGAGGATTAATAAACGTCGCAATTAATAGGGTAATCCAGCGCCGATACGCATTTAACTATTCAGTAGAAATGGATCAGTGGACCTAACTTACTAACAATACAATCACGATGGAACGCCTTTTCTGTATGGTGTATATAAGTGCGCATAATAAGGAAGATATGAAAAATAATCCTTTCGATAAACATTAAATGCTGTCCGATTTTTCTTCAGCTATCAAAAATTGTCTGTTTACATTTATTGAAAAGATATCTTGATTGTAATTTTTTAAAAAATCTTTTTTATTTATTTATTTTTGTTGCGTAAATAATTTCCTTTTTTTGTTTAATTCAGAGATATAGCGTTTTCTGGCCATAAAGTTGAAACATAAGATTCAAAAAGACATAGATAATGATTACGCTTTGATCTCCATGGCAGAATTGTCGAAGTAATTTAAACAAACACGCCAATTAAAGACAACAGCTATGATCGATGGTTTATTACTTTCATGTTTTGATTTGGTTTAGACAGAAACTGAAAATTGTTCTTTCCAGTAATAAAAGGGCAAAAAACAATTAATAGGATATTTTAACATAAACAAACAAAAATACGTAGATATTTAAAATGTTATGTTTTAATATAGTTTTATGAAGTTCCTACCAAAACTATTCAGTTTCTGAGCCCCATTATTTCTTGAGTAAATACAACAATCGCCTGATTTCTGAGTAAGATTGCTATTTCCTTGGTGTGGTATGTTCCAGGATACATACAGTAAATTGAAAGCACGGGTTCACTTTTTTTCAGTTTAACTTGCATCTAATATTAATTAGTATAAATTAGCTGAATATGAATATTATTTTACCAAAAGTATTTATTTTTAACTTCAAAGCACATCCTAATGTATACATTTAAATAACATCTATATATTTCCCTATATTATTAACAAGCAGCGGCTACCGGGTCGCCTGGATAAGGGGATTTTTAAAGTTAAGTCCCTGCAAAACGATTAATTACTGAATCCTCGTTGCTATTTCTTAAAACTAGACCATTGCATTGATCCAGCTACTCTGAAAAGAAATGTTAATGTCTACTATCTAAAATATTAAATGAAAAAAATCATCATTTAAACTTTTTTTAAAATATCTTCAGCGAATATAAATCAAATCTCTATTATTTCTGCTCAAAAACCAACGCCCTTGTGATATAATGTGTATATATATTTACTTTTGTCGTTAATTGTTTTATTTTTTTCTTGGACATACACATAACACACTACCTTTTATGTATAGGGGTACCATTTACTTACGGTTGTAGATGGTTATTAATAAAGGAGGCGTTTAATAAAGTTTTTCTGATATTCATACAGATGTGAAGAATGTTTTAAATTTGATTTTAATCGTTATTTACTATGGTTACAGCCTTGTTTACATAGAGGCGTGTCAACAGGAGATGGATTCATTTTCATTCAATTCTCACAACCCTCCGAATATTTATAAAACCGATTGGGTGTAGAATTTTAAGAGACTCTTTAGAAGAAATGATGTGTATGCAGGCATTATTTTCTTTCTTATCTTTTCTTCTTTTTTCTTTTTCTTTCTTTTTTTTTTAAAATACGTTTATGTAGCGAAATTGAAATTGGATGAGCAGATACCCATCGAACAAAGCTCGTCCGGAATGATTGGCCTGTGCGAGGGAGGAGTGTGGCGAGTGGCACGGATATTTGAACTCGCTATCTCCTCGTCGTGAAATGCTGTTGGCAGTAAACCCGATTGTAAACAGTATTGACCGTACTCAAAATACTGGTAAATATTGAAGTCTAAGCAATAACAGACCAGAGTAAAAAGCCCGGATGTACATATTAACTGTGTATTTAAGAGCCTGTCCTCAGACCGAGAGAGAACGATAGTAGAGTTTTGCTGTTAAGAGAGAGTGTACTTTTGTGAGATATCGTTGCAGACTGAGGACTTTGTCAGTTGGAGAACATATACGTCGGACTTGACTGTGCCCCCACCGAGTTTACTTTCATCATTTTATTTCGTTTTTTATCTTAATATTTTTGTCTAATGCTAGCGTTTCACATCAAGTAAGGAATTATTTCTCTCTGTTTATAATTCTTACGTTACACGGCACCGATTACTTCAGCTAATTAACTGTATTTTATAGATTTTGTCCGTGCTTGGGGCAAGAAGTACTTGTGTCTCCTTCTGACTCAGAAATCATATATGTAAAGATTTGAAATTTAAGCAAACCGTCCTTATTTTTCCGATTGAATTCACTCTCATTTCAGTTGATATGTTTGTTCCATCATGAACCAAAACATATATCACATGTGATTATCTATTCTAAAATATCGAAAAATGTTAAGACTGTAAAATTTAGTTATAGTGAACAACATGTCTAGTGTATGTTCTGTTTCTATAATGCGATTCGTCTCAGAAACTGAGCACTCATCTCTATCTTTTATAGCTCAATATTAGTTTTAATACACAATGTTTGCTTTGGTTTAATTATTTAAGGCATATCACCATTTTCTACGGGATTAAATGCCAAATTTAGATTCATGTTGTCAATGGTTATTGCTAACATAATACTAGTAATTTTCAATGTAATATTTTAATATTTTTAAAACCTTTTTTTAATTTAATAATAAAATCTTTGTACATAGTTATATGATATCAAGTATTCCTAATAATCCAAATAATCCTCACATGCTTTAAGTATAACAATAATCTTTTGTTTGCTCACAGTTATATGATAAACCTCATATATTTTTTTATTTATCACTAATAATTTGTAAGCTAATATGCGGTTCACCGTAATCCATAATAATAATCAAAAGTTAAAAAAAATCATAGCTTCAATTAACTTTTCTTATTGCACAGATAACGAATATTTTCTGCTGCGTTCACAATTCATTAACGAGAAAAGAAATGTCGTTTCCTTTTTCTCAGAAAAAGTATTTCGCTAAGATGAAAAACATATTAAAACCAAAATATTGGTTAAAGGTCAATTTTTTCTCACCGCGTTTACAAATTCAATCAAAGGTCAATGAGCTAGTAATTGATAAGTTTTATTAAACAATCAAAAGTCGCAATTGTGATTTGTGGTGACGGAGTTCGATGCACTTACATAACCTTTTTCTGAAGTCGGAAAATCGCATCGGTTAACTCGAAATGTTAAAGGTGAAAGAAAAGAGATCAGTGATGTTTATTTTTACTCCTTCACTCAAGGGGATACGAGAAACCACTGTCCAATAATCCCCAATCTCGATGAAAGCTAGTTCTCATTGGTTTGAACCAATGAAATGTATGATCTGATCCGTAATTGACTGATCGATTCAGAGGTGTTTAGTTTTAAAATTTCTTCTTAGATATGGACTGCGAGACTATAAAATCACAGAGAAGGCAGATTCAAAACAAAGATGACATTCCGAAATTACACCAAAGATATTTACCGCTAGAAGAATAACTGTTGATAGAAAATTCGCTGCTTAAGAACAAATTCAATGAAAGAATTAACTTAGTCCAAACCACCTTTGTTACAGAAACATCACTGCTAATTAGCATAAAGCAAAAAGACCAGCCAAATTCCCCACCGTGTTTTACCTCCTACTACCGCATGAAACTTTTTTCTATTTTATATGATTACCTAATCATAGAGGTGTTTGTGCTGAAATGGATATCGTTGTAGGAAGTAGACATGCCAAACCAAATTCATATCCTTACTACCTAGCGCTAATAACATTGAGAAAATCCAATTATTCTGCTTCCGGTTATATATAATATTATATAAATAGTTGGGCACACTGAGCTTTTTAACCTTGGTTTGGTAACCGTGTCGGAGAAAGGAAAACTCTGAATTTAAATCTGTTAAACACCACTTATGTAATTGACCCTGTGTCAGATCCTTTTCGTTCCGAGGAGTTAGTAAATATATATATATAATTACCCAATCATATTGCAATAGAATTATTATATAACCAGAAGTTGTATCGTTCTTTTCTACTAAAATCCTGAACCGTCAATATGACGTTCGATCAAATTGCATCGATATCCGTTCTGCAAATTAAAGAAGAGACGCAGCGTGGACTCAGAAGAACTGATGAAGCAGCCAGTGAGAAAACGCGTGTGGTTGACACATTGATACATCCTAATACAATAATCTTCAAACAGTTATATTGGTATAAATATTTTATCTCATACAACTAATTAGAAAACAGATGTAGATGAGCCAAATACAGGCCGCTAACAGTTACTACCATCCAACGCAGAATGGATCTAGGAGTAATAGCAATGAAAGGGTGATTACATACTCCCCAGATCTCTAGACACGAGCCTCACCACCAAATACAGTTTAGTGTCATACCATAAAAACCACTCCTCTTGACTTTCTGTAAATGTAATACACTATTCTAAGCCATGGTAGGAAATCACCATCCACCGAAAAAGAAAAAAGAGTAACTTGTATTGAAGTCAGTCAGTCAGTCAACAATTGGTTTCAACAAAGTGACTGGCCAAGCACAACTGAACCAGTGTCAAGACAACTGGTACTTATGGGAATTCAGAAACAGTCCACTCATGCATTTGGGTGATTCCATTCCTGAGTTTCTGATTGGCTGCTTGTTGGATCCTCTGAGGTTCCATAAATCCTGCCTACTTTGCAGTGGTCTTTACAGCATATCAGAATCGTATGGGTTACGACTGCTTGCTGTCTTGTCTTGCCCAATTCGACGATGATTGGACTTAGTATGATTATTCTACAACTTGAATACTGATATTCCAGTAAGCCAATCCTTCAGCATTTTAGAATATTGCCGAACAATACTACGTTCACTAACATTTGCTCTTGAGTCATATTGATATTCTGTATCTGTACCCCCCCCCTTTAATTCCCGTCTCATCCTTTACTGAAATAACCAACTCTTAATATCGATTATTCTTTCTGTATTATTTTTAAAAATCTTTCTCGTCTTATCTACTCATTTGTGTATTTGAACACGGTGCGAATCTATACATTTGAAACTAAGAATTATTTCAAGTAACCATAGGGAATCAAACTTGAATTAATTAACAACTGAAATAGTTCAGGTTTGCTTATATTTGTTCCCAAAACACCGGATTAGAATACAATCTTTAATAAATAGCACAACAAACCTTTCATTTAATTATATATTGAAAACAAGCAAATAAAAAAAATCATTCGGCTAAAAGAACTAAATAAAAAGACAAATGCAGTGTTAAATGTTTGTTTTTCAGCAGAGCTGGCGCTTGGGTTCGATTTCAGTTAAGAATTCAATGACCAACTTTTATAATTAGCGTGTAGTTTTTTTTTAAATGCATTACATTTTTATTATGTACTCGCATCCTTTTATCTTTATTCTAATGAAATAAATATTATTGACACGCATATATTTAACGACTCTCCCTCTCTCAATTACGGCTCTGCTTCGTTGGCAAAGATCATGTATGAATCTCTAACGGTTTTCTAAAAATAGACACCTATCCACTGTATGTTCAAATGATTTGTTTATTATGGGCGAAAGTCTGTGCATATACAACTACTTATTTTTCGATGAACACTTTTCAGATTTTGAATTCAGAGTTGCTTTATTTAATTCCCATAGACTTGTTGCCTTACTAAGGCCAAAGAGCAGTATTTCCTGCTATATCATTTAGGAATAAATGTTTACAAACTATATGATGTGGCTAATTTGCATACTAGTTTTAATAAAACCATGTTTAAATTCTAATTCAATATAAAATATATGTAATTATATCAAAATTACTTGTACCCGAAGGGTGAATATTTCTGCTAGTTGTCATAATAATTTTTTTTTATATTTAAAGACTTCATACTTTTGCATCACACCTTTTCCTCAAAAGATTTGGGTAAACATCATTGTTGTGGAAACATAAAATGTGTTAGGGTCCAATCTATGGGTCAATAGAAGTCTTTAAAAATACTTATATTAGATAAGAATTCTTGATACTAAAAAAGTACAAAATAATTATTTCAGAGGAACATTGTAAATATAAATAGTTATGATTATAATGAAACATTTATTAAATGATTCAAATTTTTGGCATTAGATAACTCATAAGGAATTGATATGTCATTAAATCAGCGCAAAGTGAAGCACAAACAACTTCGTCCAGTATTTGAACTCCACTTGTTGAGACAACGATAACCAAGTAATACAATACATAACTAGAATAGGCGACGTAAATAATTGTCTCTTTCAAACATGCATTAAATGACAAACATAGTTTCGATTTCGAAAATGCGTATATGTTGGCCTATATCCATGACAAGAGACTCAGACACATTTTGAGGCTAGTGCTATAAGCAACATTGATAATGTTAACTATAGACCTGGGCTTCTTCAACATATCCAAATACAGAGAAAATCAATAATCGGTGGTTATAAGATTGAAAACCCCGGTCACAACAATATACATGATATGTCTACGCACGCATATATTTGTATATATATATATATATATAATATATATATATATTATATATATTACATTACCTATATACTTTATTTATATATATATATATATATGTATGTATGTATGCATGTATGTATACATGTATGCATGTATGTATGTATGATTATATATGGATCTGCGTATATATGTATGTGTTTATGTATTGTTTTGTTCTATATATATATTAAACGTTCTATCTATTAATCTTATTTTCTAAACATTAATATCCATATAAATACGTCATATCTTTGTTACGGTTTCTGCCTATTCACGTTTCTGCATGCGTCATCCTATGATCTTCACTTTCCATTTCTGCACATGCAACGATCAGCTTTCGTAAACAAACGCACATATAAAAATTAACGGTTAATAACATCACATTCACACATTCACTATACACTTAACATTTTTCATTTTGTCCCTCACAAAAACATTCCTTAACAGTGTCCTGATGATGGTATAATACCGAAATACTTAAGTACTGACACATAAAATTGTTACCCTGATCGTAACATCCTGTGTTTGTTATATTTTTGAAAATATTTTCTTCTCATACATAACTACACAAATCTAACCAATACAATGAAATGTGACCTAATTATTGTCATTTCATTACATCAGAATGAAATAATTCATAAAAACGATGACTTTTTGACTTTTAATGTAAATCCCTCTTTTATCATCCTTATTATCGTTCCCTTCTCTGTCCTATCGACGTGGTGGAGAATACGCTGACTGAATCCCCTGCAAAGGTGGTAAGGCTCCCCTCTAACTCTCTCTTCTCCTCTCTTTCTCTTTCTCCCTCTCTCACTCTCTCGGTCATTCTACCGTCTTAGAATGTTCTCCTATCCTAACTCGCTAACCATTACAATAGGCTATGATATCACAAGACAGTTATGAAAAAACATGAGGTATTACTCAACGTATAAGAAATATATTTATTTAGTTATATCTTTTTTAATTATTCTCATAGAAATTCAGATATATGCCTGATTTTTTCTCACGTGTTAATAATGAAGTAGACTACATTAGTAAAGTTAAGTATGTCTGTGTGTCTGTGTGTCTGTCTGTCTGTCTCTCTCTCTCTCTATATATATATATATATAATATATATATGTGTGTTGTGTGTGTGTGTGTGTGTGTGTGTGTGTATATATATTTATAAAGGAAGAGTTGACTTACCGGTGAATTAAGTCACGATGGTTAGTAAGTGTAGAATTCAGAGGGGTAAGTGAGGGATATAACAAATACCAAATGCTTAATACTAAGTAGAGCAAATTTATTATAAAATGGGTACAAGAGATAACCTACTCGAGTTTCATAACGAACATTTTAATGCATTGACCACACACGTGGGATCGACTGCTATTAATCGGTGTCTCGATTAATTCAGTTGATTTAACCCTGAAGATCCTTATGGTGAAACTCGAGTAGGTTATCTCTTGTACCCATTTTATAATATATATATATCATTCATTTGCTTTGATTTCGTTTTCCACTCTCATTATACCTTCCCATACTCCATTCTACTCTTTTACCTGAGTCATTTCATCTTCTTTCAGTTTAAATTTTATATTCTTTCCAGTTATGTTTCCTTTCTTTGTATTATTTGTTTCTTTCTTCAATTTATTTGATTAATTGAAAAGATTTCAATTGAACCAATGACTCCACGTTTTCAAAACAACAGCAGAACTGATGCCACTCTAGCCAACCCACACATAATCGAAATTATGAAATTATCCCTGTTATTTATGACGGGAACTATGCTCATATATGACAATATCTCTTGTTTCTTGCAAGATAATTGGTGCTGGCTTCTAAGCAAGAAGTAATGCTTTACCATATCTATACTTTATATCAAGTCAAACTAACTGCTTATCTTATAGCCAAGATAGAAAGATAAAAAGACTAAAGCAAAAAAAAAAAAAAAAAAAAGAAAAGAAATAAAAATTGAAAAAGAAATATTTCACTGTGAAAAAAATCGAGCAATACGACTTTTATCTTTGATTTGTTTCTCAATACCAGTCGAAAGAAGTCGCCAAATTTAATCTTGACAAGTTTTTAGTGTTGGTTTTGTAAAAAAAAAGAAAGACAGAAAAATAGACATAATTAAATTAAAATAAAATAGATAAATAAATAATAAGGCAACATATGTAGCAGACAAGAAATTATGCTTGTTTCTATTTTTAATTCGTGGCGATATATACCTTGTGTTTCTTTTTATATCTTTATAGTTTTTTTAGGAGAAGCCTTCGATTTTTGACGTATTCTTATTATGAAAGACTTTATTTACATTACTCCCTTGTGAGTATATGTTAATATATTGTTCTTGTAAGATCATATGGTTATTTTAGTGTTACACCATAAGGCCTATATTTACGTCTGAAATCTGTTTTACTATATAGAGTAAATCCGATATTTCTGCCTGATCACTTCTTCTGTAGACAAATAGATATGTTTGGGCGCTATTTTTCTGTAAACTGTATGCCGTATATTTTGACTTGAAATGTATTTTACTATCTTATGTAAGCCAAGTATTTCAAGCTATGCGATATCACTTCACCTACCAAAAATAAAAGACTCGATATAAAGGCCATGAACTGATGTTTTTTCAACGGAATGATGAGATAGCTATAAAAATGGAATGAAATTTACGCTCTTTTATGCTTGATTATCTAGGGAATTTGTAAGTTCAAGGTTTATCAGTTCATTTACAGATGAAAACGCTAAGGAATCAAAAGTTACACTTTTACTTTAGACGAAGTTTGAATTTGTTATATATATGTATTTTTTCTTCTTTTTTTCTTTTTTTTACAGTTTATCGGGACTTTTATATGTTTTCTCGGAAACCAGCAAATTCAAGTGACAGAAGGAAAAAAAAATCAACTTCTTATTTGAGTAACAACTGCTTTTAAACCCTGCATAAAGAGATAAATGTTTTGACCTCCTTATTGCTACCCACTAATTGTAGCGGCTGTGATGTCCAGTTTAAAATAATACCATATACTAAATATAGATTATTTCATATTTTTTCCTCAATATTGGGTTATTCTATATTATTTTTCTCAGCATAATTTCCAACAAAATGCCATTATACAAGATGATCTAATATAGTTTGTTTAATGCATATCTTAGTTAGTCAGAATTTTCAGATCTTAAATAAAGATGATTTGTGTCTTATCTGTTATTTGTTTATTTACTGCTAAATAATAAAAGATAAAATGAATATACTCTAAGTCTCATAATTATATAAATTTTTTCGGTGTTGGATGAATAGCCAGCACCATTAAAACATTTGAAACAAAACATGCCGCAATATAATATTGACAATGATAAAATAAATATATTTATTATAAGGATTTGATTTCTGGGGTTAATGTTACCGGAACACAGAAAAAATGCGCATTATAGCGCGAATTTTATTAGCGTACACTAAAAATTTTCTAACTCAGAAACTAAAGCGAATTCCAATTCATTTTACATATAAAGATATCCCTTACACTGCTTTATCTCTAACTCCGAGCATTAGAATTTGTTAAGTGGGAAGACTGTTAAATACCAAGTATAGAGTATTTCATTTATTTATTTCCATTATAACAAAAATTGAATTAATCATATATGACACGTCATAGAGCATAATGGTCGTCTTTTAGCTGATATTAATAATATAAACAACATTAGCATTAACTTTGGGATTTTTCACAGAATAAATGCTCGATGATTGCACGAAATTAAATTATTAATATAATAACATTCGGTATTTCTATATTTAATAACAAAATTGTTAAATTAACTGCAACAAAAACAAATGATTATACCCAACAAAAATAAATCAAATGTAACCTAAAATAATTATTTCCAAGCAAAACGTTCGTTACCATAAAGAAAAAAAAAGATCAAATACTGGATACGACAATCAAAGCTATGGAAACATCCGCGGGTGAAATATCGTTGCGTGAGCATATCCGCAGAAAGGTAATTTGGGAGCAAAGCGGAGTGACGGAGGTGCTCTCGGAATACATAAAGCAGAAGTTTTGGACACGCATCAAGGTTCACGGACAACAGGTGGACCAGTGCGGGTTGTCGAGTAATATCCAAGGGACTGGTAACAATCAGCGGGAATATCTCCATGATGATAGTAAGGAGGATTTATTTAGAGATTCGGGTTAACATGGAGAAGAAGTGTTATTATCAGTAACGAAATGGAAGTGCATTGTGGGTATTGATGTGAAAAAAAATCAGACGAGCTGGTTAATAAGGGAATTATATAGACATGCGGTACCTTTCCTAATACAATCTGTGCAGCCAACAAATATTCCATCTGATTATTACTCTAGAGCTAGGCATGTTTCCGTGACCAATGTATCATTAGGTTTGTGGTAATGATGCATCTTAGCAATAACTTACAATGCAACAAGGTTTTGTTGATTTTCAATCCCACTGTGGAAATGTCAGATCAAAATGCAACCTATTCTTAAAATCATTTGTTATATTTATACATTTCCAGTAACGAGCATATATGATTATGTAAGA
The DNA here is from genome assembly GCA_023376005.1 of Doryteuthis pealeii. Lineage (NCBI taxonomy): Eukaryota > Metazoa > Mollusca > Cephalopoda > Myopsida > Loliginidae > Doryteuthis > Doryteuthis pealeii. Next base: position 3,342,243 of record CM042145.1, on the reverse strand, counting down.
TTTGAATTTACTGATTAGATGACACATTGCTACACTGAACGAGTACATAATTTCCGTGAACATCACATGCAAGATCCGTGCAGAATTGCAATAAATAATGGGTCATTCATTCAGTTATGTTAATTTTCAATATATGACGAGTTAATGTTGTCAATTTCATTGGAAAGTAAAGATAATATTCTACACACTATTTAAAAGCAACAATACTTAAGTGTGTATGGTTTGATTTACAATCAGTTTGGCGAGAAGACCAAGACTGATAAACATATTATCGTTACTGATAATAATTATAAAATTCATCAACAAACTAATCGCTTATTGAAAATTACAATAACAAATAAAAAAAGTGGTTTCGAAAAAATAAGATTGAAAATGAAGTATAAAGCATTGTTGAACATTTTCAATCTTATTTCATCCAATAATTTATTTTTTCGTTTTAAAGCAAAATATGAAAATTATCCCACGCATTAGTAAATAATTACAACCTTTGTTGTTATATAACAGACTGTCTAGAAACTTGTTTGTCGTGGACAGAAGTGGTTGTATGGTTATATAATCTTATGTAGCATATGATCGCAGATAAATAAACACGATCAAACGGACAGATAAATGGAGCAGCTTTTTGTAGAGAGACATAGTTATAGAAGGGGGAAAAATAGAGAGGGAAAATAGATATTTGCTTCAACAAGTTCCTGCTGAGGGGGGGGGGTGACAAAAAAAGAAGCGAGTTCACTGTCTTCTCGCAGGCCAAACTTTCTTTTGGTCAACACAGTCTTCGACCAGCAGCTGAAAATCTGTCGCCGTCGTCAAAATAATATTTTCTGACTGCCGTCTCACTTAAGCTGAAAGCTTCTCTGCTTGTCACCCTGCACGCTTTGGTTATTTATCGGCATATTACTCAAACATCCGGGCACATCAGTCGAACATCGCGTCGTCCAGTGCCTAAATCGCATTTGTTTTTGCATGTGGGAGGACGCGGGTTCGATCCCGGCAGGCAAGACAATGTCTTGCTCTTTTTCCTTTCTCGTTCTCCGTCATAATAGTAGAAGTCGAAATAGTCTCGATATGTATACATGGAATAATCTGTGGAAGAAAAGTCTATAAAACCCGAACACACTTTTGATACACCCTGATATTTCATTGTCATAGAACTTTCTTAGTCATTTTGCATTTATCGATTTCATATTGTCCCTTATTGTTATTTTGTTATTTTGTTACTTTTCATCGCTGTAATTGCTTGTTATTGTCATTATTTCTTATCAGTTTCCTATTTTGCGTTATTGGGCTTTTGGCAATTACCATGTTTATCATTATTTATTACCGAATTGTGTCTTTCTCATTACCGTTCATTTATTATTTCTTCCCTGTTTCCCTTGTTTCCAAGAATTATTACCAAACAATCGATAATGATAATAATAATGATAATAATAATAATAGTGGCAATCAAAAGCCGACCAGAAGACCAGGCCTAGTGTTAATTAGCAAGGAGAAAAGAACTTGTCACCTAGTAGATGTTACCGTTACGGTGAGCCATAGTGTGTAAATAGAAGAAAGCAAAAAGATAGACAAGTACTTGTATCTTGACAGAAAGCTTAGGAAGCAGTGAACTATGAAGGCAGCAGTGATACCATTTATAGTTGGTGCTCGTAGAACGGTTCTCAAAATCCTGAAAAGGAAACTAGGAGAATTGGAGATCAGAGGAATAACTGTACCCATAGTGAGCACAGCAAATATAACACTTAGAAGAATCCTAGAGATATTTCCGAAGAGTCCTAAAGACATTTTTGAATGTTCGTTGGATTTCACGGCATGTCAGCACTTGGGTTATTTGATACCGAAAACGTTTTTGTTTCCTTATTGTTATGTATTTGTTGTAGGGTTTTAAGGGGTCAAATAAGAACAAATCGGCATGTGGCAAAACTCAAGAATATCATACTTATATATTTTTTTTAACTTCCGGATGTCACTGCTTGATACAAAAACTGTTGTGGGGTTTTAAGGGGTCAAATAAGAACAAAACGACGGTAACAAATGTAGGAAAATGTATTAACAAAAGAGTAGACAATTACAGTAGAGAGAAGTGGGAATTACGTCCGACAAATAGAATTATGATCTGACTCGCATTGGCTTTACTCTACAAGCCGTAATTGTCCCTGTTACTTATAGTAACCGTCGGAGCATTCCATCAGTCTATAGGGTATATCACCTATAACAGTATTCATAATTCTAAACACAGTTTAAACATGTTTTTGTTGATTTATTTAACCCAGCGATGGGGCCCTAATAGGTACTACAACTTCGGGTCAGAGTGGACCAGTGAGTAATGGCAACGAAGGGGTAATCCTCACTTACATTTAGTTTTAGTTGGCACAAAGAACAGAAACTTGCAAAGGAAAGCAAAAAAAAAAAAAAATGAAGAGAAAAAAAAAACTAGTACCTTTTATCTTGACAGACATCTTTAGAAAAATTATGAAAGATGAAGTATGGGAACACTCTTGAAAAAAACTAGAACAAAGTTGCGGAATAGGAGATCTGAGAAAAAAGTTAGAATGATAAACGAGAATTGTTAGCTTTGGTCGCCAATTAATATAGCAGAACTGTGAATTGAAACGTGTGAGTGGTCGGAAATATTTTTCCATGTATATGTAATCCATGTAATAATCTATGCGCACTCTGGGGGACTTAGAATAAACTAATTTGATAATTTGATAATCTAACGGGTTGGATAAATACATATACAAGGTGTGTGAAAAAATATCAATATTTTTGTACTTTTTGACATACCTTGTATTCTGAAAAAAAAACAACATTTCATTCCTTCTTCATTTCTATTTTGATAAATACAGCTTCAAACTCAGTACTTTTATGACACACCTTGTATATGCATGTTTTGGGAGGGGGTGCTTTCATTAGTCTGACTTCAAATACTGGATGAGACTGTTTACATTTCACTTCGCACTTATACCCTCAAGAAAGGCTTATATCTATCTGCTTTAAACCTTCTCCCCCCCCCAGCTATGGGTAATTAGTAGGGAAGCCTGTATTATGTAGTCTAGATTAGGCAATTTATCTACAAGAAGGAAAACTAAATTCAAACCAGCTTTACTCCACTTAAAAATTACTTTATGTCATATCCTGCCATTATAGAGGGGTTGGGTAAATACATACATATAAGTGGGTGTGGTAGGGGGCATCTATTAGTCTGGTTTCAAATCCTGGATGAGGCAGTTTGCATTTCCCTTTGCACTAATGCATTTTCTAAAGACATAAATCTATCAAATTAATAAACAAATGAATCTGCAGAATGGTATGACGCCCAAAAATAGATGTCCTAGGTATGACACTAAACTGAATCTGGTTGCGTGTCTGAAGTTCCTTTTCATTGAATCTGTGGTGAGGCTTCAGTTATGGAGATGCAGGATGTCTGTAGTACCCCACCATTTTCATTACTCCCAGGTCGACTTTAACTCGGATTAGTGATAAGTGTTAGATTCCCATCTATGCGTCAAATAGATATGCATGACAATTATTTTATTAAATCCTGGATGTGGTAATTGCATTTCACTTAGCGCTAATACCCTTGGGAAAGGTATGAATCCTTCTCTCTCCTCCAGCTATTGATAAATAATAGGACAGACTGAGCGCTTTAACCTTGGATACGCAACCGGTCTAGGAGAAGGAAAACTCTGAATTCAAACCTGTTGAACTCCGCTAAAGAAATTGACCTTGTGTCACATCCTATTCGTGCGGAGGGGTTGGTAAATATATATTAAATATGGATATTTGTTATCATATAACTCTGCGCAAAATTCTCTTACCTCTATGTATAAAATAACCCCATACAGGTTGATAGGCCGTTATAATCAATCAATCATCCACACACACACACACACACACACACACATACACACACACATACACATACACACATACACATACACATACACACATACACACACACACATACTCTCTCCTTCTCCTTGTACTCATTCTATTCCCTTTCCTTATCTTACAAACAAAGAGATAGGGGAAGAGAGAGAGAGAGAGAGAGAGAGAGAGGGAGAGAGAGAGAGAGAGAGAGGGAGAATGGGGGAGAGAGAATAAAACAAAACAGAAATTTTATGTCCGACAATAGGTCGTGTCGACGTGGAGCTGGCAACTTGCACACTATGAAACGACTAAAACCCGACAGAAACTACAGATGCAAATTGACGCTACACAGAGCCTCCTAAATAAGCAACTGATGGAATTATATCATGATCAAAACAATACATGTTTCTTCTAAATTTTCTTGCTTGTCATATATGGCAACAATTCAAATAACTACTTGGTAGATACAACAGTTTACCATTTGCCCTTCGGAGACAGTTGGTTGTGTTTCCAACAGTGATTTTCAGAAGATATGTCTTTATTATCAAAATCCTCTTCTATGAAGTTTTGATAATTAGCATAATTATCCTTATAATTAAGTCCTTTTGTTCTCACTATTAATTATATTTTTTCTTCTTTGGTTGTTTTATTCGTACAAATATAAAAACAATAATTATTTAGGTAAAAACTATATTTAATGTAGATATGAGGTGAACTAGTTTTGCTTATTCTTACGGTGCAAGTTATTAACATTAGAAATCAGTTACGAGGTGTGTAAAGAAAGTAATAAGACTGATTGGTATCAATTTTAACCTCAGATTCAACAGGTTTTCAATTCTCTAGAAAGGTATAGGGATCTGTCTAACATTTCGTTTTCTTTCGTTTGTCTTCTGTTAGGACAGCAAAATCTACCAATTGACACGTTCTCTTTTTCTTGTTACTAATACGAGGTCTGTTCCTCTGGCTGGGATAAGGTGATCCGTCTTTATCTCAAAGTCCCAGACAATTTTATGCGTTTCATTCCCATGAATATTATCATACTCCTTGCGAGATTTTCACTCTAGCTCAAACTGTTGGAAGTTAATGATGTTTGGATGACAGCCATTATTCTCAGCTTTCCAGGAATCTTTGAAATATCCCTGCCGATTTTAGTAATGCTGTGGTCTGGATGGTTTCAGTTTTCACTCTTATCTAAAGTTCATCGAGTCTCTTTTCCTAGTTATTGGGGACTGTTTAAAGGGCACCTAATACGATTTGTATCATTGTCACTTTCATATTGTACACTTTCTTCAGTTCTCAGGCAAGTTCCAGGTTTTTTTCCAGTTTTCTACGTTCTTTGTCTTTCACTCTGTGTTCTCTAGACTCAACAAAATCCACTAATGTTATTTTCCTTTTGTTAATTAAAACATTTTCTGGTGTTCTTGTCTGCAATGAATTATCCTTTTGTATATCAGAGTTCTAGAGAATTTTATGTATTTCATTTTCAAGAAAATTTGTTACTCTGATGAAATCCTGTTACTTGCACAATTCCCAGTTGATCAGCTTCCACATCCGGTTGTTTATGTTCTTGGATTCATTATGTGCCAGTCCTACAACATGTTATGTGACTAACTATTTCCTAAAAGGGACATGTAACATTTTCTTATACGTTTTGTCATAAAAACAGTTGTGCAAGAACCGGGTCACCACGTATAATTGGATACTGTATGTAACTAACTCTATCTTGACTCTAAATTTGGAATCAGCATCTACCACTTAGTCTGGAAAACGTTTTCACACTCGTAGCAAAATCTTTGTAGAACAGTGTAATAGTTTGTCTTAACGGCAAACAGAATGACTATTATTTCAGATATTAATTATAATAATAACATTATTGGAAATATGTTCTAGGTTTAAATAATTTCACGTCAGCACTAATGTCTATGTATGCAAATGACAAAAAATATTCAGTATTTCCAACAGGTATTTTCAGAGGAGACATTTATGCTCTCCGCTTGACTTTTTAACACACTGTATTATTTCCACGCCTATTTTCTTACTGTAGCATTTACAGCATGATACTATTTATGAGTCAATTCAATCGTTGCCATTGGTATTCATCTGGTCGTCTTTGTTTTCCTAGCAAGAACAATGACAGCTCCAATAATGATTGTAATAAAATAACATTGGGCCATTCTTGTTAAAGAAACGTAGTTATGTATTTTCTTTTTCGAATATTGGTTGACCTGCAAACCATCTGATAGCTATTTCAGTACAGTCAAAACACAACTGAATGACCCTGAAATTAAGACATCATTATTCCAAGAAAAATAAACGTGACCGTTTCCGTTTGCCGCGTCTAAGTTATTCCGTTGGTAGCTTTCTATGTACAAAGGACTTTAATTTAGCTTTTGAGATTTCTTAACGGGTGGTAGGCCTATTGTATTCCACAAAATGAAAAAACAGCCAGCTGCCCTGTGTTCAGTATACAGGCTTTTACCTAAGTTGGAAGACTGACCAGAGCTGCTTGAAGTAATAGATGCAGTCATCAAAAATGATCAATTTAACAAGAGAAAAACCAAAATTATATGCAATATAAATTTTCTTCAAAATACTTCTCTTGGCTTTCAACACAGTTATAGACCAAGGTTTCATTAGTGGAAATACCTTTGAAACTCTTCTTTTAATATGTCGTAAACCTCTGGTTTCATAGATTTTAATACTCTCCTCGTCTTCAAATTTTATCACGGATTTTCAGTTTAGGATAGAATAAATTATCTCGGCTCTATGTATGGTGAGAATGGAAGGTGTTTCTCTAGCACAACCTTGAGTTTCGACAAGAAGATTTCCTATAAATAGTTACAAGAATGGTTTCATAATTAAAAAGAAGGACGAAGTCTAGACGCATAGAAAATACCCGTCTGCATCGGTTATATATATATATATATATATATATATATATATATATATATATATATATATATATATATATATATATGAGGGGTTCTATTTCACCAATTGGCAATCTGCTTTTGGTTGATTTCTTCCTCTGGTTGATACGGACTTCTTTTGTTTCTGTTCATCTTCTTTGTTTTTTAATAATGAACATAAGAATTTGTTTATTTTTCTCCGATGTCTATTTTAAAACTGAAGCTCAAAAGGTCCAACAGCGCGGCGAGAAGATGGCACACTGGGAAACAGACAACTATCATGTCTGGCCCCTTCGACTAACTGCCAATTCATAATTACTCTCATTTCCCTGCACACGCTTTGCGTTTTGCCAATGAGAAATCAACAGTTAGGTCAGTGAAACTTGAACTGTTCATAAATCACTTAACGGTTCTATGATGGTAACTTCCTATTTACATTACCGTCATTTGAATCTTACTACACTACAATCATATTCGTAGGCTACACACAAAATGTATATATATATATATATATATATATATATATATATCAATTGATTGCCTCTCTCAGCTTAAATATCCGTCAATATTGATGAGAGTATCCTGACTTCAGCTCCCAATATCTACTGGGTTTCAGTTTATATTGCACCTGTATCGAGGCTCCATTTCTGTAGATATGGAGTGTGCAGAGTACCACTATATTTTCATTACTCCCAGGTCCACTCTTCCCCAAAGTGGTAGTACCTGTTAGGACAAAATATATAGGTCAAATACATATGTTTAAAGAGTTTTTGAATTCGATAGACCTCTGTGCTAAAACAGAAAAAGGGAAAAGGAAACCTCTTAAGAAACAACTCAACAGAATAAATGAATTATGAACGTATAATGAATGCAATTCCTTAACGTCTAGGCATAAAATCAACCAATTAGTTTAAAATTTAAGTTTTAACATTAAAAATATGAAAGCTTTCGTCTCGATAATTTTTGATCGCAGTTTATAGAATTAGATTTCATTGCTCAACATGTTTAGCCAATTTCGTAATAAGTTAAGTCTTTAATATTCACAGCAAAAATATCAATTTCATTTATTTAAGAATGTTCTAACTCGTTTCGTCACGTGTGATTTTGGCATAGAAAACCCTCCAGCTTATAATTTAGGCAGCTGCAGAAATCTAATATTTAAAATGTCTTAACGATGGTTCTTCTTTTGGTATCAGTAGATTAATCTATTATTGTTGTGTATAGGACGTGTATATTGGAGGTTCAGTGTGAGCAGCGGATACATTTCAAACGTTTGAAATTCATTAAACACATTATTAAGCGCACTCAATAATATAATCAGGGATCATAAATGGGACTGTACATTTTCTATTACATGCAATCAACTATTTTACGACCGAATTATTTGTGTATATCACGCACCCATATATAGTAAGCATCCGTAACTTTTGAATACGAAATTCTGAAAAAAAATTCTCGTATATAATACACATTGTTTTATTTTTTGCGAATTTGTCTAAAAAAAATTAACGTACATTTATCACATGTTGAACTTTTTATCGGTTACTACTGATTGAATCACAAAATTTACACAGCTCGTACAGCAAGACTCTTCTGTTAAGTTAGTATTGAGTTTATAATCATTAAAATGAGAAATTACATATTTTCAGTATTTGTAGAAAGAATTATATTAATAATAGTCTTTCCAACTATTTAGTCAGCCAGTTGAAAGAAAAAGTAAACATTCCTTTCCCCCGGGTATTACAACGAAGTAAAATTTAAATAGCTTCATCTAGGAATTGAACTCGTTTCATTGAGTTCATAACTGTTACACAACCAGTTGCATTTAATAATTTCATCAATAAAAGAATACGGGATATATAAAGTATTATAATTGCCTCATTTATTTAATTTCATGAAATCTCTTGAGAATATCCTGGTTGCTAAATATGTAGACTATTCGGTAAAGATAATGTGCCGAAGATATTTACGAGTAATACTTATGTCAGAATAGTAGGTTTATCACGTTAATTCAGTGCTCAATGACTACAATACAAAACTTCTTATTTTCATATGCATAAAAGTTAAAGATATTATTTCATTTATCCCATATAATACAATGTGCTTAAAAAATTGTTATAATTTGTGTAGTTCAGGGTGAATCATAAAATTTGATATAATTTCGTAATCTACTAACTTTACCAATCTTTGTTCAAATGAACTCAAATTTTAACACCAATAAATAATCTGTACATAATTATATGTCAAGTAACTATTCCTATTTAATAATAATAATAATAATAATAATAATAATAATAATAATAATAATAATAATAATAATGGATCACTCCATCCAGCCAAGAGACCAGACCTAGTGTTGACTTAAAAAAAACGTGCCAACTGGTGGACTTTGTGGTTCCAGCAGATCACAGGGCGAAGTTGAAAGAAAACGAAAAGATGGACAAATACCTGGACCTTAGCAGAGAATTAAAAAAGCTCTGGAATATGATGGTGAAAGTGATACCAATTGTAGTTGGTGCACTTGAAACGGTTAAAAAAAAATTGAAAAAAGACTGGAGGATCTGGAAATCAGGAAGAATTGAGACCATCCAAACTACTGCATTGCTGCAATCAGCCATAATACTCAGAATAGTCCTGGAGACCTGACGAGACTTGTTGTCACTCAGAATCCAATGAAATGCCACCAGCTAACGCTAGTGTGAAAAACTCAAAAAGTCTAAATCTCACCCAGAAATAAGAATCATAGTGCAACATTTTTGTTGTGACAAACACTACCACTTCTTATCAAACTAGGAAAACTCATTCATATTTCTGTATTAATTTTTTTTAGATGTGTGTGACAAATCTAACAATTGACAAAACAAAGGTCAGAGCAGTGATAAATGTATGTAATCTAAAGGAATCCATAAGGACATGGTACACTTACTTTCTGAGGACTTCTCTTCATATCCAACTGGGAAGGGGTCGACTTCGAAATACACACGGAGCAGATATTGCACAAAAGATTGCCCCCCGGTCAGGTTGTCCAAAAACCTCAATCTCTGATGAACAAGTTGATCCAATTTAGCGTGTGATTTTGAATGACAGATATCTTATTGTCCAACAGATAACTAAATCCATTGGAATTATTTCTGATTCAGTCCACACGGTTTGAACATATATCTTCAGAATGAACCAGCTGATGGCAACATGCGTCCCAAGATTGCTGACGCCAGATCGCACGCTGAAAAGTCTCATGGGCCCTTTTGGCTAACCCCATGGATTTCCACTGCAGTTTACTAAGTCAAGTTAAAAAATAGGATAACCACTTCGAACATGAATCAAAAATTCAAAGCAAACAGTGGAAACAGTCTGATTCTGCAGCCCAAATAATGTTATTGGCAAGGCGATGGCTTTTGTTTTTTTAGACGCATAGAAGGAGAGAGAGATGCGTTGTTAGATATACCTCATAAAACGGGAAACACTGATTTTACATTCTTGTAACTATTTATAGGAAATCTTAAAATATTTCATCATTATAAAACCGTGGTACACTTAACTAAATTTGATTTTGAGTTTTGTGTAATAATATATCTCCTTTTATTTCAGCATTGCTTCAAAAGTTTTATTGGTTTTATTGACGTTTTAGTTTTTATCTATATATATATATATATATATATATATATATAATATCTTATTATAATGGAGATTGTGTGTTTTTCTGTCTGTAACCGAAACTATATTACTAATCGAGTCACAATTAATATAGTTATTTACATCAAATTCTTCATGATTTTATTTATATTTAAACCTCAATTATTAATAAAATTGCTTCGCCTTTTTATTAGTATTGTCCATATCTACATACTAATAATATGCAATTGTATTTATATATACAAAAAATAGTGGTTTGCAGTGTGAACGGTAAGGCTAATTTGCATATTGATATTAAAAATGTGATTTTATTAAATATGTGCTTAGTATTATTGATTTCTAATTGTTTGGCTTTATTTTAATGAATATAAGCAAAAATCTCTCCAATGAATCTTACAAAGCCCTGATGACTCGGGCTGTAGACTCCTCTGGTATAAGATGTTGGTCGTGGGTGGTGATCAGTGATGCTTAAGGACGGAATCCAGGTGGCTAAGTAGTCCATGACAGCACTCCACTTTGGCTCTTACTTAAGGTTAGACGGGCAGTAGGCTTGGGACAATCGTATAGATGCTAGAGCTCGAGGTGACCAGCCGATTGATTAGAGGAAGCCACTCGCTTCCTCTGATCAATCGGCTGGTCAACTCGAGCTCTAGCATCTATACGATTGTCCCAACCCTATCGTCCTTATGGCAAACGCCCAATCATTTTTATCATGTGTGCAAGAAGGCGGTTGTTGAGGGTCTTGGTGTCCTGGGTATGACGTTAAACTACGTCTAATAGTGAAGTTCAAATTCTGGGTCACTGGAACGTGCGGAATACCCATTCATTATCTTTGATAGTAACTACTAGGGCCCCATCTATGAGTTGAATTGAACAAATGAGTTCTAAGAATGTTTTTGAAAATTGAGATTAATTTTCTTTCAACACTCACCAAGAAGGAATAAAACAAAATATCTTCGGCATAATATATATATATATATATATATATATATATATATATATATATATATATATATATATATATAAAAGACACCCATGCGCAAGGCCTGATATAAATATTCATAAATCTGTTATCCAGAAATACTTGTGTTTGAAACTATTTATTTATGCATGTGTGTATAAATATATAAAAGTAAACGATAATTTATTGCATTATTCGACCAAAATAAGAATGAGTCGTTTGGCAGATCTACTGTTTGAGATAATTGCAAGAGATTTTAGTTGGATTTCATATTTCACATGGAAAAATGGTTATATAATATGCGGTACAAATGCTATTTCTGGTCGTTCGACGTTGACTTCGTCTTCAATTACATTTAAGGATAAACCACATTAAAAAAATCCGACTTCTAAAAAATGAAATGGAATAAAATAAACACAAAATGTGAATCTAATTAATCAAAGATAGATATCAACAAATTTTAAATCCTAATTTCTAATTCACATGAAGGGTTTGTGTCGGTGCTGTTGTATGGGAGCACTACCTGGACCCTAACAAAGCGTTTTGAGAATAAGTTAGATGGGAGCTGCACAAGAATGCTGCGTGCAGTCTTGATAAGTCGGGGAAACAGCACCCCTCAAGGAAACAGCTGTACGGTCACCTGCTCCCCATCTCACAAACTATCCGAGTGAGACGGACAAGGCATACAAGACACTGCTGGAGAAGCAAGGATGAACTCATAAGCGACGTTCTCCTGTGGAAGCCAACACATGGACATGCAAGTGTGGGGCGCCCAGCAAGGACCTACATTGACCAGCTATGTGAAGATGCTGGCTGCTCCGCAGAGGAGCTTCCAGGTGTAATGCATGATAGGGAATGTTGGCGAAAGATTGTCATGGATACCCTTGCTGCATGCGCGACATGATGATGATGATGATGATGATGATGATGATGATATATATATATATATATATATGGCCCAGAGACTATGTTTGACTCAAGAGTCGTCATCATATAAAGGCTTTGTTGGCTGCGCACCAGTTTCTTATATTTTAGGTGGGGCGGGGTTTCAGCCTGTGTATATATTGTCTGGAAAAAAGAAGAGCGTCTGACTATAGGGGACGCTAAACAGATGTTTCTATTTGCAAGATTGGGGAAGCACTTTAAGATAATCTAATATGTGAATAACAAACCATTTTAACCCAACCACTCCTACAGGAGCAAAATGTGACACAAGATCATTTTTAAAGCGGAGTAAAGCTGGCTCGAATTCTCCAAGACAAGTTTCCTCATCAAAACCAAACCAAATCACTTCTACTATTTACGCGTAGTGTTGCGTTACCATCTCCTTTCGGACTGGAGGGACGACGTTTCAACGCTGTGTTATGTTCTGACACTCATTTCCGAATGGAGTAATGAGGTGTTAATAGTATAACTATTTAGTATATTTATCTTTCTGGACCGGCCCTACATTCGAAGAGACTGGAATCCTGGTTGCTGGGCTGTTGTTCAGTCGACTGGCAATTCTATCATGTTTTGAGTCTGGAAACAAATTAGGGGTCTGTGGGATACATTGCCATGTGCCATTTAGAGTTTTTAGTATTAACACTAGGCCACTCCTTTTTCTCATGAGAATTTTCCCCAAAAAGTCACGACTGCAGAGAGCAAGTGTCCATTGTTACCTTCACAGCACATTCTACCAAACTCAATCAACCTTCTCACCTCTCACTTCTCTTTGCCACTTCACTACGTCCCATCATTCTCCAATCAAACAATGACATGTGGCTATGCTGATTCATCATTATACTTTTCCATTCTCATCTACCAAACAATCCTAGCTAAAACTTTTCCATGCTAATTTACATATTAAGTTACACTCATACTCCACTTCCCCTTCCCCCATTTTGCAACATACCTCACCTGCCATCTTTACAAAATTGATGATCACACTTGCTTAACATGAATTTTAAGTAATGGCCGGGTTAGCTCAGTCGGTAGAGCGTTCGGCTAGAAACCACATGGTTCCTAGTTTGATTCCGGTCTCTCGCGCCAACTCAGCGTATGAGTAGCACAGGGATATGTCGGTAAAGTAAGGAGCTGATGGTAGATGTGACGTTCCACCCCAGATGCCAAAAAAAAATCTCCTTGGTCTAGCGCTAGTGAAAAGGGGATAGGCTCCCTCGCTGATTGGCTGATATCGACGTTAGGCGCCCCGACGAACTTTCCTTTTTACTTTTACATAACCCTTCTTTTTTTACAACTGATTCGAATCCTCACCGAAATCTTTGCACCCCCCCCCGCCGGTCAAGAATCATGCCGTTAAATCTAACTCACATCCCTTTTTTTCTCATCTCTCGTCTCTTTCTCTCTCCCCCCCCTCTCTCTCTCTCTATATATATATATATATATATATATATATATATATATATATATATATACTTGATAAAAGATTGTCAAAACGGTAATTTGATATAGTTATATCACTTGAAATCTATCGAAACACCTGGGAATTACACAAGGATGCTCTGCACTTTTAAGAAAACCCTGAGGCAGCACCCTACATGAAACCTACTGTACGGTGACTTATCTCCAATCTCACAAATCATCAAAATAAGACGAGTAAGACACGCTGGGCACTGCGGGGGAAGTAACGACGAACTCATGAGTGATGTTCTTCTATGGTTTATTAATCATAGACACACTAGTGTTAGCTCATCAACAAATTTTAGATTAATCAGTTCTGTGCTGACACTGGATTCCGCCTAGAGGACTTAACAAGGTGATATTCAATAAGAATGTATGGTCAGAGTCAATGAAATCCATGCTGTCGACACGCTTTGAAGATGAGGATCTTTTTTTATTTTGAACTTTAGAATTTCAGTTAAATAAAAACATCTCGACTGCTGAGCAATGTTTATAATAATATCTAAGGTCGATTGTTATCTACGCATCTAGACTTTGACGAGATGGGTTAATAATTATTTGAAAAAAATATTCTGATTAATGTTCAATCATTTTTTTCTTTTACATTTGCCTTTTCAATTTCGTTGTTGGAATCCGGGTTACTTAAGCAATATGTTGGCTATAAACTAAGTGGATCTGAAGTGATTTCATAATCGTTAGTGCATCGTCTAACCTCAGGAAACCTTTTGATCTATGTCAGTTGATTTTTCAATCAAACGGCTAATCCAAAATTGCTCTGAAGCTATCATCGTCTGGTTCTCAAAATTGGACTTCTATCATATATTACAGCCAAGATTATTCAGCTATACATCACTAAATAAAGATAATTTCATTTTGATAGCAAATCAAAGCACCCTGAACTTTACAATATGTCTAACGCTTGTAAACATTGACATATCCCGCGGTTAATGTCTATAATGTTTATATCGAGCACTCTCTCATCGACAAATAGCCTTTCCAACATTGAATGCATAGGAGCAATGTTTCCATCTTAGATAACTCGATTATTTTCGCATAAAATAGATAAATTAAATAGAATAAGAAAGAAAGAGGGAAAGAAAGAAAGAGAAGAAAGAATTACAACAATATACTGAAAGAGAGGAGAAGTTATAGTGAGAAGAAGAAAGAAAGAAAGAAGGAATGAAGGAAAAGAATTCAATGGTAAGAGGGGAAAATGTAGTGGAGAAGGAGGTGGAGAAATTCATAATGGGAAATAAATAATGAGATAAAGAACTTTAGAGTAAAGGAAAAGATGAGATATGAGAGGCGAATTTCGCGTGAGAAAGAAAGAAAAGGAAAGAATCAAAGTGAAACAAAAAGAAAGATATGTAATCAGAGAGATGAAAAAAGATGATAAGAAAAAAGAAATAATTATCGTGTAAAAGAAGGGAAAATATGCACCAAGATATATGAGGGAAGCATGATGAAGAAAGAAAGAAAAAAGAAAGAAAGAAAAAGGAAATAAAGAAAAATAATATTTTACAGTGAGAAGAAAGAAACAAGGCGTAATGAGAGGGATATGAATAAAATATTGAGACATCGAGAAAGGGAAGTGGTACTGAAAATGTCACGGGCTGACCAAGGAAGACATTTCTTAAACCATAATGTGTTCATATTGTTCCACCAACAAATCTCGAAGTACGACCCACATAATACATAGTTTCTTTAAATGAAAAGAAAATCAAGAAACATTAATAAAAAAATGCAATTCCCGTCTTGGTTGTGCCAAGAATGTTTCGGCATTGCAATTAAATAGTTTATTTTGCCTAGTTATGAAACAATCTCGGATAGATTTTAATAAACAAAAATAACGAAATTACTCGTAATTTTGTAATGGTTTTTAACAATACTTGCCTAGATGATAACTTGCTGCCGAAATATACAACACACACACACACACACACACACATACACACACACACACACACATATAGATATATAGATATAGATAGATAGATATAAACAGTCATAACATTACGAATAAGTGAACAAAACTTACTCGAAATAAAGGTGAACTTATCACTAAAAGATTATAAATATATTCTTGATTTAAATATGTCCGTGAAGTTCTAAATATACTACAATTAGGTATTTTGGTAACGTGAGACACTTCTCGGAAGCTTTGAATGCTTTTGACGAAGTTGGCTCTAAGTCCTGGAGCACAACCTAGGAATTCACGTTTTTAGGCCTACCTGATATTGTCTGATTATCATGGTTCTTGCAACCAGAGCAAAATTTATTGAGCCATCTTTTTATTTTACTTTAATCAGCCACGCACAAAAAATGTCTTTCGTTACTTCTGCTACGTCTTGGCCCAGTTCAAAGGCTGAAAGTTGCACGTTCATCTGAGCGGCATTCAAATTACACAAGGAGTGAGGCAATGCACAAGTGCCCATGCACCAACTACCAAGATAATACCAACCACCGTAGCTACCTTTTATGACATGAATTGTTTTAGATCAAGGGATATTCGCACAACAAACTAACCCGTACAAAAAATTGTAAAACTTGTGTATCCCCCTAAAATCTAATAAATAAAATCCCATTTTTCTCTTTAATGTTGTGTGACGTTAAGTTCTCATTTAGGTGGCCAACACCATCTTTGTATCGTGAATGTTTCACAGTCTCAACAAATGTTTCAACAGCCATCACCAGCAAGCATCGTTTATATAGTAGAAAAACAGAGTATATAAAAAATAAATCACAGCTTGTCAAAATAAAAATCTTCTAATGGCAACTGTACCATTTTTGAAAATGACCAGAGACAAAGCCAAAACCGACAGAAACACCAATGTTTCGAAAGATTTATTCATACATTCTATCCGAAAACAGAAGAAAAACAACTTTATTGAAACTCGTCCTCTTCGTCTGTTCTGTATATGAGGGTAATCCCAAACCTAAGGTCTTCAAAATATTTAGAAATCACAAAACGTTATTGTTTATTGTCAATATTATAGATCATTTTAAAGTGTGCATATGTATCTGTTTTCCGACATTATCACCATTTCAGTCGATGCCTTTTTCTATGCGCTGTCGCAGTTTTTGTATGCCTATGTCATACTAGCTTTCCGCCACGTTTTTGAGGAAGCTTTGAAGCTCGTCGTAGGAAATTAACTGTTTTCAAATTAGACTTTATGTCTAATTTTAAATTATAATTTTAAAAAGTTTTTATTAATTTTTTCCTTGCACAATCTATATTACGATTATTATTATCATTTAAATATAGCAAACCGTCATCACAATAAATTCCACATTTTCTTTATTGAAATCGTGAGCTATTTCCGAAAGTAGGAATATTCCTACAATTTCAAAAGTTTCAGCACCACAAAAACTTCCCATACTAACATCAAATAAATTGTTTTCTTATCCCAAATAGAGTTAACATATAACAATGATGATTTGATTACCATGAAACTTCAAATTATGAGTGTAAAACCATAATATTACCATTGATTATAAATCTGCCCTGCTTTATTAGCATTGAGCACCTTTTCATGTCAATACTTTTCCCATTTTTTTCATTCACTATTCATTATATATATATATATATATATATATATATATATATATATATATATTGAAGTATATGTGCTTAATTGAAGTCATACCTAATTTTGAAAATTAATTAGTTAATAATTAATGAATTTAGGCGGGCATATATGTTCAAATGTAAGGCTAAACGAATCGAGAAAATGTCAATTCCTGTATGTACATTTCGACCTATTAGGAGTCATCAGCAAGGTTATAGACATGGGAGACTGCTCCGTGTGTGACTCGAAACCTCGACTGTCAAACTAAGAGGTGAAGTCTCTAACCGTTACACTAGCTTATCATTCCTACATTCTTCGTTCGTTTTGAAACTTATTTATATTTCACTTGTACATTCAGGGATTGACATTTTCTCGATTCGTTTAGCCTTACATTTGAACATATATGCCCGCCTAAATTCATTAATTATTAACTAATTAATTTTCAAAATTAGGTATGACCTCAATTAAGCACATATCCTCCAAAAATTGTCGGCTTAAAGCCATATAAAAAAATAAACACATTTGTTTGTTTACTTAACCTCATATATATATATAAACAGAGCAAAGTATATTATATATATATATATATATATATATATATATATTATATATATATAATAATATAATCTTTGCTCTGTTTATAAGACAATAGTGTTAAATATCATTGATAGAGAATATATATCACTAGATTTTAAAATCAAACAGGCGAGAAACTGTCAATTACCATTAGCCGTTAACTTCATGTCTTTGTTATCTTAGCATATATATATATATATATATATATATAATATATATATATATATATATATATATATATCAAATCATGTTTTATCTTCATTTTGAATCATTTTGAAATAAAGCAAATTAGATGGAATTATCATTACAACTGATCGTCTATAGATGTGAAAACGAACGCTTGCTTGTACATAAAAACAAAATTTAATGAATTGTTTTGAATTATGTGCAGAGTATTTTCATATTTGTCTTCATACAAAGCAAAACACAAAAAGAAGAAAAAAGAAGAAAACATTGTTTCATAAAATTTGAAAGAATGTCATCATAACGGAATAAACGGAATAACACTTTTTTCCAGAAACATTTTGTTTATGATCAAAATGAGGAAAAATAATGTTGTATGTGCATTAAAAAGGAAAATGTAGCGGAAAATCTGCCGAATAACAAATAATTTCCAATAATGTGCTATAATCATAGCAGTTGTCATAGAAACAGACGTCATGGCGTCACACTGCAAATGGTCAATCAAAAAGCAAACAAAATTTGATTTAAAAAAATATGTCCTTATAAACAACCGATAGAAGGAGGAACCGTATGAATATGATGGGAGAATAGTTGTTAGAAGAAGAAGAAGAAGAAGAAGAAGAAGAAGAAGAAGAACAACAACAACAACAACAACAACAACAAATAATAATAATGATAATAATAATAATAATAATAATAATAATAATAATAATAATAATTTAAATCATATAACAAATGACACAGTTAGAAAGATTAAAAGAAGAAAATGAAATGAAAAAAGAAAGAAGCAGGAAAACGAAAGAAGACAAAATGAATTAAAGACGAAGAAATAGAGAGATGAGAAAAAACGAGAGATGAAATCAAAGACCAATTAAAAGAGGAAGGGAAATAATTCAAGGAGAAAAAAAGAAGCTGTGGATAGATAAGATGGGCGAAAAGATGGAGGATCAAATAAAAAAAAACGATTAAATCTTATTATAATGGAGATTGTGCGTTTGTCTGTCTGTAACCGAGACTATATTACTTCTCAAGTCGCAATTTCCTTAGTTATTTACGTCACATTCTCCATGATTTTATTTTTATTCAAACCTCAATTATTAATAAAATTGTTTTACATCATTAAGACTGTTGGCCATATCTACATATTAAACACATGCAATTGTATTTATATATACAACAAAATAGCGGTTTACAGTGTGAATGGGAAGGCTAATTTGCATATCGATATTAACATTTGATTTTAATAAATATATGCTTAGTATTATTGATTTCTAATTGTTTGGTTTTATCTTATTGAATATGAGCAAAAATCTCTTCAATAAATCTTAAAAGAAATCCCTGTAATATTATTCTTTACTTCCTATTTTAACTAAACAGTTTAATTAGGAAAATTTACCAATGAAAGACGGGAGTAACGGAAATTGATGGAAGTGTTAGTTTCAAAGTTGTTCTATTTTTCAATCATGCCCCCTCTGTTCAAAATCTTTTTATCTACATTCTTATTCAGTTTCATTAGCCTTTCTAATTTAATATGATATTTTATTATAAAATTTAACTAAAATACTTGCACCCGGAGGGTGCATATATTTGCTAGTCCAAATAATAAGAACAAAATATTAGCAAAGTACAAAATCCAGAAGAGGTAAAAGTGTGATGTAAACTAGAAAAAATTGATGAGGTCGAAGGACGAGGATGATGAAGAGAAGGAAGAGAAGAAGAAGGAAGGGAAGTTTGTGAGAAGAATATTTGGTGGAGGGTATAGAATAAAAAGGGGTTGGTTTTCTTTAAGGAGGGTGAGGTAGTTATAGACCAATGGATGAAACTGAGGAGAAAAAGGAGGGAATATCTTTGTGTGTAGAATAGTGGAGAGAAAAAAGTGAGGAGGTGGAAGTCTTGGAGAATATGAAGTAGGAAGTTTCATTTGAGGGGGGTAGTGAGGGAAGAAAAATGGCCGAAAAGAAAATAAGAGAGAACACTTTCATTTGATGGGAGTGAGGGTGAAAATAGAAAGGGTTGCGGGCGAGGAAAATAAGAATGCAGCAGTTTTAATTGAGGAGAATTAGGAAGATAAGATAAGAGATGAAACACGAAATGAATAGGTCGAAACCCCACTTTCATATGAGGAGGGAATGAAAAAAAGGAAGCTGAAGAAGAAAATAAAAATCTCAATTGATTGATAGAGAAGGAGTTGGGATAAAAGAAATCGTTATGGAAGGTGAAGACAAGGAGGAGGAGGATGAAGAGGAGTAGGTATAGTATAAGTAGGTAAGCAATGGATGGAGGAGGGTGGATAATAAACAGTGTTTTGCATAAAGAGGAGAAGGCGGAGAAGAAAACGAATGGAACTGAAGAAGTAGATAAACCAAGTCATTTGAAAAAGAATAAGAGTAAAGAAAGAAGAGAGTGGGTAAAGGAGATGAAGATATGAGGGGAAATGTTCATATAAGTAAGAGTAAGGAGAGAGAGAGAGAGAGAGAGAGAGAGAGAGAGAGAGAGAAGAGAGAGAGAGAGAGAGAGAGAGTTTGAATGAGAAAAAATGAAACAGGTGTAATGTCGAATGCTGTTTGTTCATTAAATATGTCAGATACATGAGATTTATGGTAATATTCAATTCATTGCCACCAATAAAAATCGTTATTGAATTTTCCATAACCAATATTAATAATAAATACCTAATGAAATGTTTTGAAGCAAAACATACAAACAGTGGCAGACGAGCTGTAACTGTTTCTCTGTCAATCTCTCTTTTTCCTTTATCTCAGTAGTTCTCACAAGCAGGCGTACTTAGCGTAATGTGTAATGACACTGGAAATGTAATCGGTCACCTAAGTTCAAACCCTACACCTTACTGTTTGTGTTTCACTTCGCGCAAATACTCTTGGAAAATGAATGTATCTATCTGTTCTCTCCCTCCTCCAGCTATGAGTTAATAGTAGGACAGTCTAGGTTCTTTAGCTTTGGTCAGGCAACCAAACGATGAAAAGGCACTGTTTGAATTAAACCTAACTTTATTCCGCTTAAAAATGATCTAGTGTAACATTCTGCTAAATGGAGGGGTTGGGTTACTACAACGTTCATTCTACAGATTTGTTTCATTTTGAAAAGAACATTAATACAAATAGATACGTATTTACCACCGGTGGCAGAGACAAGTATTCGAATTACTTCGAGTAGTGACACCGTGCAGGTAAGTAGATCTTCTCCACTTGGGCAACTAGCATAACATAATATTCCTACACATTATCCCCAACATTTTTATTGTACTGTACCAAGTTAAACATGTCAAATAAACAAACATTTTGATCTCATAATCTGTTACTTATCATTTACAAAAGGACGCTTAATTTGGTAGAAGGGCAGAGGTGGGAGGCAACTTCGGAATCAAACTCACTAACAATGGTCTGGTAGTCTAGCCCGCGAAGACTTGTACCACACGAGTTGCTCATTGTAATAATCTTCCACGTTATATAATTTGACTTTATAGCACCTCCCAGAGAAATATTTACCCTAATAATTTTCAAACATATCTATTTGACACACATAGGTAATACTATTCCTAATCAGATTGCACCTTGGAGCAGTAGCAACAATGGAGTGACTCTACCATCTCCAGAGCTTCATACTAGAGCCTTGCCTCCAGATGCTGTTTATTATCCTACTCAGAATAAAGAAGTTATCATATTTATTATATAAACTATGCTGGTAACTATACTATTTTAACGATAAAGTATTACCCATTATATGACTGGTTTTTTTTTTCATTTGAAATTATTACCACAAAATAGTATCATTGGTTTTAATATAAGCAAATTGCAAATAATTGCACTATGGAAAGCATTGTATAGAAATTTACTCTGTAAATGTATGAATATCAGTAGAAAAGGGATTATCAAGGAACAAGCGTTAACCCTTTTTGAATTATACTTCAAGAATGAAAGAGACGCATAACACCATTGTCCAACCTCGTTTTCTTCTTAATCGGTTTTGCACTATAAAGATATATTGATAATACATCTATTAATAATGGAGATACACTTCCGGTTTTTGTCTGTAAAAAACATACGTCACTGCTTACGTCACATTACCCAAAATCGTCATAACATAGAATAAATACACTTAAAATTTGAGCATGCAACATTAGATAGTCCTCATTGTTATTAAAACAAGTTTTAATAAATACATGACTGGTATTATACATTTTTTACTCGCACCCCTCAGGCAATATGTTTCAAAAATCTATTTTTACATCGCCCGGACGGTGTTTTTTTTATTTTGTACTAGTATTGTTAATGAATATATATCTCACAGTCTAATTTGTCCCGTAACCTAGTTTTGTTGCGGGGGACGCTACTCATGTAGCAAATCTTGACCCGACATGTCGATCGATCTCCAAGTCTACAACAGGTTCAAAGTTTTCCTTCTCCTAGACTGGTTGCCATTAACAAAGTTAAAGAACCCTACTATTTACCTATAGTTAATGGAGGAATAGTTGAAATCATACATTTCCTAAGGGTAATAGCACTAGGTAAAATGCAAACAGACACGTTCAGCATTTGAACCCGGGTACTCGTGTTAATTTTCCAAAACGATTATCGTTACGTTCATCGTGCGCCTCATAACTGTTACGCGAACCTCCCCTCTCTGTACATATATGCAAAATTAATAAACATTCATGCGAGTGCCAAATACTGGATATATAACATTTATGAAGGTATCCGTCAAAAAGCTAGTACTGAAACAAACGTCCGAAGGAAATATGGAAAATAACTTACATGTAAAGAAGCAATAAATGTTAAACTCAAAAAGAAACATTTCTCACTCTCATAAAGGTAGACGGAGGAATAATTCAACTTATTCTTATATATATATATATATATATATATTATATATATATATATATATATTGGTGTGTGTGTGTGTGTGTGTGTGTACTTGTGCAGATTCTTTTATGCATCGACTGGTAGTAAAAGTGACAAGAAGATAAAATGTATTAAACGATGTAGTTGGAGAAAATATTAAAGTCGTGGTTATTAGTTCTGAAAAAAATTCAGAACTTTTCCCTACGAACCTATTACATTTATCAAATATCAAATTTAAAAAAAAGAACTTATTAGACAGCAATATTAAGTGCCGTGTTTAGCACGTGCCAAATATTAACATGCATTTCTATCGAACACGTTTTTCGAGCACCAACTTTTGGCAGCTTCCACAGCAAAGGGAAAGGTACGCGTGCTGCTTGGTACTAGATATCAAAGACAGTGAATTGAAGATAGCCAAGGTAATGAACAGTGTCTATTTTCTTTCGTGTTCCATGTCAGAAATGAGTTTAAAGCATTTGAGTGGGGATGGGCGCAAAGAAAAACAACGTTCTAAGCGGACAGGCATCTTAACGACTGGTGGATTCGAATAGCATGACCATAACATTTTCATTGTATCAGCAAATCGATGAGAACAATTGCTCATCTCAGTACGAGATTGGTGCCGGAAGGGGACCATAGGTATCCACAGACTTTCATCCTCTTGATCTAATTGACTTTGGTTGCTCCCATATAACCACTTTTTCTATAATGTTTTTACTCTTTGTGGCGTCTTATGTATTCTGATTTGAATGACCTGACTTCTACGTCAGTGGATACAGAAACAGAAAAACAGTCCACACAATACCACTGACTTTAATATTTTTTTCAACTACATCGTTTAATAATTTAATCTTCTTGCACTTTTACTGCTAGTCGATGCATAAAAAAGAATCTGCACAAGTGACCACAACACACACACACACACACACACACACATATATATATATTATATATATATATATATATATATGAAGTGTGTTGAATTATTCCTCCATCTACCTTTATGAGAGTGAAAGTGTTCTTTTTGTCATTTAGTTTGCCATTCAAGATTTAATTGTCAGTATAAACAACAATCACATTTTAAAAGTTCAACAAAGGCGCATATTTTATGAGATTATAATTTTCAGTTGAAAAATTTTTTTTTTTTTATATTGTATTATCAATGGCACAAATATATAGAATTAGCGCACTACTTATTAGCATTTTTTATTTAGTAGTATGAAAAAAATAATAACAGATATGAATCCTTTTTTCTTTAATAGCCGAACACACTTGCTGTTGCTCTCAATATATATTGGGTTAATGGATAGGTTCATCGCACCAACCCAAGAATTTATTAAATCTTAGGAATTACTTTAAAATTTGTTCAGCACTTTATTCCCCGGGAAATAGACCAAATATATTACCGCATCTCCTGGAAATAAGCAGGCTACTCACACTTTTAATAAAAAAGTTAATTTTATTCTAAAGATACCAAACTTTTATTATTTTTGTATAAGTGTCCCAAAATGTATCTATTCATGAAGGAAAAATTAGATGATATTTTGGAGTCACATGTGCCATAATAATCATCCTAGAAGAATATGAACTCGGCGAGCCAAGTTCAAATCCTGGACGAATCCGTTTGCATTTTCTTTAGCTAATGCAATTGGAAAAAACCATGAATCTATTCCTTCTTCTCAGAGCAACGCAAAAATAATAGGACAGACTGTGTTCTGCAGGCTTGATAAGGTAATCTGTCTAAAATCAGGAAAATTCCGAAACGAAAGCACTTCTATAAATCTAGACAGGGTCGTTTCTTGATGCTGGTACTACGTAGCCTAGTAGAACTTGCCATACGTTACTTAAAGAAGAAATGTGCAAAACAGATACCCCACGCCTTGTAGGTAGAGCTTAGAATTTGCTGACTGTATCCGTGCCGGGGGGGGGTAAGAACTTTTCTTTTCCCAAAAAGGTGTCCTGGTATACACTAAACAGCGTGTGATGGTGAGTCTTAAGTTCTTGGGAGGAAACCCTTCATTTGCTGTTATCCCCCAATCCACAAACCTGAGTGGTAGTACTTGTTAGTAACATCTATGGATCAAATAGAAAAGTTGAATATTAATATTAGATCAAATACTTAAAACAACACAACTGTAAATAAATTTGTATTAAGAATAGTTGAAACTATAATAGTTATCTATGGATTATTATTAGTTTACTTGAGACCATATATGTGTACCACAAATTGCTATGATTAAATAGAAATACTTACTTGCTACTATAATTATGAATATTAGATTGGAATACAATGATAATACATGTGTGCAACACACACACTTTTAAACAACTAGACAAAGGTGTAATAAGTTGGAATGCGTTTAAATCAATCAATCAATCAACCAGTTATCTCTTCAAAGTGCACAGAGAAGGTTAATGAAAGTTACTTGAAGATGAGTGTGTTTGCATTCAGAGGATATGTAATTTTTGTTGAAGCAAGTCTACTTTGATTACAATAAATGACATCCAAAAAATTAGATCTCTATGAATATTTCAAAACGAATATATTACAGCGAATACGTCCAACTAAAAAAAAAACTTTTTTCAAAAAGCAACCAGTGGACAAGCAAGTCACTTGTAACAGCCACTGAGAATAAGTAGTGATCTCACCTGAAAAACCGGATAACAAAAGGGGCCAATGAATGAGAGGACATTTTTTTATATGAATATAGTTTGTAATGGAGGAAATGTGATATAGGAGAAGATAAAAGAGTGTCACCAGACTTAGTTAACACTATAACTAGTATATAAATAAAAAAGGCAGTCGTTAGGTTTTCTGACCGCATCCTTGGCCAGTTGAAAAGGATTAAAGTAAGTAAGTCCTGAGCTTAAGAATCTTTGGTAAGCGAAATAGTCCTAAGTTTGGAATCCTACGTAGTGTAAAGGTCAGTGATATAATCTACTATGTTCCGTCGTCCACAGCCATGTGCAGGTATGACCAGAACAGCAGTATAAATAACAATCGAGTAGCAGAATACTGCTAGTGGTTGGTCAATAGGTTGGTCACATAGTTATCGGCGAGTCTTTAAGTAGAAGTGTACATCTAGCACACAGCCTTATATCCCAAAATTCTCAACAGCAGTAATGTAGCCATTCCTTGCCTTGGATTATAGAGTATCAGTTAAAGTTAAGTTACACTTTAATCTCATATTGCTTATCAAAGAACACAGCCTAAAGGTGCCCAGGCCACATTATCATTGATATAATCCAGGAATCATTAGGTGTTTAAGGTTTTTTTCAACATCATACACATTCACCTGATGACCCAGGTGGTATTGATCAGTCACATTAAAACCATTAGCTATCAGATAAGAAGATTGATTTTCCATAGAATCAACGTTCAATTATTTATTTAATGTTCATATTATTATCCTAAGAGCCACATGATCAAGAGAGAAATGTAGTCAATTTAAAACAAGCGATATCCGACGTTTTCATAGTAGAGGGAATCATGCATAACACTATAATAATAAATGTTTTCTATATGTTTTTTATGAATTAGTAACTTCATTCATTATTTGTTAGTATTATTTTAGAAATGAATCTATATTGAAATAGATATTTTCATCTTTGCTAAATGAACAAAATATAGAGTGAGGTGTAATGGGTCTAATTCTATATCCAAAATAATGAAGTAAGTGTTGTGGGGTTTTAAGGGTCAAATAAAGAACAAAAACGACGGGTAACAAATGTAGGAAAATGTATTAACAAAAGGTAGACAATTACAGTACAGAGAAGTGGGAAATACGTCGACAAATAGAGTTATGAAAGCTGACTCGCATTGGCTTACTCTACAGCCATAATTGTCCTGTTACTTATAGTAACTGTCGGCGAATTCATTAGTCTATAGAGTATATCGCCTATAACAGTAAGTTTTTCAAAAATTGAAACATCTTTTAATTTTAATACATTTTTTCATTTTACGATTGATGGAGATTTTCTGAAGGGTTTTTTGATTTTCAAATTCTTTTTAACGGTTTACATTCTCTGATGAATTACCTTCATGAGAAATGGAAATATTTTTTTTTTTTTCCTATGATTTCAAAAGAGTGGGAAACATGGTAGATAATTGTCGTGGTTTGGGTTCTGAATCTTTCAAAATATGAATACTGAAAAAATACTTATAACTCGGCTTTCAGTAGCCGCAACGACTCGAAACACATTTCACATTAATCGCCTGGGTAAACTGTGGGTAACTTATCAGAGAAACATTTTACTAACAATTTCCCGTGTTGCTATTAATTCGGTTACAAAAACAGATCCAAGATTTAATGTTTACTATAGATGAATGGATATTAGTCAATTGTTTTTATGTTAGATGTGTTTTTGGATATTCGTGAATATGTGCATAAAAATTCACACATTTAAAGTACTATGACCTTCAGAAGAAAAATCGTTGTTGATTTTTATTTTTATGTTAAAATTAAAAACATTATTATTTATCAAACGAAAATGAATTAAATTAGATAAGTTTAAAAATCAAATTGCAAGAAATAACATCTTGAATGAAAGAAAAAAAATGGATTTTATAATTAATATATTTCTCTTAACTTTGAAAAAAAATATTTTGGTTCTTAGGAGTTTGTTTGCGTTTAAAATAATCTAATATTCCCGGTACGCTATAAGCTTAAATCTAAACAGGTAATCTATTAATAATGGAGATTTGCCTCCGGTTTTGTCTGTAACAAAAACTACGTCATGCTTACGTCACACTAAAAGCATAGAATAGAATAAAATACACTCAATTTGAGCATTGCATGTTAGACAGTCCTCATTGGTTTTTAAACAAGTTTTAATAATTACTAACTGGTAATATCTATCTATATATAGTTTGTTTTATTTTAATATATATTTAAAGCTCACGAACTAAGTTGCCATTTATTTATTTTTTTTTTTACTTCTTTACCTTAATAAATGCGTTTTATTTTTTACTCCTTTAAAATTTGATGATTTTACTTTACTCATGATACAACTTTCTGATATTATATTTTCAACTCCCATCTCCCCAGGCAATATTTATTTTTTACGATCGCCCAGAGGGCGTTTTTTAAAATTTGCTAGTATTTATAAATTAAATCAACAAAGTAATCGCATATTAAAAGAGAAAACAGTTTTATAAATGAATGAGAATGCATACCAAATAGTTTATGCATTTCCCAATTTTTGACCACTGAGGGAGGAGAGATTATTTCATAAATTATTTTCAGACGGCAAAATTTTTATTTGGTGACAAATCGCCCGTGTTGGAATTGGTAACAGAAGCAAAGTATAAATAGAAGCATAACATATTAATTAATAATTTTCTTATGAACATCAATGTATGATAAATACAACAGACATTAATAATAATTCAGCTAAAACTAACAGATAGTTTGATTGGTGTAGACATATTTTGAATTGAAATTGAATGAAGGTAATCCCTACTGATAATTCATATAATGTTCTAAGATCTGAAAGATTCAGGAATACTCTTAAAAAATCACATGTTACAAATACATTATATAAATCAGTGGAATTTTCAATCAATGGTTTGCAATATAGTTTGAAAAATTATATTCACTGCCCCATATATATATAATTGATATATAATATAAGTATATAGTATATATATATATATTATAGTATTATATTGTATTGGAATTATGCTTTAACCATTTTACATATATATAGTATATATTATATAATAATATATATATAGGATAGGATATATATATATATATACAATATTTTTGCGAATTAAAGAAAATGATCAATATGCAGAAGTTAAAAGGAAATAAAAAAAGGAAAAACTTAAGTGCCCACTTTTCTATACCTTGGAATCATTTGAAAACAAACTGACGGTTAATTGTTGAAAAATGTGCAAGGGTATAAGATATTTTAATTAAAAAAGCATTAAGGCAATAATTCTTCATGATTCCAGAGTGATTTAGAGATTCACCAAATAATATGCGAGGGAATGTATGTCCTGTGAAATGTCGGATGTAATTATGGATAACTGCTATTAACACCGCGGTACGTGCTGACTTATTCGCACTTCAAAATGTTAAAACATTTCTACTTATATTTTAGGGGCACCGAGCAGAGAACCTTGTAAATCAGCATACTTGGCTGAAGGATAGGCAGGAATATACTTTGGGAAAAACGAAAAAAAAGATCTGTTTTGTAAAGATGTTCTAACCTTGACAGAATTAAATAATCGCATGAAAGCAAAGAGATTTTGTCAGTAAACCTGAATGGTAGGCACAATTCACGGGAGTTTCACATAAACCGGAAATTTAGGAAACAAAAAAGTGTTATCGATGTTAAATCTATTTTCACATTTTATGTAATAATGTTTGAGTAATCTTGCAAATAGTTGTTAAATAACAAGTATTCCTAACTAATTGATAATTGAAATAATTAATATACAATAACTCATCTCGGGTTTTCCGTAGGCCACCAATCAGAAATTTTCAAGCACCTGTGTAGCCTCTATCAACACAGAACTAATTATTCGTTTAGCTCTTTCCGACACAGCCTAGGTTTAAGAAACTGCTGGCCAATATGGAAGTGGTTGCAATTGATGCGCTCGCCCTACGTGGTATAGACAAGATTCAAACGTTCTTCTGTTTGTTATTTTAGGGAATCTTTAAAATCTCCCTAGAGTAACGTAGATTTTTTGTCTTTTCGCTGCTTTTGCTCATTATCATTCACTAATTTAATTAAATTGTTCTTTCACATTTAAACGATTAACGGTCAGTTTCTTTTGAATGCGCCAATAAGTTTATTTCTCTTTTTTGAAGTCGATCATTTTTTTTAAATTCAAGTCCTATATGATTTCCTTATATAGGTCACGCCAAGCACAGAGACACACACAGACAACCTCACACCCATACACAAACACACACACTCACACACATATATAGTAGGTTATTATATTGATATATATATATATGCTATATTATAGTATATAATGTATAGATGTAGCAAGGCAATATATGATATATTATTGTGTGTACACTTCACTTATATATATATATAATATATATTATGGTAGTTATAAATGTATATATATATATAGTGTATATATATTATAGTTGACGTATATAAGGAGAATTTACACTCAAACTATCCTGTGACAAAATAATATGGTACATAGATCGAAAGGTAGTTGGAGTATTTGTAAGCATCCCGAAAATATTTAACAAGCAAATTTTGAAGTTTCTTGAAGGCTCATCTCTTGTCAACTCGCACTCAGCTCTGAGAGTATACTTTCGTTTTATATATTATAATGATATATATTAAGTATAATTATATATATAAACATATATAATATATACTGTGTGTGTGTGTGTGTTGTGTGTGTGTGTGTGTGCAGTACTCGATCACCTGAATCATTCATTAGTTATGAGCCGTATATATTTCCTGTTTTAACACATGTATGGAATCATTGATGTTTCTTTACTTTCCTTCCTTAATGGTTAATTATTTTATCTATTGTTCAAGCAGATGTTCTTCATTCTCTCTATATAATCAAATATTTAGATAAACAATAAGATGGGAATCACTCAGTAACGCAACTCCGAAAATTATCCATCCTGGCAAGAATAAAGTATTGGCCATATTCGACTAAAAGACGTATCATTAAAAAGAAATTCCGGTTTCTTTGTTTTCTAGATAATTTGCGGGTGGCTGAAGGGATTGGATACACACACACGCTTCAACCCTATTAATGCAGGGTTCGAGGAGCTTTTTGACCATCCGCTGATTATTATGATCGTAAAGACAGGAGGAGACAGATGTTTGTCATGAGGAGAACAATAATAATTTTACCTTTTAGTGATTCTCTTTACGAAAAGTTATTAGATGTTTGTTTGAAAACAAATAGAACATTTATTGAACTTTTCAGTGTCAATTGTGTCTTATTTTTTTAAAACTTTATTTACGAGGTTTTCTTGTCATTTAAAGTGGGTCTATGAAATATATATGCTATAAGGTTATTCTAATACAGGTAATAGAAAGTACTAGGGGTGTTACAACCTATTATATATATATATTATATATATATATTGATAGATAGATAGTAAATAGATCCCGCGCCGTGTTGTGTGTGGTGTGAGTGTCTTCAGTTTGGTTTGGTTTTGTTTTACGGCATAGTCACACAAGCGGGTCATTGTTAATGCCAATGAAAGTTTTGAATACCTAATTCTTAATGATTAATAACAATTTTTTTTTATCACTACAATTTTTTTATTAACCATAGATGGGACCCTAACAGGTACTACACTAGCTGGGTCAGAGGTGAAGCAATGGTGATCGAAGGGGTGCTCCACATTCCGCCAAGACCTCAAAACTGGAAACCTCATCATCAGATAGGCAGTGTACCGTCATTACCCAGGACATGTCAGACCCTAGGCACCGCCCTTTTAGCACCCGTATGATAAAAAGTATTGGCGCTTGTTATAAAGAGCAATAGGGTTGGGGCATGTCATATAGGTGTAGCGCTCGACGTGAGCGCCGGATTGAATCAGAGGGTCCTCTCCGACCGCCCGTTAGCCTAAGTAAGGTAGTATGTGGAGTGTAGCAGGTCATGGACTGCCTCATCCCACCAAGGCCCCGTCCTTAAGTATCCCGGGTCACCAACCACGGTCAACAGTTGGGTCCCTTTGGGGGAATCTTACCGCCTCTTTCAGAGGGTGCAGTTGGTGCATTCTATACGCCCCAGCCGACAGGTGTGTTGTGTAATATATACATATAATATATGTGTTGTACATGCAATGATTGTAGGTGACATTCTGGGTCTCATCGGTATTAAACGTCACGTTTGTTTTGTCAGCTTTTCCAAGTTAGGATGTTGATTTTATCTAAATCTTTTTTTATCGCTTTTGAACAAGAATTTAGTACGGATAAAAGAAAATGATGTCATTTATGAATTTAATTCAAACAGAATTATCTTCATTGAGAGATCTTAACGGCATGTAAATCGAATCCGTGGTTATTCTATGCATAGAGGTTTAGGCATAATTTCATTCTGCATCTGATATCCACATTTATGTATAATTCGCTTGAGTAATTCTTTCAAAAGTTATTTATAACAAGTATTCTACCTAATGAATTTATTCTTGCAAACATTATCTATTCAACCTATAGATTAAACTCCAATCTTAGAACATTCATGGTCACGGGTGGTATTTGGCAGTTAATGACTGGGTAATCACAGTTTCCCCAAGAGGTCTGAACTGGACCCTGATTTGAACTGTCCGTGGTCGTTTGCAAGCCGTGGACGGTGTCGGGCAAAAGAAAGCGCTGACTAATCTGTCCCAGCTACCATATATATATATATTATACTATATATATATATATATATGTGTGTGTGTGTGTGTGTGTGTTGTGAGTGGGCAATATGGAAATAAATCCGACAATATTAAGAAATTTGAAAAAACAACTGTATCCAAAAATAAGATGAATTTATTTAACGACGCTTAAACGTTTCGGAGTTTTTCTTTAAACCTTCATCGGATGTTAATGGGGGTGAAGAAATTGATGGATGTTTTTTAGATGACAGGAGATAACAAATTCTTTATTAAAAAAATTTTATGAAGATTTTTAATCTCCTGTCAGTTTTCATAAACTATGATGAAGCGAAACGTTTAAGCGTCGATAATAGTTCATCTTATTTTTTGGAACAATTTTTTTCAATTTCTTAATATATATATAAATATATATAATATATATATATATATATATATATAAATATTATATATAATTAATATATATAATATATTGAGAGCGAGAGAGAGAGAGAGAGAGATGATGAGCTAACACTAATGTGTTCAATTCTAGGTTTTAATATAATCTTGCTGACAGATTTCTGATAATTCTGAAATTTAATTTCATAACAATTATTTTGAAGAAGCATGAAAATAAGATCTGACATTATTTATTATTTGCCATTTATCTCATCTATATGTTTAATTTCTAAGTCGATGAGCATAATTATAATTGTACAGGCTATCATCTTGATCGTGATTATTTACTAATTTATCTCTGTGCAGGCTGAGTATTTTTGCCGGGTCAGAAAAATGTGGCATTTACTCAAACACCAAATCACAGTAACTTATATATATAAATTATGAAAGTAAATCTAATCAATTATAATGGACGTCTTGACGTGGTTCAAATTGATTCGTACAGACGTTCGTTGCTGTAGAATTGTGGGAAACCAACATGATCTGGAGTTAAGATGGACTTATAAGTGTCCAATGTTCAAATAAGTTTTACACCTTGTTTATACTAGTAGTAACGAACAGTTTTTATGAAAGAAATATTATCGTTAATTGCAGTAGCTTTGACTAGTCAAAATTATAATATATTAGTAAGATAGTATATTATATATATTATATGAGTAATATATATTATATTATAGTATAGTTATATTATAGGTATGGGTGAGACGTAGTTAGTTCACGGTTGGGGGGTGGGCGGTAGGTGTGGTGCTGTGTGAGTGGGTTGTGGTGTCAGGTCTCGAGTCTGGTCTCTCTGCGTGCGGTCGTGTCTCGGTTGCTTCGTTCGTCGCTCTCTCTCTCTCTCTCTCTCGTGGTTGCTCATCTTGCTCATCTCTCTCTCTCCTTTGCTCTGCTCGTTCGCTGTTCTGTGTGTGAGTGTTTAGAGAAAACGAGCATTATATGAATTATATATGGGCCGAGCTACAGATATATAAATATAGTTGTGTTGTCTTGTGTTTATTAAGTATAATATATAGTATCTATAGATAGCTATATATGTAACTCCCTCATTCTCTCGCTGTATATATATCTCAGTCATGCTAATCATATCATCCATCTACATTATGTTGTGTGTGGAGTGTGGTGTGTTTTGTATGTGTGCGGTGTTTCTAATGTGTGTCTGTAGTGCCTGTGTATCCGGGTGGCCTCTTCCACTGATCAGAAAATTCCGACAGATGTAAAGAAATTTCCAGTTTGCATGTTTATTCACGATAAATTCCCCCAAGAAAAACGTGTGTTCGATTTTGCTCATCCAGCTATGAATAAAATAGCAGACACCCTTAGGCTCACAGGTCATAAAGCGTCTATAAC
>CM042145.1:3287992-3308066 GCA_023376005.1 Doryteuthis pealeii | reverse complement strand
GCTAATATTTCCTTCCAATGTTACTATGAAGTAAAGTAAAGTCGATAGAGTGGCTATGTCAGTCTAAGCAGACAGCAAAAATAGTAAATCTCTTTTTAACTAATGCTTTAAACAGCGAGATTGTTTTGCGTCTGATAATAAATCCACACCTACCATCAGCTCCTTATTACCGCACAGACCAAGCTGTAGATACTCATGCGCTGGTAAGACCACGCGAACTTTGTGCGTTTCTAGTCAAATGCCTATCGCCTGAGCTATAATTATTCAAAATAATCTACTTTTACAATGTATTACCATAAAGCAACAAACCAACCCTCATAATGATTTTTTCTAGCTGCAAATCGTGATTGTCTGTTGATTTGTTGTGTTCGTGTTTCGTCTTACGGTCGATGAACTTCAATTGCAATTTTTTAAGTTGATAATTATGTCTATGATTATATACGATAACAAGGATCTTTAATTGCATTTTAGTCATATGGCTAAAAAGTAAGTCGTCGTCGGCGGCCTAATGACGGTATCAGCCAGACAGCGAGAAGTCTATCCCCTTTTCCACTAGCGTTAGACCAAGAGATTATTCTAGTATCTGAGGTGGAGCGCACACCTACCATCAGGCTCTCGCTTTACCGCAAGATCCATGTGCTACTCATACGCTGAGTTGGCGGGGGCCGGTTCGAAACAAGAACCCTTGTGAATTTCTAGCCGAACCACTTACCGACTTGAGATTGTAACGGTATATAAATATCGAATTCATGATTTTATTGGTATTCACTTAATCGGTTTATCTTTTATGTTTGAAATATTTATTAAAATTGGACATCGTAAGATTAAATTCGTTTCTGTAAGACCTGAAATATTTTGGCATATCTAATGTAAAAAAAAGAATAATAAATAAAACTACATAATTAAATATAACTGATTTGTTTGTTCAAAATATTAACTGTCTCTGTATTGTTTTGACTTTTTAAAATCAATTTTTTTTTAGTGTGTGACAATATTTTTTAATATGATTTAGGTATTTATCCGAACCATTCACCACACGTTAGGAGGATCTAATTAACGAAAGGTCGCAATTATTAGGGGTATCCAGCGCCGAATCGAATTTACTATGCAGGTAGTAATGGATCAGTGAGACTAACTTACTTAAAAAATACATCACGATGGAACGCCTTTTCGGTATGGATTATATAAGTTGCCATAATAAGGAAGATATGAAAATAATCCTTCTGCATTAAAATTAAATGGCTTGTCGATTTTTCTTCGCCATCAAACAATTGTCTGTATACATTTCTTTGAAAAGATATCTTGGATTGTATTTTTTTTAAATCTCTTTTATTTATTTACTTTTTGTTGCGGTAAATAATTTCCTTTTTTTTTAGTTTAATTCAGAGATATGCGTTTTGGCCATTTAAAGTTGGAACACAAGATTCAAAAGACATAGATAATTATTCGCTTTTGATTCTCCATGCAGATTGTCGAAAGTAATTTAAACAAAAACACAGGCCAATTAAGAGCAACAGCTTCATGTATGATAGATGAAAGGTTTTACTTTTGTTTTGATTTGGTTTAGACAGAAACTTGGAATTGTTTCTTCCAGAATAAAAGGAAAAAAAAACAATTAAGTAGGTATTTTAACATAAAAACAAACAAAAATAGGTAGATTATCTAAAATGTTATGATTTAAATTATAGTTTATGAAGTTCCTACCAAAACTATGCACGTTTCTGAGCACGCCCAATTGTTTTGAATACAAATAACAACCATCGGCCTGATTTGAAGTTAGAGATTTGCTATTTCCTAAAGAGTTGATGATTATGTCCAGGATACAATACAGTAAATTGAAAGACGTTTCAACTAAATCTTTTCAGTTTAACCTTGCATCTAATATTAATAGTACTAATTAGCGAATATGAAATATTGATTTATACCAAAACGTATTATTCATTTTACTTCAAAGCACATCTAATGTATACATTTAAATAACATCTATATATTCCCTATATTATTAACAAGCAGCGGCTACCACGGCGTCGCCTGGATAGAGCGGTTTTTATAGTTCCTGCAAATCCATTATTACTGAATCGTGACTAGAATCCTCGTTAATGCTCCATTTTAATCATTAGTTAAAAAAACTAGACTTTGCATTGATCCAGTACTTCTGAAAAGAAATGTTAATGTCTACTATCTAATATATTAAATGAAAAAGCCATGGCTGTTATCATTTAAACTTTTTTTAAGATATTCTTCACGAATAAAATCAAATCTCATTATTTCTGCTCTAAAAACCAAACCTTGGGGATTTTAATGTGTATATATATTTACTTTGTCGTTAATTGTTTTATTTTCGAAGTTTTCCTCCGGACATACACATAAACACAACTACCCTTATATATGTATAGAGAGGAAATACCCATATTACTCGGGTTGTAAGATGGTTACCATTAAAATAAAAAAGACACAGAGTGCGTTTAATAAAGTTTTCTATATTCATCCAGATGTGGAGAATGTTTAATTGATTTTATCGTTTATTTACTACGGTTTACTGCCTTGTTTACATTAGAGCGGTATAGAGGAATGGATTCATTTTCATCAGATATCTCACAACCTCCGAATATATTAAAAACCCCAGATGGGTGTAGATATTTTAAGTAGACCTTAACTTAGAAGAAAAAAAAATGAAATGATAGCAGGCATTATTTTCTTTCTTATTCTATTTCTTTCTTTTTTCTTTCTTCTTTTTTTTCTTTTTTTTCTTTCTTTTTTTTTTTTTACATACGTTTTATGTAGCGAAATTGAAATTGGATGAGCAGATACCAAACCCCCACGAACAAAGCTCGTCCGGATATGATTGGCCTGTGCGAGGGGAGGAGTTGGCGAGGGCACGGATATTTGAATCGCTATCTCCTCGTCGCTGAAATCGTTGGCAGTAACCCGATTGTAAACGATTGACGCGTACTCAAAATACTGGTAAATATTGAAGTTCTAAAGCAATAACAGACCAAGTAAAAAGCCGGATGTCATATTAACTGTGTTTTAAGAGCCTGTCCTCCCAGACCGAGAGAAACGAAGTAGGAGTTTTTGTGTTAAAAGAGAGTCGGTACTTTTGGAGATATCGTTGCAGACTGAGGACTTTGTCAGTTGGGAGAACAATATACGTCGACTTGACTGTGCCCCCCACCGAGTTTACTTTTCATCATTTTATTCGTTATCGTAATATTATGTCTAAATGCTAGCGTTTCAACATCAAGTAAGGATTATTTCTCTCTGTTTATAAATTCTTACGTTTACACGGCACCGATTACTCAGCTAATTAACTGTATTTTATAGATTTTGGTCCGTGCTGGGGCAAGAAGGTACTTATGTCTCCTTCTGACTCAGAAAGTTCATATATGTAAGATTTGAAATTTAAGCAAACCGTCCTATTTTCCGATTGAATTCACTCATTCAGTTGATATGTTCGTCATCATGAAAAACCAAAACATATACACAATGTGATTATCTATTCTAAATTATCGAAAATGTTAAGACTGTAAAATTTAGTATAGTGAACAAATGTCTAGTGTATGTCTGATTTCTAAATGCGATTCGTCTCTGAAACATGAGAACACTCATCTCTATCTTTTATAGCTCATATTAGTTTTAATACCACAATGTTTGCTTTGTTTAATTATTAAGGCATATCACCATTTTCTACGGGATTAAATGCCAAATTTAGCTTCATTTGTTTCAATGTTTATTGCTAACAAACTACTAGTATTTTCAATGTAATATTGCTAATATTTTTAAAACCCTTTTTTAATTAATAATAAATCATTGTACATGTTATATATATTCAATTATTCCCTAATAATCCCAAGATATATCTCACATGCTTTAAGTATAAACAATTAATCTTTGTGCTCACCATATAATAAAAACCTCATATATTTTTTATTATCACTAATAATTTGTAAGCTAATATTGCGGTTCACCGTAATCATAATAATAATCAAAAGTTAAAAAAATCATTTAGCTTCAATAACTTTCTTATTGCACAGATAACGAATATTTCTGCTGCCGTTCACAATTCATTAACGAGAAAAAGGAAATGTCGTTCCTTTTTCTCAGAAAAAAGTAATTTCGCTAAGATGAAAAAAACATATAAACAAAATATTGGTTAAAGTCAATTTTCCACCGCGTGTACAAATTCAATCAAAGGTCAATGATGCTAGTAAATGATAAGTTTATTAAAACAATCAAAAGTCGCAATTGTGATTTGTGGTGACGGAGTTCGATGCACTTACATAACCTTGTTTTCTGAAGTCGCGAAAATCGCATCGGTTAACATCGGAAATGCTTAAGGTGAAGAAAAGAGATCAGTGATGTTTATTTTACTTCCTTCACTCAAGGGGATACGAGAAACCACTGTCCAATAATCCCCAATCTGATGGAAGCTGGTCTCATTGGTTGACCAATGAAATGTATGATCTGACCGTAATTGACTGATCGATCAGAGGTGTTTAGTTTTAAAATTCTTCTATTAGATATGACTGGAGACTATAAATCACAGAGAAGGCAGACTTCAAAACAAAGATGACATCCGAAATTACACACAGAAGATATATTTACCGCTAGAAGAATAACTTGTTGATTAGAAAAATTCGCTGATAAGACAAATTCAATGAAAGAATAACTTAGTCCAAACCACTTGTTACAGAAACATTCACTGCAATTAGCATAAGCAAAAAGACCAGCAAATTCCCACCGTGTCTTTTACCTCCTTACCTACCGCATGAAACATTTTTTTCGTATTTATATGATTACCTAATCATAGAGTGTTTGTGCTGAAATGGATATCGTTGTAGAAGTAGACATCCAAACCAAATTCATATCCTTACTACCTAGCGCTAATAACATATGAGAAAATCCAATTATTCGCTTTCCGTGATATATATTTATATAAATAGTTGGCACACTGAGCTTTTAACCTTGGTTTGGTAAACCCGTGTCGAGAAGGAAAACTCTGAATTTAAATCTGTTAAACAACACTTTATAATTTGACCCTGCTGTCAGATCCTTTCGTTCCGAGGAGTTAGTAAATATATATATTATAATTACCCAATCATAATTGCCCATAGAAATTTTAATAACGACAGTTGTATCGTTCTTTTCTACTAAAATCCTGAACCGTTCAATTGACGTTCAGATCAAATTGCATCGATATCCGTTCGGCAAATCTAAAAGAAGACCAGCGTGCGACTCAGAAAGAACTGAGAAGGCCAGTGAGAAACGGTTGTTACCCATTGCATACATCCCTAATACAATAATCTTTCAAAAGTTATATGGTATCAAATATTTTTATCTCATAAACAACCTTAATTAGAAACAGATGTAGATGCAGCCAATACAGGCCGCTAACAGTTTACTACCACTCAACGAGAATGGATCTAGAGTAATAGCAATGAAAGGGTGATTTACATACTCCCCAGATCTCTAGAACACGA
Organism: Doryteuthis pealeii; assembly: GCA_023376005.1. Lineage (NCBI taxonomy): Eukaryota > Metazoa > Mollusca > Cephalopoda > Myopsida > Loliginidae > Doryteuthis > Doryteuthis pealeii. The sequence continues at coordinate 3,302,586 of CM042145.1, read as the reverse complement.
GCCTTCACCACCAAATACAGTTTAGTGTATACCAAAAAACCACTCCTCTTGACTTCTGTAAATGGAATAACACCATTCTAAGCCATTGTAGGATAATCACCATCCACCGAAAAGAAAAAAAAGTAATGTATTGAAGTCAGTCAGTCAGTCAACAATTGGTTTCAACAAAGTGACTGGCAAGCCACAACTGAAACCAGTGTCAAGACAATGGTACTTATGGAATTCAGAACAGTCCATCGATGCATTGGGTGATCATTCCTGAAGTTCTGATTGGCTGCTTGTTTGTATGATCTCTTGAGTTCCATAAATCCTGCCACTTTGCAGTGGTCTTTACAGATATCCAGAATCGTATTGGGTTACGACTGCTGCTGTCTTGTCTGCCCAATCGACGATGATTGGACTTAGTATGATTATTCTACAACTGAAATACTGATATTCCAGTAAGCCAATCCTTCAGCATTTTAGAATATTGCCGAACAATCTACGTTCACTAACTATACATTGCTCTGAGTCATATTGATATTCTGTATCTTACCCCCCCCTTTAATTCCCGTCCATCCTTACTGAAATAACCACTCTTAATATCGATTATTTCTTTCTATATTATTTTTAAAATCTTTCGTCTTATCTACTCATTTGTGGTATTTGAACACGGTGCGAATCTATACATTTGAACTAAAATTATTTTCAAGTAACCATTGGAAACAAGATATAAGCAAACCTGAACTATATTCAGTGTTAAGTATTCAGTTTAGATTCCCTATGGGTACTTGAAAATAATTCTTAGTTTCAAATGTATAGATTCGCCACCGTGTTCAAATACACAAATATGAGTAGATAAGACGAGAAGATTTTTAAAAATAATACAGAAAGAAATAATCGATATTAAGAGTTGGTTATTTCAGTAAAGGATGAGACGGAATTAAAGGGGGGGTACAGATACAGAATATCAATTGACTCAAGAGCAAATGTTATAGTTAGTGACGTAGTATTGTTCGGCAATATTTCTAAAATGCTGAAGGATTGGCTTACTGGAATATCAGTATTCAAGTTGTAGAATAATCATACTTACAGTCCAATCATCGTCGAATTGGCAAGACAAGACAGCAAGCAGTCGTAACCCCAATACGATTCTGATATGCTGTAAAGACCACTGCAAAGTGGCAGGGATTATGGAACCTCAGAGGACATACAAACAAGCAGCCAATCAGAACTCAGGGAATGGAATCACCCAAATGCATGAGTGGACTGTTCTGAATTCCCATAAGTACCAGTTGTCTTGACACTGGTTCAGTTGTGCTTGGCCAGTTCACTTTGTTGAAACCAATTGTTGACTGACTGACTGACTTCAATAAAGTTACTTTTTTTTCTTTTCGGTGGATGGTGATATCCTACCATGGCTTAGAATAGGTGTTATTACATTTACAGAAAAGTCAAGAGGAGGGTTATGGTATGATGACACTAAACTGTATTTGGTGGTGAGGCTCGTGTTCTAGAGATCTGGGGAGTATTGTAATCACCCTTTCATTGCTATTTACTCCTAGATCCATTCTGCGTTGGAGTGGTAGTAACTGTTAGCGGGCCTGTATTTGCTCATCTACATCTGTTTTCTAATTAGTTGTATGAGATAAAATATTTGATACCAATAACTGTTTGAGATTATTTGTATTAGGGATGTATCAATGGGTCAACCACACGCGTTTTCTCACTGGCTGCTTCATCAGTTCTTTCTGAGTCCACGCTGCGTCTTCTTTAGATTTGCAGAACGGATATCGATGCAATTTGATCTGAACGTCATATTGACGGTTCAGGATTTTAGTAGAAAAAGAACGATACAACTGTCTGTTAATATAATAATTTCTATTGCAATATGATTGGGTAATTATATATATATATTTACTAACTCCTCGGAACGAAAAGGATCTGACACAGGGTCAATTACATAAGTGGTGTTTAACAGATTTAAATTCAGAGTTTTCCTTCTCCGACACGGGTTACCAAACCAAGGTTAAAAAGCTCAGTGTGCCCAACTATTTATATAATATATATAACCGGAAGCAGAATAATTGGATTTTCTCAATGTTATTAGCGCTAGGTAGTAAGGATATGAATTTGGTTTGGCATGTCTACTTCCTACAACGATATCCATTTCAGCACAAACACCTCTATGATTAGGTAATCATATAAAATAGAAAAAAAGTTTCATGCGGTAGGTAGGAGGTAAAAGACACGGTGGGGAATTTGGCTGGTCTTTTTGCTTTATGCTAATTAGCAGTGAATGTTTCTGTAACAAAGGTGGTTTGGACTAAGTTAATTCTTTCATTGAATTTGTTCTTAAGCAGCGAATTTTTCTATCAACAAGTTATTCTTCTAGCGGTAAATATATCTTCTGTGTGTAATTTCGGAATGTCATCTTTGTTTTGAATCTGCCTTCTCTGTGATTTTAATAGTCTCGCAGTCCATATCTAATAGAAGAAATTTTAAAACTAAACACCTCTGATCGATCAGTCAATTACGGATCAGATCATACATTTCATTGGTCAACCAATGAGAACCTAGCTTTCATCGAGATTGGGGATTATTGGACAGTGGTTTCTCGTATCCCCTTGAGTGAAGGAGTAAAAATAAACATCACTGATCTCTTTTCTTTCACCTTTAACATTTCGATGTTAACCGATGCGATTTTCCGACTTCAGAAAAAGGTTATGTAAGTGCATCGAACTCCGTCACCACAAATCACAATTGCGACTTTTGATTGTTTTAATAAACTTATCAATTTACTAGCATCATTGACCTTTGATTGAATTTGTAAACGCGGTGAGAAAAATTGACCTTTAACCAATATTTTGGTTTTAATATGTTTTTCATCTTAGCGAAATTACTTTTTCTGAGAAAAAGGAAACGACATTTCTTTTCTCGTTAATGAATTGTGAACGGCAGCAGAAATATTCGTTATCTGTGCAATAAGAAAAGTTAATTGAAGCTATGATTTTTTTAACTTTTGATTATTATTATGGATTACGGTGAACCGCATATTAGCTTACAAATTATTAGTGATAAATAAAAAAATATATGAGGTTTATCATATAACTGTGAGCAAACAAAAGATTATTGTTATACTTAAAGCATGTGAGGATTATTTGGGATTATTAGGAATACTTGATATCATATAACTATGTACAAATGATTTTATTATTAAATTTAAAAAAAGGGTTTAAAAATATTACAATATTACATTGAAAATACTAGTAGTTTATGTTAGCAATAAACCATTGAAACAAATGAATCTAAAATTTGGCATTTAATCCCGTAGAAAATGGTGATATGCCCTTAAATAATTAAACCAAAGCAAACATTTGTGTATTAAAACTAATATTGAGCTATAAAAGATAGAGATGAGTGCTCAGTTTCTGAGACGAATCGCATTATAGAAACAGAACATACACTAGACATGTTGTTCACTATAACTAAATTTTACAGTCTTAACATTTTCGATATTTTAGAATAGATAATCACATTGTGTATATGTTTTGGTTTTTCATGATGGAACGAAACATATCAACTGAATGAGTGAATTCAATCGGAAAAATAAGGACGGTTTGCTTAAATTTCAAATCTTTACATATATGATTTCTGAGTCAGAAGGAGACACAAGTACTTCTTGCCCCAAGCACGGACAAAATCTATAAAATACAGTTAATTAGCTGAAGTAATCGGTGCCGTGTAACGTAAGAATTTATAAACAGAGAGAAATAATTCCTTACTTGATGTTGAAACGCTAGCATTTAGACAAATAATATTAAGATAAAAAACGAAATAAAATGATGAAAGTAAACTCGGTGGGGGGCACAGTCAAGTCCGACGTATATGTTCTCCCAACTGACAAAGTCCTCAGTCTGCAACGATATCTCACAAAAGTACGACTCTCTTCTTAACAGCAAAACTCCTACTATCGTTCTCTCTCGGTCTGGGAGGACAGGCTCTTAAATACACAGTTAATATGTACATCCGGGCTTTTTACTCTGGTCTGTTATTGCTTTAGAACTTCAATATTTACCAGTATTTTGAGTACGCGTCAATACTGTTTACAATCGGGTTACTGCCAACAGCATTTCAGCGACGAGGAGATAGCGAGTTCAAATATCCGTGGCCACTCGCCACACTCCTCCCCCTCGCACAGGCCAATCATATCCGGACGAGCTTTGTTCGTGGGGGTTGGGTATCTGCTCATCCAATTTCAATTTCGCTACATAAACGTATGTAAAAAAAAAAAAGAAAGAAAAAAAAGAAAAAAAAAAGAAAGAAAAGAAAAAAGAAAGAAAAGAATAAGAAAGAAAATAATGCCTGCTATACATTTCATTTTTTTTTCTTCTAAAGAAGGTCTACTTTAAAATATCTACACCCAATCGGTTTTATAATATTCGGAGGGTTTGTGAGATATCTGAATGAAAATGAATCCATCTCCTCTATGACACGCTCTATGTAAACAAGGCAGTAAACCGTAGTAAATAAACGATAAAATCAATTAAAACATTCTCCACATCTGGATGAATATAGAAAACTTTATTAAACGCACTCTGTGTCTTTTTTATTTTAATGGTAACCATCTTACAACCCGTAAGTAATATGGGTATTTCCCTTCTCTATACATATATAAAGGGTAGTTGTGTTTATGTGTATGTCCGGAGGAAACTTCGAAAATAAAACAATTAACGACAAAGTAAATATATATACACATTAAATATCCCCAAGGTTTGGTTTTTGAGCAGAAATAATAGAGATTTGATTTATATTCGTGAAGATATTCTTAAAAAAAAGTTTAAATGATAACAGCATGGCTTTTTTCATTTAATATATTAGATAGTAGACATTAACATTTCTTTTCAGAGTAGCTGGATCAATGCAAAGTCTAGTTTTTTTACATAATGATTCAAATGGAGCATTACACGAGGATTCTAGTCACGATTCAGTAATAATGGATTTGCAGGACTAACTAAAAAAAACCCCTCTATCCAGGCGACGCCGGGTAGCCGCTGCTTGTTAATAATATAGGGAATATATAGATGTTATTTAAATGTATACATTAGATGTGCTTTGAAGTAAAATGAATATAGTTTTGGTATAAATAAATATTCATATTCGCTAATTAGTACTAATTAATATTAGATGCAAGGTTAAACTGAAAAGATTTAGTTGAACCGTCTTTCAATTTACTGTATTGTATCCTGGACATAATCATCAACTCTTTAGGAAATAGCAAATCTCTAACTTCAAAATCAGGCGATGGTTGTATTTATTCAAAACAATTGGGCGTGCTCAGAAACGTGAATAGTTTTGGTAGGAACTTCATAAACTATATTTAAATCATAACATTTTAAGATATCCTACGTATTTTTGTTTGTTTTTATGTTAAAATATCCTACTTAATTGTTTTTTTTCCTTTTATTACTGGAAAGAAACAATTCCAAGTTTCTGTCTAAACCAAATCAAAACAAAAGTAAAACCTTTCATCTATCATATCATAAGCTGTTGCTCTTAATTGGCCTGTGTTTTGTTTAAATTACTTCGACAATCTGCATGGAGATCAAAAGCGTAATAATTATCTATGTCTTTTGAATCTTATGTTTCAACTTTATGGCCAGAAACGCTATATCTTCTGAATTAAACTAAAAAAAGGAAATTATTTACCGCAACAAAAAAGTAAATAAATAAAAAAGATTTAAAAAAAATACAATCCAAGATATCTTTTCAAAGAAATGTATACAGACAATTGTTTGATGGCTGAAGAAAAATCGACAAGCATTTAATTTTTAATCGAAAGGATTATTTTTCATAATCTTCCTTATTATGGCACTTATATACATCCATACCAGAAAAGGCGTTCCATCGTGATGTATTTTTTAGTAAGTTAGTCTCACTGATCCATTACTACTGAATAGTAAATTCGATCGGCGCTGGATACCCTATAATTGCGACCTTGTATTAGATCCTCCTACGTGTGGTGAATGGTTCGGATAAATACCTACACTCATATAAAAAAATATTGTCCACACACTAAAAAAAAATTGAATTTTTAAAAAGTCAAAACAATACAGAGACAGTTAATATTTTGACAACAAATCAGTTATATTTAATTATGTAGTTTTATTTATTTATTCCTTTTTTTTACATTAGATAGCCAAAATATCAGTCATTTACAGAAAACGAATTTAATCTACGATTGTCAATTTTATAAATATTTCAAACATAAAGATAAACCGATTAAGGTGAATACCAATAAAATCATGAAATTCGATATTTATATACCGTTACAATCTCAGTCGGTAGTGTGTTCGGCTAGAAATCACAAGGTTCTTGTTTCGATACCGGCCCCCGCCAACTCAGCGTATGAGTAGCACATGGATCTGTGCGGTAAAGCGAGGAGCTGATGGTAGGTGTAGCGCTCCACCTCAGATACTAGAATAATCTCCTTGGTCTAACGCTAGTGAAAAGGGGATAGACTTCCTCGCTGTCTGGCTGATACCGTCATTAGGCCGACCCGACGACGACTTACTTTTTACAATATGACTAAAATGCAATTAAAGGATTCTTGTATCGTATATAATCATAGACAATAATTACTCAACTTAAAAATATTGCAATTGAAGTTCATCGACCGTAAGACGAAACAACGAACCAACAAACAAATCAACCAGCCAATCACGACTTTTGCACTAGAAAAAATCGATTATGATAAGGGTTGTTTGTTGCTTTATGGTAATACATATGTAAAAAGTAGATTATTTTGAATAATTATAGCTCAGGCGATAGGGCATTTGACTAAGAACCACAAAGTTCCGTGCTCTATACCAGCGCATGAGTATCTCAGCTTGGATCTGTGCGGTAATATAGGGAGCTGATGGTAGGTGTGGATTTTATTATCAGACGCAAAAACAATCTCGCTGTTCTAGCATTAGTTAAAAAGAGATTTACTATTTTGCTGTCTGCTTAGACTGACAATAGGCCACTCTATCGACTTTACTTTACTTCATAGTAACATTGGAAGGAAATATTAGCGGGACTCGAATAGATGGATTATTTAACAGAACAGCTGGTGAATGAAAGACTAGCAGAAAAAGGTTTAACATATAATCCAGTGAGATGGGTGCAACAAGAAAGAAGACAAATTATCGCGTGAACAGGGAATGAAGAACGAATCAAAGATACGAGAAGAGACAATTTCTAAAAAGACCGAAGAAGCCAGCTGGCACGTTGTGTTCGTTGTTCATTTCTTCCTGTTTCCATAGTCTCAGAAAGAATGGAGGGAATGAATCAGCAAGGTCCTAATGTCCAAGTTGTGTTTTTGTTTTTATGTTTCCTCTTCCCATTCTCCGATTAGACATTAACGACATAGCAGTAATCGGTGATTAGGTTACAATTAATTAAGTTAACATAGTACGATATTGAACAAAAAACGATTGCAATGTCAAATAAGGTGTGCGTTTCTGTACACACCTATTAGACCTTAAGGATTTGGACCGTGGGCAGTGGAGAAGAGCTTTACAGGAGGACACAAAAAAAGTTTGAGACCAACCGTATACAGCATGAGCAGTTGAAACGAGATATTCGCAAGAATAAAAAAAGTAGACAACCAAGGGCTTCAAATCGGTCTACTATGTGACCAGTGTGGAAGGTTATGTATTAGCAAGTCAGGCCTGATCAGTCACCAATCTATGCATCAGCCGGATAGAATAATAAAATACCCTGTGCTTCCTGGAATTACCTATAAATGTGGGAAGATGTGCAAGACTTTGGCAGGACTAAAGAGCCACTTTCGTGCAGCTCATTGTTGAACTTTTTGAAGCTCACCGTTATATTCTTCGAACTGTAGACCTTTTTTTATATCGAGCAATGGCAATACTTGAACACGAGTTTGCTACCATCATTAGACCTTAATAAAGACTCGATAACCGTTACAGATCTAGCTCCTACATATGAATTATTCAGCCATATAAGAATCAGTTTATTTTGAATATATACAGATATTGCCTTAGTTAACATAGTATGATGTTAGACAAAAAAATATTGCACTGTCAATTTATTCTAAGATGACATGCTTACTCCGATAACTCAGCACTGAATACACTGGTTTTTCACTTGTTTCTTCAGCAACGACCACATGAATAAATAGGAGGCATACAGTTGTTTAATCTAGAACCGAGTAAAGGAAGATTCTCTTTACTCTAAATATTGATCAAAAGAGAATGCAAACAACGTGACGAAAGAGAAATCAAGATGAAAGGAGAGAGAAAAAATTGCCAAAACAAAAACTGTGTTAGGAAAATAGACGAAATACGAGAAGAGGCGTAAATAAAACGAGAAAAAGGAAATAGGCAAAGATAATAACGTCGTTCTCCATCTCCCCAAACACTTTCTTTCGGATAAACCTAATGGATATTGCTTATCTCAATTAATAGGTGCGATATTTTTATATTTTTGAAATTGCCTTTTGAAATTGCTAGCGATAATTTTACAAAATTACCGTACCAGCTACTAATTAAAGCAGGTTATCTAGAGGTGGCTTTTACGAATCGACAATTAGCTTTCTCCAAAAATCAATGCAGACATATGCGTTTAATTATAAGATACACATAATAATATCTTCAGTTTGAATTTAAAAAGGCCTTTATTTTGATAAATGAAAACAATATAAATAATAAAGAAAACTTTGAATATTACACTGCATAGTACGCAAAAGATTTCTAATGTTAGCTATAACTATAATTAGGAACAATAATGTAATAGGATTTGAATAAAAAAAATAATTAATAAGAACAATGATTTATATGAGAATTCCAAAGATTATAACATGCAATACAATTCACCATTTTCAAGACATGCCAACAGCACGGATTCCTTTGTCTTTCTCACCATCCTTCCCTATCGGCTATCGCACATGATAAGTAGGTATTTACCCAACCTGTTCGTTACGAGTAAGATATGACACAAAGTCGCAAGTATGGGGCACCCAACAAAGATCGATCTCAATATTCAGTAGTAATGGATCTGCGAGACTAGCTTACTAACAGTTACGCCATGTTGTGGCACCCTCGCACTAGCTGCATAATTTAAATGGCATCCAATGTCCGTACAGAGTTGAGGAATATAAGATTTTGCTAGTCGACCAACGCTTGTGTGCTCTTGTGTAGAAATTCATAGGATAATGTAGCTTATGAGTTTGTACTTAGTTCCTCAGCAGTGGCCAAATTGCATTGCTTGTCATTCTTGGATGATTTGCAGAAAGGGAGGTAAATGGCCTAACAGCTGCTGTTTTAGTGTGCTTTTAGAAGAATTCATTCATGGGAATACGTGGCTAACGTATTAGTCTGCAACATCGTAGTGAGTTCGAACACCATCATTACATTCCCTTTCGAACTAATACCCTTGGGAACGGTATGAAGTTGTCCATCCTCAAGCTATAGGTTAAATAGTACCACTACTGTTCTTTTACAAGGTCGGCTTTAGCATTAAATAACCGATGAAGGTTGATATGCCATTAAACAAAGGAGCCGAATCAAACCAAACCAACATTCATTCAAAACAGCACGAAGGATCCTTGTGTAACTTCCATCTTGATTTTCTCCACACTCCCCCAAATATTGAAAATTGAGCCTCACCTCCAAGTGTATTTTACTGTTATACCTAAACAGTCAGTGTATTTTAAACTGCCCCGACAGAGCGGAGTGCATTTTAGTGTCATAACCAGTCGACCCTTATTGTTGGGGTTATAACATTTCTGCAATCGACGTATTCTACTTCCTGTTGACATGGCGGGAAATAGAGAAGGGATGATGTAACTCATCGTAATGATTTTATTAATCGAGATTCGACAAAGAACAGCATTTAAAGTGACATGGACTATCCATTAAATTCAATGTGTTTGTCGGTGTTGAGTCTTTCTGCTTTCCTTCATGATATCTCTAACGATTGACTACATAAACCAAATCCATTCAACTCAATATGCAAAAGTCTACTATGTCACCGATTGCATACGTTCACACGTTTTTAATGAAATAAGGAAAATAATATACGATCAGTGATACATAATATTGAACCAATGACGTTTTTAAGTTAGAATTTAATTGCATAGTTGGGTAACTTATATAAGTGTGAATTCACGCCTAGTTCCACATATTTCGGTGCAATAATGCATATGCATGTACGTGCTAACGTGTATATAGGAGTATATGCGTATAGGTGTAGCGTATATGGGGATATATGCAAGTGGATGTAAGCATACGTGTATGGGTGTGTATGGGTACAGGCATAGTGTAAATGCACGTATATACACGTGTGTGTATGTGTACGACCACATTTTCTGTGTCCGTGGGCTCGTGTGTGTGTGCGCGCACACACGCGATCATGTGTGTGCGTGTGTGTGTGCGCGCGTGTGTGTCTGTGTGTGTGTGTGTGTGTGTGTGTGTGTGTGTGTGCATAGTAATACAAAAGGATTGCTAAAGAAGTTATGCCGATTTTAAATGATGATATAATAAAAAGAGAATAATTTCCCGATGTGAATATAAAGTTTCTTTTTAATCCCTATAATAAACCCAAGACTTTGGCGTTAGTATGGTCAATGGTGAGTAGGGATTGTTCCTCTTTTTTTGTACTAGATGGTACAAGCAAGAGAAGCGGTTCTCTTTCCGTATTTTCAGACTCCGTATATTCAGGGGGGGGGGCAGTTCGAGTTTAGAGAAATAATCAGGAGTGAGTCCCCAGGAACAGTAGCAGCCCGGGAGAGCAGTTATGGGCAGTTGGCCGTTAGACAAAATGGGATAGCAGATTAGCGAGGGCCTTAAGTGTTTGACTGATGTTTATATCTCGATAGTAAGGGTCCAATCAGAAATATAGGTTATCCATCGAAACTGGACATGCCACACATCGATACTGTCACATAATAAAATGATGATATCTATATGTATAGACGGCTGTCAAAATTATTTAGAGCCAATTCACAATGTTTTTTTTTATCCCTAGTCTGGATATTTACTAGCAGTAGTTTTTGGCCAACTATAGCATTTAGCAAATGCAGCATCCCCAATGCTCACGACTGCGCACACGAACTAACAGTTATCGTCAGGCGACACATGTTCCAATCCTAGACGAAGTCGTTTATGTTTCAATTCGTGCAAATGCCTTTGAGAAAGACACACACACACACACACACACACACACACACACACATATATATATATATATATATATATATATATATATATATATATATATTATATATATATATATATATATATAATATATATATATATATATCCCTTCTCTTCTATGAGATTTGGGCAAGTAGCGGGACAGACTAGATTCTTTAAACTTGGTATGACAATCAGAAGACGGACAAATCTGACCACGTGTCAAAATCTATTTTTATGAGATATCCATACTACCCATACCCATTAGACCCTACTCGCCCAACTCGTATTCTTATTCCATATAAATCTTAGAAACCACCAAATTAAATAAAACATAGGCTAAGAAATAATATCAACTAGATGAAAAAAAATATTAACTTGATGAAGAAAAAAATGATAGTATCAAGGCAAGATAGAAAGCAAAGCTAAAAGAGACAACTTAGAATGAATTACAGATTTCGTAACACCATGTTAAAATAATGAAGATATTAATAAATAACGGTAAAACTTAACAAAATACTAGAAGACCTATAAAACGGATTGGTACCCATTTAACATCGGTCCATGATGATATTTCTTTTAAGAATATATAAAAGATATTTATTTTTATTTAAGAAAGAGTAGAGGATTCTAATCAGCATTTCATATTAATATCCATTATACCACTAATTCGGAAATTTAAAAAATGACGATCAGCGTGAATTCAAACCCCAGTAAAGTAACATCTATTTGGAAGTTGAACTGTAAATTGCTTTCTTATCTGTTAGATCATTGGAATGATTAATGAGAGAAACACTATGATGGGTCTTTTTGGCTCGGTTACAGTTAAGTATATGCATGAATAAACATACAAAAATATATCTCCCTCTCTTTCTCTCTCTCCCTTTCGTCTCCCACTCTCTCTCCCACTCCCTCTCTCTCTCTCTCTCTCTCTCTCTATATATATATATATATATATATATATATATATATGGAGAGAGATACAGAGAGACAGAGTTATTTATATTTATAGTTCTATCAAAAGTATAGCGAAATATCTTAGTAAGATTTGCAGATCTTAAGCGATAATGAAATAAAAATGTCTCTATGGGGATGAAATGGTTAGGTTTTTAATGTCCGTAATAAACTAAAGAATTCGGCAATAGTACGCTAAGAAGTTAGCTGACCAGGATATCATCTTTAATGGTACTTTATTTTGGGAGGTCCATGCGGAATTCTGAGTTACATATACTTAAGTTAAGCAGTCAGAAGTGTGAAAGTAATAGTGGCCAAGAGAAGAGTCGAATGGATTGGCCGTTGAAATGAACTTCTAGACAAGGTTGGTTACCCCGTACTCACTGTCCATTATATTTGATCACAAAAAGACCAGTAACAGTTCGAGTCAAGGTTAACTCACTTGATCAGAAACACCCACCAGCCTATACTAGGAGAGTGAATAAAACGACAATACATGTGTGCTCTCGGGTACTTTTGGTTTTTTTTTCTTTCTGGATCTGAACTGCGACTTATATAGTTTCGACCAAAACCTGCGACCGACAACTATTTTCTTAAAAACAACCAAACGTGGAATTGAGACCATTTAGCTGGCGAAACAGGTCAGGCCGCTTAACATACTGTAACATATCCCATAACTTGCTATATCATGTAGCAAAGATTATATCCAAAAGAAATCGACCATAGCAGGGTGAAATTATACTTCACTAACTCTTGTTCTCACTGCTATAATTTCTACATTTTCGCTCCAACTTTCTCTGAACAATCTGCTCAGTAGTTTAAACCTTTTTAGTTATTTTTGCTAAACAATTTTTACACCTCATTCAGTTACTTTAAGATATTACGGACGTTACACCATTGGAAACACTCGTTAAGCCTCACAAACCTCCCATATTCTTAGAACGGTTTATCTGGGGACTCTATAGCCAGGTCTAAAGTGCTTTCTAGTATTTTGAAAGACATATTGCACAACTGCTTGAAACTTGGTCTCAAAAATAAACCACATTCAACTGCAACATTGCCAAGTCTTAAATCGTAGAAAAAAGAATCTTCTTAGTACAAAATTCGACAGAATGTGATGATAAATTTGATTTACAGAGCTGTCTCAATCGACAGAAAAACTAATTCTGGTCTGTATATAGCCATTTGAGCTGGCCAATGCTATTAAAGCTGATCTTTGCGTAAAGAAAATGATTCATGTGCCAGCTCATTGGCACGAGCCGTGTTTGTTTGTAATCCACTGGGGCTTATTTATAAAAAGGAATGTAAATTCGCCCGACGCCCGGCCGCCGATGATAGCCGATCAGAAGATCAATACCCGGGTGTGCATAGCACACGACTGATCTGTTTTTGCAAACAATCCAAGAAAGATGAATATGTGCTGGCCAAACAAAAGCGTAAACAAAAAAATTTAAAATAAAGAAAAAATACCGAACTAATCCATCGTCCGAAAAAAAAATCGTTATTGAATCTTGGATTCAGTATCAATGTCAAAATGTTAATCATGACTGGCAGAGTTATCTAGTAATTCACAGTATAATAGGATAATGACAAAACGCTTTAATAAATTAATTCTGATATTATATTTTAGAAAGATTTTACGGATACAGAAATATAAAGATGAAGAATACTAAAGAAATAATTTGATTATGACAAAAAATAGTTTCAGAGAACATCTTTGTGCACATTGTTTTTTAGTCTTCCATGTTTTTATAAATATATAGTCATTTTTTACTACATACTTGTGAACATCCCATGTATATGTGGCCGCGACAATAGGTATAATAACCTACATTCCAGCATTTATTAGGTGAAGATACTTTGATATTCCATTTAAAACTTCATTCTGTTTGACTATAAATGGTATTCTGTATCAGATGACATCGAGGAATCGCAAATGAACTCGAATTTCAATATCACCTAGTTTATGTTGTAACCCAAATTTAAGTACCGTGCTACCTTAACTTACGAGTGCCAAACGTATTAGTTTTCCCGTCGATTGTTTGCTTTGTTTTGGCAGTTAAATTTGAGGTACGAGAGAGCTTCAGATACGCTGATGTTAATAAGTTCACTAAAAACATTTATTACGCCATGGAAAATATTGATTATATAAAAAGAAATATTAAAACATTTTACAGCACATCATGCATTAAATTCTATTTTATTATATTTTTATACAATACATTTTCTTGTTTTTGCAAAATTAGCGGGGGTGGGGGGCAGAGACGGATTAATAGCATTTCATTTTAATAGGAAGATTTGATTTTATATACGAAGAAATTGAGTTAAAAGCGGAAAGGAAGTCCAGGTACTACTGTACATATCTATATATAAAATGTAGAAAAATAACTACCTGGTATATAATGTTTAGTCGTAATCTACAAACACGCACTAATGCACAAACCCTAGCATATTAGT
>CM042145.1:3282465-3287982 GCA_023376005.1 Doryteuthis pealeii | reverse complement strand
TAGTATATCACAGAAATGTAATCCGCCCACCAGAGAAGTAAGCTGAGTTCTGGGATGTGTGATCATACATTCTTTGTCATTAATCTCTGGTCCACTATTATCTGTTTGTAATGTGTTAGGGTCTCATCTCTAAGTCAAATAGATCTATGTGAAAATCATAACATAAATGAATACTTGAAACCATATAAGAGGTGTTATCATTTGTATTTAGCAACAGTTGACTGAAGCAAAACTTGTTTATAAAGATTTTAGTATGAGTTACTTGAGACATATAAATGCTTGAAATGCGTCTGTGTCTACGAATTATTAGAATATATACGTATACATGAAACAACATGAGTGTGTGCCAATTATTCGGCTAAATACTTGAAAGCATATAACTATGAGCAAATTATTAGTATTTATAGGAATACTTGAAAGCATCTAACTGGTGCAAATTATTAGTATTAAATTCAAATATCTATGAGCATCTCTCTTTGGTTTCAAAACGAATATATTACAGCGAATACGTCACAAACTTAAAAAAAAAACTTTTTTCAAAAAAGCAACCAGTGGACAAGCAAGTCACTTGTAACAGCCACTGAGAATAAGTAGTGATCTCACCTGAAAACCGGATAACAAAAAGGCCAATGAATGAGAGGACATTTTTTATATGAATATAGTTTGTAATGGAGGGAATGTGATTATAGGAGAAGATAAAAGAGTGTCACCAGACTTAGTTATACACATATAACTAGTATATAAATAAAAAAGGCAGTCGTTAGGTTTCTGACCGCCATCCTTGGCCAGTTGAAAAGGACTTAAAGTAAGTAAGTCCTGAGCTATAGAATCCTTTGGTAAGCGAATAAGTCCTAAGTTATGGAATCCTACGTAGTGTCAAAGGTCCAGTGATATAATCCTATGTTCCGTCGTCCACAGCCATGTGCAGGTATGACCAGAACAGCCAGTATAAATAACAATATCAGTAGCAGAATACTGCTAGTGGTTGGTCAATAGGTTGGTCACATAGTTATCGGCGAGTCTTTAAGTAGAAGTGGACATCTAGCACACGCCTTATATCCCAAAATTCTCAACAGCAGTATGTAGCCATCCTTGCCTTGGATTATAGAGTATCCAGTTAAAGTTAAGTATACACTTTATATCTCATATTGCTTATCAAAGAACACAGCCTAAAGGTGCCCCAGGCCACATTATCATTGATATAATCCCAGGATCATTAGGTGTTTAAGGTTTTTCAACATCATACACATTCACCTGGATGACCCAGGTGGTATTGATCAGTCACCATTAAAACCATTAGCTATTCAGATAAGAAGATTGATTTTCATAGAATCAACGTTTCCAATTATTATTTAATGTTCATTTATTAATCCTAAGAGCCACATGATCAAGAGAGAAATGTAGTCAATTAAAACAAGCGATATCCGACGTTTTCATAGTAGAGGGAATATCATGCATAACACTATAATAATAAATGTTTTCTATATGTTTTTTTATGAATTAGTAACTTCATTCATTATTTGTTTAGTATTATTTAGAAATGAATCTATATTGAAATAGATATTTTCATCTTTGCTAAATGAACAAAATATAAGTGAGGTGTAATGGGTTCTAATTCTATATCCAAAATAATGAAGTAAGTGTTGTGGGGTTTTAAGGGGTCAAATAAGAACAAAACGACGGGTAACAAATGTAGGAAAATGTATTAACAAAAGAGTAGACAATTACAGTACAGAGAAGTGGGAAATACGTCCGACAAATAGAGTTATGAGCTGACTCGCATTGGCTTACTCTACAAGCCATAATTGTCCCTGTTACTTATAGTAACTGTCGGCGAATTCCATTAGTCTATAGAGTATATCGCCTATAACAGTAAGTTTTTCAAATTGAAACATCTTTTAATTTTAATACATTTTTCATTTTACGATTGATGGAGATTTTCTGAAGGGTTTTTGATTTTCAAAATCTTTTTAACGGTTTACATTCTCTGATGAATTACCTTCATGAGAAATGGAAATATTTTTTTTTGTTTTCCTATGATTTCAAAAGAGTGGGAAACATGGTAGATAATTGTCGTGGTTTGGGTTCTGAAATCTTTTCCAAATATGAATACTGAAAAAATACTTATAACTCGGCTTTCAGTAGCCGCAACGACTCGAAACACATTTCACATTAATCGCTGGGTAAACATGTGGGTAACTTATCAGAGAAACATTTATACTAACAATTTCCCGTGTTGCTATTAATTCGGTTACAAGAAAACAGATCCAAAGATTTAATGTTACTATAGATGAATGGATATTAGTCAATTGTTTTATGTTAGATGTGTTATTGGATATTTCGTGGAATATGTGCATAAAAATTACACACATTTAAAGTACATATGACCTTCAGAGAAAAAATCGTTGTTGATTTTATTTTTATGTTAAAATTAAAAACATTATATTTATCAAACGAAAATGAATTAAATTAGATAAGTAATCAAATTGCAAGAAATACATCTTGAATGGAAAAGAAAAAAAAAATGGATTTTATAAATTAATATATTTCTCTTAACTTTTAGAAAAAAATAATTTTGGTTCTTAGGAGGTTTGTTGCGTTTAAAATAATCTTAATATTCCCGGTACGCTATAAGCTTAAATCTAAACAGGTAATCTATTAATAATGGAGATTTGCCTCCGGTTTTTGTCTGTAACAAAAACTACGTCACTGCTTACGTCACACTATCTAAAATCGTCATAGAATAGAATAAATACACTCAAAATTTGAGCATGCAATGTTAGACAGTCCTCATTGGTTTTTTAAACAAGTTTTAATAATTACATAACTGGTAATATCTATCTATATATAGTTTGTTTTATTTTAATATATATTTAAAGTTATCAGAACTAAGTTGCCATTTTATTTATTTTTTTTTACTTCTTTAATAAATGCGTTTTATTTTTTACTCCTTTAATAAATTTGATGATTTTACTTTACTCATGATACAAACTTTCTGATATTATATTTTCAACTCCCATCTCCCCAGGCAATATTTATTTTACGTCGCCCAGAGGGCGTTTTTTAATTTGCTAGTATTTATAAATTAAATCAACAAAGTAATCGCATATTAAAAGAGAAAACAGTTTATTAAAATGAATGAGAATGCATACCAAAAATAGTTATGCATTTCCCAATTTTTTGACAGTTTATATAAGAGATTATTCATAAATTATTTTCAGACGGCAAAATAGTTTTGTTTTGGTGACAAATCGCCGTGTTGAATTTGGTAACAGAAGCAAAGTATAAATAGAAGCATAACATATTAATTAATAATTTTCTTATGAACATTCATATGTATGAATAAACAGAACATTAATAATATTCAGCTAAAACTAACAGATAGTTTGATTGGTGTTAGACATATTGAATTGAATATGATGAAGGTAATCCTACTGAATAATTCAATATAATGTTCTAAGATCTGAAAGATTCAGGAAATACTCTTAAAAAATCACATGTTTACAAATAACATTATATAAATCAGTGGAATTTTCAATCAATGGTTTGCAATATAGTTTGAAAAAATTATATTTACACCCCCCCATATATATATATATATATATATATATATATATATATATATATATATATATATATATATTTGGAATTATGCTTTACATTTTACAATATATATATATATATATATATATATATATATATATATATATATATATATATATATATATTGCGAATTAAAGAAAATGATCAATTGCAGAAGTTAAAAGGAAAATAAAAAAAGGAAAAACTTAAGTGCCCTTTCTACCGGAATCATTTTGAAAACAAACTGACGGTTAATTGTTGAAAATGTCAAGGGTAATAGATATTTAATTAAAAAGCATTAAGGCAATAATTCTTCATGATTCCAGAGTGATTTAGAGATTCACCAAATAATGCGAGGGAATGTCATGTCCCTGTGAAATGTCGGATGTACATTATGGATAACTGCATTAACCCCGCGGTACGTGCTGACTTATTCGCACTTCAAAATGTTAAACATTTCTACTTATATATTAGGCTGTGCACCGAGAGAGAAACTTGTAAATCAGCATACTTTGCTGAACGATAGGCAGGATATACCTTTGGGAAAAACGAAAAAAAGATCTGTTTGTAAAGATAGTTCTAACCTTGACAGAATTAAATAATCGCATGAGCAAAGAGATTTTGTCAGTAAATACCTGAATGGTAGGCACAATTCACGGGAGTTTCACATAAACCGGAAATTTAGGAAAACAAAAAAGTGTTATCGTTGTTAAATCTATTTTCACATTTTATGTATAATGTTTGAGTAATACTTTGCAAATAGTTGTTTTATAACAAGTATTCCTAACTAATTGATAATTGATAATTAATATACAATACTCATCCGGGTTTTCATAGGCCCACCAATCAGACATTTTCAAGCACCTGTGTAGCCTCTATCAACACAGAACTAATTATTCGTTTTAGCTCTTTCCGACACAAGCCTAGGTTTAAGAAACTGCTGGCCAATATGGAAGTGGTTGCAATTGCTGCGCATCGCCCTACGTGGTATAGACAAGATTCAAACGTTCTCTGTTGTTATTTAGGGAATCTTTAAATCCCTCTAGAGTAACGTAGATTTTTTGTCTTTTCGCTGCTTTTGCTCCATTATCATTCACTAATTTTAATTAAATTGTCTTTCACATTTTAAACGATTAACGGTCAGTTTCTTTTGAATGCGCCAATAAGTTTTTTCTCTTTTTTTGAAGTCGATCATTTTTTTTTAAATTCAAGTCCTATATGATTTCCTTATATAGGTCACGCCAAGCACAGAGACACACACAGACAACCTCACACCCATACACAAACACACACACACACACACATATATATATATATATATATATATATATATATATATATATATATAATGTAATAGATAGTAGCAGCAATATATAATATATTGTTGTAACTATCACTTATATATATATATATATATATATATATATATATATATATATATATATATATATATAATATGACCTATATAAGGAGATATTACACTCAAACTACCTGGTGACAAAATATATGTACATAGATCAAAGGTAGTTGGAATTTAAGCATCCCGAAAATATTAACAAGCAAATTTGAAGTTTCTGAGCTCATTTTTCATCTGCTCATTGAGAGAATACTTTCGTTTATATATATATATATATTATATATATATATATATATATATATATATATGTGTGTGTGTGTGTGTGTGTGTGTGTGTGTGTGCAGACTCGATCACCTCTGAATCAATTCATTAGTTCTACCTATATATATTTCCTGTTTTAACAGCTGTATGAAATCATTGATGTTTCTATTCTTTCTTTTTAATTTAATGATTTTAATTTGCCTTTCATAGCAATCTTCTTTTTTTCTATATATCAAATATTTTATAGACAATAAATGGGATCACTCAGTAACGCAGACTCCGAAAAATTATCATCCTGTGGCAAAAGATAAAGTATT
>CM042145.1:3267465-3277465 GCA_023376005.1 Doryteuthis pealeii | reverse complement strand
ATATACACGATTCACGTCAGTCGAAGGGACGTAGCAGTCCTGAAAATTTACCCGGCCAAATAAATGAAACTCAAAACAAACCACAGAGTCTTCAGATATTTATTCCTCAACTAACATATTACGCTAACAATATTATCATAATAAGTACGTCAATGGTTCACACTAAGCCCAAACCTAGTATAAGTACTCCTACAACGGATACAAATACTAACATTCAATTCATATATATATATATATATATATATTATATATATATATATATATATATATATATAGTAAATGGAAGTGAATCCGACAGTATGAATAGAACATTTTTTTTAGAAAAAATAAAAGATGTTGTTAGTTTGCTGACAGATCTGTTTCGACCTTTTAATAAAACAGTCTTTTTCAAAGCAACCATATTTGTGAGGGAAGACGGAATAAATATATATATATGAAAAAGAAAATTTAGAAAAAAACGTGATTTCTAATTCATTAGGATTATTATACTTTAAAATAGAAGAAATACATTTTATTCCAACTGCTTTAACCAAAGAACTTACAGTATAATGAACGAAATAGATTTTAAAAAATGAATTGCAGAGAAAAAATATTCTTATAAGAAAATATGTATAGTACTTAGTCGAAAGAAATAGTAAATAAAGTATAAGACGGAGAATAGAATGCAATAAAAAATGTAGGACAACAAATTTCAATATCTTTTATAATATATAATTTTCTGTTTTTCCTCTTTTTTTTTTTTTTTTCTTTACATTATTTACATTTGTTTTAACAGAAACCATTTCCTTTACATGAAATCTCGTTTTGTACAGTGCAATTAGTTTCTTATAGAAATGAAGATATTTTTGTTTCCTTTTTGTTTTTTTTTTAATTTTATTTTTCTCCATTTTTATTTTTGCTGCATTTCGCGCCAACCACTTCACAGAGCTTTAGGCGACAGATTTCTCTTTTCCTATATGTTGTTTGATTAATGAATATCTAAAAAAAGATTAACATCACTACAAACATCTTTATTGTTGTTTCCCGCCAAAACAAAATGGTGGTCTCTTTCAAATCAGCTATTTTCATTACGAATCATATCCTGTTATATATTGGTATAAAAAAACATCTTATAATATATTTTAAGCTAATGCACTGTATTATAAAGATAAAATTCAGCTACCTTTTTAAGAGATTTTTCGAAAAAAATATGTATGTTGTATATTGCAAGTTGTTTATGTAAGTAATGATGTCACTGATAAGATATATTAAATAAATATGTCAGCATGTTTAGTTACTCTATTTATTGTTGTAAATTCTTGTTGTAAGGCGAGGATCAAACATTAATCAAGTTTGACTAATGTTTAGCGCCGGTTGTATTACATTGTAACACAGGTTATATATAATCGGATATGCATCCAAAATATTGCTCGTTTAGAATAAGGCATTCATTTAGCGTTATTTTCAACTGTTTCAACGTAACAAAAAGGAGTTTTTGCGTACTATGTGGCAATAGATGAGATATGGATCCACCACTTCACTCCGGAGTCAAATCAACAGTCAGCTGAGTGGACAGCAGCAGGTGAAAGTTGTCTAAAGTGACCAAAGACGCAAACATCAGAAGGCAATGTTTTGGCCTTCGTATTTTAAAATGCTCAAGGTTCATTGATTACCTTAAGAAAGGAAGGACCATCAATAGAGAATATTATATAGTATTATTGGAGCGTTTGAAGGAAGAAATCGCCAAAAAAACAGTCATAAATGAAGAAGAAAAAAGTGCTCTTTCACCAAGACAATGCGCCGTGTCACAAGTCGATAGCAACGATAGCAACGTTGGCAAAACTATATGAATTACTCGAATTGATTCAGCCTCCACCCTATTCTCCAGATCTGGCCCCCGGCGACTACTGGCTGGAGCTCAAAAGAATGCTCCAGGGAAAGACATTTGCCTCCAATGAAGAAATGATATAGAAAACTGAGGTCTATTTTGAAGCCAAAGACAAATCGTTCTACAAAAAAGGAACCGAATTGTTAGAGAAATGTTGCAATCAATGTATCAACCTAGAAGGAGATTATGTTGATGGATTAAGTCGAATTTTTCCTAAAAGTTGTTTTATTAGTTAGGCCCGGGACTTATTGAGTGATGTCTTAGTATCGAACACGTTTTTCTGAAAAAAGGCAGCAAGTGGCATCAGCCTCCATGTGAACTCTGATAAAATGGAGTTCAGGTGTTTTAATATAGATTGTAATATATCTACAGTGTATAATAAGCCTTTAGATTTTCAGAGTCATGCTTATCCGTTATAAAAGTTGATCCTGTGATACATACTTACCATTGTGGATAGGTTGGGTAAATACGCACGGGGGGGGGGTAATGGAAAAACAAGTGATAATCGAACACGATAGTAATAATCTGCTAGTTTAGATCAATTAATGTTTCATCATGCGAGTACCCTATGATGATTAAGGATGTATCCCTATCTGGAAAACATAGTTTCTGTGAAATTTCTACTCAAACATTTTTATGTCTGCTCGCAATCAATTCGTTCACCCTCTGTTCGCAATCACGTCGCTCACCCCACTGACAAGAAATTCGGCTCATTTATTACTCCACTCCTCCCCCACAAACCACCTCTGTGGTCTGTACTCTTATAAAAGAAACTTAATGTAGCATAATGGACCTAGGAACACCATATTTGTGGCCTTGTGCCAGACACAGAGAAACCTTAATAGGATGTATCATGATTCTCAGACCTTACGGGAGTGGGGAAGCAATGTAAAACTAATTATCACCTTTGAGTCTATTCGGAGCCATTAAGTCTGGGATTATGCTAGTAAAATTTAGTTTAATCGGTTTGTCAGAAGAAGGGATGGTTGACCGTCGACCTCTAAGTGACACGTGTAATTTGGTAAAACAGTTAGTACGTTCGAAAGGTTCTAGAAGATTCCACTTCGATTTCTATTTAATGAGGGAACCTTAGATTTTGAATCAGTTGAGTTCCGGGAGACCGAGGGAGAAAGGTCAGTTGAGTTTGGTTTGACCGAGCTGGTGAGGGCGAGCGACTGGGGGTCCTGGAAATGCAGATATGGTGTCGCTGTGTGAAACCTGAATGTAATATTGTACACTGCACGAAGTAAAAACATACCTAAGCCTGAATAATTGGTACTGACCGTTGGACGAAGTTAAGAGCATCATTAGAAACATATGTAAGGAAGCTGACTATCTCTCTCCCTAATAACTTTCATTAAGGAATAAATTCATGAAAAACAAGAGTACTGTTCATCACCTTTATTTGCTACACGCAGGGAACTCATGAATGAAAACATTAAACCAACAAACTTGTCAACAAGTCAATTGGCGTAACGAGGAGCACGCGGCCGTGAAACGTGATACCTTTCCTTGACCAAAGAAGTGGGAGAAGGATTTTGGGGCCAGCTAAGACTGACTGCTACAGCTAGATCTGTGTATGTAAAAAACGAACTCCGTACGTACGAAGTTACGAGTAGTAGTGCGAAGAAGGAAGGCACTAAGGTTAAATACGAACTGGTACCAACTAATAGATCCCTAACTGGTCACTACGTTTACGTATCGCTAATTGGAACCAATACGTTACATTAACTTCGGGTGCCATTTCTTTTCTTAGCCCGATGTAAGAGGAGTTTCATTTGTTTTATCTTTATATCACAGTTTCCATTAAAGATTCTTTCTTGAAATACACCACGGATAAGCGACAAATAATTAACATTATTCCATTCATCATTATGAACAATACATTTGCTAAAATACCGAAATATTTTCGAATGTGGTTGTTTAAAAATTTGTTCATGAAAATGTTAATTTCTTCCTGTGCTTTCCATGTGAAAGTCTTAAAGACATAATGATATGTATTCATAGAAAAACATGATAAAAATACACGATTTAAATATAAAACGGTGAAAACCATCCGGGAAATAGTCAAACTTTTGGGCGTGTCATGTGTTTGGAAATGGAAAGAAACGTGACGAAAAAAGCTAATGACGAGACCGATAAAGACTATTAACTTTCTAACGCCTCTTTGGGCAGAGTAATTCAGCATTAAAGCTGGTCGAAAGAAACGGCTATGGCAATGAATGCTAAAGCGAACGATTTCCTTTACCATTCGACGCAGCCAAGATACATCGATTTTCTTCTCTATTTAGTATTCTTACTGTTAAATTGCGCAAGACTGTCATTGTACCACCTTAAGCCGAAAGAAAAAATGACTAAGATTGAAAGTCAACGCTTTAGATCTTTCCGCAGCATGCCGGGTTGGAAGACATCAATAGACGAAATAATAAAGCAAGTAGCTAAGAAAATGGCGTAGAATTATGAAAAAAAAGAAAGAAAAAGAATAACGACCAAATATTGTTGCTTGTATCTTTGCTCTTGTCGTGGGGTAATAAAAATCATATGTCGTGACCTTACATTCGTTTCGCATTCATAGGCAAAGACATCTTGTTCACAGCGACAAAAAGAATGTTATATATCCGTGGGACACGAAAAGTTGTAACTAAATCCCGGATAGAACTCAAAAACACTTCAACCGTCGTTTTACATTCAGGTGACGGAAACAAGTTGACTAACACATTTTATGTTGTATATTCCCAAGTTTATTACACAGCGTTTCCTATAAGAAAATCGGTCCACATTATACGCGTGTATTAAGTTTCATCTTCATTTTTTTCTAAAAACTTCTTTATTTATTTTATTAAAATTAGGTTTTGAAGCCTTTTGAGGGCATTCGCTATTATTCCTCAACTATAAAACTGCTTCTGCTTCGGGTCAAGGTTATAAATGACATTTAGAATCTAATTGCCAGGCCCTATCAATCTTAACACGTTATATATCTAACTCAAACAGATTCATGTGCCAGAAGAGAATGACCCATGACTTTTCAGTTCAATTTATAGTTTCTGTCGTACCTACAAGTTCTTGATATCTAGATCGCATTTACCTCGCAAGACTCCGCAGATATTTGATATTCCGCCATTCAGTGTGCTGAGTGTAGTGGGGGGTCACCACTTTGCAGATGGATAATTTTGTCTTTTACAAGCACCAGCCCCGACATTCAGGCACAGACATTAAATTTTGTTATTTTAGAACCTTTTCAGGGCTGATAAGGAATATGAAAATTTACTTCATTTATAAATTGTTTGAAATCTTAGGAAACAAAAATAATCTTGATCTTTATTTTAACAAGAGTTTAAAGATTTTTCTGATGTATCTCCTTTTTTACTGTTAGAATGTATTCAATAAGCATGAAATATTGTTTCAGTAATTTTTATATGATTTATAATTCCGGAAGATTTTTAAACTAATGATTTCGTTTTTTTTTCTTCCTTTTCTTTTTATGAGAAAATTCTGACTGATGCATTCTTCGACCGTTTCACTTATAACATCTTCATTAAGAGTTTCTGATATGCCCTCATATTTCAGTTGGTTTTTGATCTCTTAAGCTTATTGTTTTTTGTTTTGTTTTTTTAATACAAAACTATCGGCCGTCCCATTTTCTAATGCCCATTAAAAACATAAAGAAGAAATGTGTTAAATATTATGTCATGGAATGAACCTCGGTGTTGACGAATACAAATGACATAGTGTCCATTTGGAGATAGGGGTATGCGACGATGACCTGGAAAAATCCCGATGTTGCCGGGTGGAAAACAATGAAGTCTTCAAAAACATCAGGGCTGTTGTTTAAGTGTAAACAATTTGTGCCGTATTGGCATGAATATAGATGCCACGTGCCAATGTGGCAGTATCATTTGTTGGATGACAAGTTTCCCTTGATAAACGACTTCAATCCAACATTATGCTTGTCATTAAGAAAAGATTTTTAACATCATATCCAGAATACGAAAAGAGAGAGAGAGAAAAAAAACGAAAAGAGAGAGAGAGAGAGAGAGAGAAGAGAGAGAGAGAGAGAGAGAGAGGAGAGAGAGAGAGAGAGAGAGAGAGAAAAAACGAAAAGAGAGAGAAGAGAGAGAGAGAAAGAAGAGAGAGGAAAACGAAGAGAGAGAGAGAGAGAGAGAGAAAACGAAGAGAGAGAGAGAGAAGAGAAAGAGGAGAAGAAGAGAGAGAGAAAACAAAAGAGAGAGAGAGAGAGAGAAAGAGAAAAGAGAGAGAGAGAGAAGAGAAAAGAGAGAAAAAGAGAAAGAGAGAGAAAGAGAAAGAGAGAGAGAGAGAGAGAGAAAAGAGAGAGAGAGAAGAGAGAGAGAGACAGGTCAGATCCACTTAGAAATAAAGTAACTTAAAACATACCGAATGGAAAAACGAATTCCAGAATACACGCATATTGACATTATTATTCACTCTCCTCTGGTTCAATCTAGTTTACTCTCCTGGGGTGCCTGTGATACAACGCTGGGCAATTTTCTCTTTTGATCTATGAACAACGACTGCTAACATTTTAGCAAACAGTTACCATTCCGAGAGACCAACAGGTACTTACTACCCTAATCCTCACTCACCGCCTATGTTATGCTTAACAACTGTCAGCTCCCTTGAATATATGGAGCCCCGACTCACGGTAAAGAAAAATGCTCACTAGCCTCAACCTTCCAGACTTAAGATAAAATGTGTCTCCTAACCACTGATCATACCAGCATCGAAGTCTTTAGTTTATTATGGACATTAAAAACTAACCAATTCATCTCCATTGAGAAATCATCCTTTATTTATTTCATTATGTATTAAAATTGCCGACCTCCTTAATTTGGTTAGCTATTCTTTTAGTACTTCTATACACAAACATCAATATATGTATATGCTCACACACACCCATACAGATAGGCACACACCCACGAACGTATACATATATATATGCGCTACGCCGATACGCATATGCATCATTAGACTAAAATGTAGGCACCGAGAGACAACAGAACTTATATTGTCACACCGAGAGCAGACATGCATCCCCCCCCCACCGGCAGAAAAAGCGACACGATTCTTGCCACCAGGAAAAAAAGCGAACGACTCAAAAAACAATTAAGAAAATCTAGATTGGAATTAACAAATTGAACTTAATCCAAATTCAGACAACTGATCTGAAATATCCCCGTCGGGCCCCTTAAAATTATAAAATCATTTTCCACAATTGTCTAGAATATTTTCGTTTTTTTTTCAAACTAATAACGCCCTGTCACTGACTGTATACCCTACAAATTGGGTAAGAGCCCCCCCCCCAAAAAAAAATGAAATAATCCTGGACGTGTTGACATGCTGTTAGATAGATAAGAATGGGAAAGAGACATAACGTCAACGGTTATCATCAAACCAGCAAGTCTACATGAAAATTGGTATCCCTTTATATATTACTGTGTGGAGCATGATGGACAGGATGATCTAGTTTGGGACATTTCAGAAAGAAAGGTCTACTTCATACAGCATGATTATTTGAATAATTGATTATTTAAATAATTGATGAAAACATTCAAAAAACGTTGGCTGTTAAGATTAAATTTAGCTTCTCAGTTCAGCTGAGATGCCAGGTTGAATTTATAGTAAATTACTCATAAATGAGTACATATATCATAAGTTTTTGTTTATTCTTATAAAAAGTTTATATCCTTCTAAGCCAAAGAAACTACGATATTAATTATAGTAGAAAAGTTTGCAGTCTAAAAGGATATCATAAGGTATTATTTATTTCTACTTTATATAGTATAACTATGAGTCAAATGCATAGCAGTCCAGAAATAATCAGAACTCGAATGAATATTTATGAGGTTTCATTTTTCGTCTTCCAATTTTATTTTGATTATAGAGTTTCGTAATAAGTAGTTTTTAATAATAGCAGTTTGCATTTATAATGTTCTGCTAAATATGATAAAATGTAACTTTGGTTTAGAAGAAAAATAAATATCTTATATCATGATCAATAGTATATATTTATATATTATATATATATATATATATATATATATATATATATATATATATATATATATATATAGGAAGTTTGGTATGTACGTGTTGACGTATAACTCCAAAACAGGGTATTCGAAATCTTGCATACACCTTGATATCCTTCTAAATAAGATACAGGCCAAATTTGGTTATTGATTTTTTTTTTTACTAATCAAGGGATATAATTAATTAATTAAACAAAAATCAAACGATTTTCGGAAAGTATCGTAAGCTGCTCCTGTTGCTGGGTGTATCAGCAGAAAAAGAAAGAATATTAGCTGCGTGTTGGCTACCAGTCATTCAAAATGTCCGCTACAACTATGACTAAATTTTAACGTAAAATCAAATCCTCTATTTTTTAGTCCAAGCTTTAACATATCTATTTGGTTAGAAATACAACAAAATAATATGTCTAAATATATAATTTGTATGAGTTTTTATCCATTGAATTATTTTTTACAGCGTGTTAAAATATCTTAATATACGAAGGATGATTTTGATATGCGAAGTAAGATTTTTTTTTTAGACTAACTTTTAACGTAAAATCAAATCTTTGTCCACATTCTTAAATTGTACACTCACTTTAATTTAAATTGTTGTCATGCACAAAAATTGTTTGAAAATTAAAATTGTTTCAAAACATCAGTTTACAGTAACATTTTTAAAAAATAAGATTTTAAATGTAAATAAAAATATCATGAAAATGTTTTAAAATATTCACCAGTATAGGGTTGTATATATACATATATATCAGATGTAAATTAAAAAAAATGATAAAACGAGTTGTTTCGTAATTAATACTAATGGTAAAAATAAGTCTTAATTTTTTAAAGAACTAATGCACACGTTTTAAAACAATACGTTTTTAAAATATTATCTTGAGTTTAACCAAAAATAGATATTGCAATACGATAATTCAGCTTACAGAAATAATGAAAATTATGAACGAAAACAATGTTTACTGTTTACATTTTAGTACTGTTAAATCAACTGAAATTGAAAGTTATGACTACGGTTTTTTTTAACAAATTCTATGAAAAATGAAAATATTTGAAAGTTTTTTTTTTCTTAAAATATGATAGGGGAAATATTTTTACGAGGTCTACCTCTATTATATTTTATGAAATCTGAAAAATTAAATAAATAAACAGATAAAAAACGATTTTTAATTTTCTTTTTCTATAAAGATAATAGTCTTAATAATCATATCAGAAGATTTTTATAAGTTTCTATACGCGAGTTTTTTTTTATTAAAAAAACTAAAACATGAATTCTGAATTCTACTAAAAAAATATCAATATTATGCATAAAATTGTTTCAAAACAAAAAAAATTCAGGATTACATTTTAAAAAAATATTTTCAATGTTTAAAAAAAACCCTCAAATAAACATTGTAATACATAAATTTTCGGTGATTTAAAAAAAAACTTCCTAAAAATGTTTTCGTCTGGTCATGGACCGGGTACTTTTGCTAGTATATATATATATATATATATATATATATATATATATATATATATATGATGGACTCTCCCGTCGATCGACGTATGAGTTTTCATACAATGAACATCCACACAGTGATTTGTTTATAGTGGTGAAGGCTTGTGTTGGACCATCCACACTTTTTCGCACATTCGATAGGAAAGAATTGCCACAAACCCAATTAGCGACCGATCTCAGGAATTTTGAATTCAGAGTTATCCCTCTCCTAGACTGGTTACCTACCCAAGGCTGAAGGCCCAGTCTGCCCTACTAATATACACACACACACACACACACACACAACACACACACACACATATATATTATATATATGTATGATAGAAGCAATGCAAATAAGAATTTATATATATATATATATATATATATATATATAATATATGTGTGTGTGTGTGTGTGTGTGTGTGTGTGTGTGTGGTTCATACATGAAAAAGTAGCATCTGTTCTCTTAATAAATCTTTCATATGCGTCTATAAAGTGTACAGGTATATCTTGATGTCTGCATCAATCTCTGTAAGAGTCCATGTTAATATATGCATAATCCTCCATAAAATACATACTTAAACTTACTTTATAAAATTTGTATTGTAA
>CM042145.1:3239965-3262465 GCA_023376005.1 Doryteuthis pealeii | reverse complement strand
TGAATTTAATCAAGAAATTAATAACGAATCTCTTACTTGATATTATCATTTAGATTATATCTACTGCTTATTGTGATTTTATTCCTGACAATTACGTAAGAAATACGAATAATTAAAATGAAAAATACTCTGAAATGTATATATTGTCTGCTTTTTCTAAAGAACATTTATAATTATATTGACAAATACTTTGGATTTTTCTGATAATTTTACCAATCTATGGAACTCTATTCAAACGGGTGATATAACAATTTTAATAAAATCCGACTGAAATGAATTTCATTTCCTGATCATATTAGATCATAATCGTTACGAAGCTTTTTTTTAGGAGAACCGATAAATAGTAAAATAGGAAAACTTTGAAAACTAATTGCAGTTAAATGTTTAAAAAGATTGTAAAAGAGTTGTATTTTTCTATATGAGTGAGTTATGCGAATTTTTCTGGTAACCACTCTTAGACTTGTGTGATTACTTCCCTCGTATGTAAATAAAGCGCAAAAAACTTGTTATTTCATTAAAACATGGTGTAAAAGCAAGAATATGTTTTTGTTTTCTGTGACGTGAACAATCCTGGACAATTACACATTTGTTTCTTAGCGATAATAAACTTACTGAGTTGTGGAAATTGTTTTATATTCATTATCGCTACGGAATTCAGAACTAAAACTAACCAATTTGAATATAAATTAATTTAGTATCATCTATTCCAAAACTATTCTTTCACAAGTGTTGTCTCCTCAGCAATTTGTAAATAGTTGAGAAAACAACTTTGAATTCAAAAGTTGAAGAGTATTTTATGGGAGAATCTGAAATATTGGTAACTTATTTTTTTATTATCGGTTAATCGGAAAGTTGTATCTGGTTCTATATGTTGACTGGCAATATTAAATTAAATGCTTAAGATTGATGATAATATATTAACAGTTTGTTACACTACTTTTGATAAGGTAGTGTAGAAAAATCCTTGGGTTCACACTTGTGAAGGCCACCTAACGAGACTGGGTTCTTTTAAAGGTCATATAAAAAGTTAACGTCCGTCGATGAAAATTTCTGGGTAGTTTGAATTATAAAAACAAAAATTTGAAAAGGTCATTGTTAATTTTGATTTGTGGACTAAACAAAATATCCGTTTCAAATTCCTAATGTCAACCAAGTACAAAATTGATCGAAAGAATTACAGCTAGAAGTGTGACACAAGGCCATTGGCACAATCATAGAGGATTATCGAGTGGCTCGTCAATTAAAGTAAAGTAGGGTGGTGCTATTGCCCCGCTTTCCCGAGATGTGCAACCCAAGGTTATAGTTTTGATTGGTCAACCAAATGTGGACCTCAGGGACTATTTCATTTCTGTCCGATGATTAGGCTACGGGGCCATTGGTCCATTGTTTCTATTGGCTGACCAATCAGAGCTGTGTATTTGGGTCTGGACCCCCATGAAAGAAGACCCCGAAAAGGGAAAAGACAGATCGGATGCTGGTTCCATAGCCAGAAGACTCAAAGCCCTTGTCACCGCTTTGACCCCCAAAGACCTGAACTTGACCATTTCAACCAGAATTAATTAGCTCTAAGATTGACTTGAATCCAATTAGCTGTATAAAGTATCGCCAATCAACTAATCACTCCCAACTTTGATATTGAAACACCTTTGTTGTTTGTATGTGATTTTAATCATTGTAAAATAAATAAAGATTTTGTTATTTACACCTGTTACCAAACAGTTATTGAAATGTCTGACAAGTTAACAGCATTAGTAAATTTGATCGTCTTCAAATCCAGCTCGGACCGAAAGAAGTCCAAACCAGCTCTTCAACAACTTTTCTATGGATCGATCACCACAACCTGGGCACAGGAAGTTCGAACAAGCAGGTTCACCAGAGATAAATCTACCTATAAGTGGCCCGCAGAATGACAGGGACTTATAGGAACCCATGCAATATGCCCTGTATGTACTCATTATTTATAATTCATCACACACAACAATTAAATGAACTATTCCCAAATAGGTAAGTCACTGAAACTTCCACACTTTTTATAAACTTCACGTATACACATGCCATAAATAGATTATCATCAGATAAAAGTTAATTTACTCTTTTTGTATCTCATTTATTTATGTGTCACTTTTCTATTTAGTTTCGTATTTTCTATTTAGGATTCAGAGATAATAAAACTTATTGAGTTATAGAAATTGTTTTATATTCATTATCGCTACGGAATTCAGAACGAAAACTAACCAATTTGAGTTTACATTAATTTAGTAGCATCTATTCCAAAATATCTTTCACAAGTGTTGTCTCCTCAGCAATTTGTAAATAGTAGAGAAAGTCTTGGAAAAAGAAAACAACTCTCAATTCAAAAGTTGAAGAGTATTCTATGGGAGAATCTGAAATATTGGTAACTTATTTTTTTGTTATCGGTTAATCAGAAAGTTTTATATGGTCCTATACTTAAAAACTTAAACACGATAAAAATCATATGAATTGTTATTCCAAGTGTTTACATTTTTAGGTGAAATGTTGTCCCCTCATATGCAAAATCGCATATATATATATATATATATATATATATAAAATGGATAAAAGTAACCATATATATATATGTATATATATATTTATAAAATGGATAAAAGTGTCTATTTTATAAATAAATTTTGCTCTACGTTGTATTGAGCACTTTGTATTTGTTTTTTCTCAGTATTAACCCCTGGATACTGTGCGCTTCAAACGATCGTACTCATACCCACCGGTAAGCTACTACTCATACATTAACACACACACACACATATACACACACACATATATATATATATATATATATATATATATATATATATGTGTGTGTGTGTGTGTGTGCGTGTGTGTGTGTGTGTGTGTGTGTGTGTGTGTGTGCATGCTCGGAATGACAATCCCTTTAAGACGAAAAAATCTTGGAGTTTCATTAATGTTCATACAAATATTGTCCCTATTATACGAGCACAGCTATAATACTTGTTAGCCGCTGGAAATGGTTATGCACTGGTTCAATTGGTGCAGTCACGCATAAATACACCATCAAATTACGTGCAGTCAATTTAAATGTCTTTCACACAAAACCTTTTCTACAAAACAAGATTATGTCTAAACATTACATGTGTGATTTCATGCACACTTCACTGGAAAAGTTTAAGTTTAACAGCTGTATTATTATTTTGAGTTTTCACATCAGTGTTAGCTGATGGTCTTTCACTGGAGTCTGAGTGACAGCAAGTCTCCTCAGGTCTCCAGGACTCTTCTGAGTATTCTAGCAGATTGCAGCAGTGCAGTGTTCTGATGGTATTATTATTATTATTATTATTATTATTATTATTATTATTATTATTGCTCCTTTTGAGTTTTCCCATCAGCATTAGCTGATGGTCTTTCACGGGAGTCTAGTGACAGCAAGTCTCCTCAGGTCTCCAGGACTCTTCTGAGTATTCTGGCAGATTGCAGCAGTGCAGTGTTCTGAATGGTTTCAATCCTTCCTCTGATTTCCAAACTTTCCAAACCCTTTTCTAATCCTTTTGGGACTGTTCCAAGTACACCAACTACAATCGGTATCACTTTCCTTTCATGTTCCATAACTTTTTCAGTTCTCTGGCAAGATCCAGATATTTGTCCATTTTTTCATTTTCCTTTAGCTTCACCCTGTGATCTACTGGCACTGCAAAATCCACCAGTTGACAAGTTCTTTCTTTTTTGTTCGTCAACACTAGGTCTAGTCTTCTTGCTGGGATAAGGTGATCCGTTTTTATTTCAAAGTCCCTGAGAATTTTATGCGTTTCGTTCTCAAGAACAGATTCTGGTTTACGCATATACCATTTTGTTGTATTTAATTTAATTTTTTGCATAACTCCCAGTGGATCACCTTCCCAACCCAGTCGTGTCTAGTTTTGTATTCTCGTTGTGCTAGTTTGCTACATTCGCAGAGTATATGGTTTACAGTCTCATCTCTATTACCCCAAAGTCTACATTTACTATTTTGTTGGGTCTTATCAATTTATTATTATTATTATTATTATTATTATTATTATTATTATTATTATTATTATTATTATTTCAGGTAACCATTTTCCAAGAGTGCCAACCAGAGTTTCTTCATGATTTAGTCTTGAAGATGAAAGCCACATTTTCACACTGGGTGATCTCATTTTCAGAAGGGGTGAAGTGGCACGGGAAATGTTTATTATGGACGATAGAGTCGTAGAAATCATCAGGTGAGTAAAAGTAAAGTAACTTTATTCTCTTAATATCATCAATTATATATATATATATATATATATATATATATATATATATATATATGTGTGTGTGTGTGTGTGTGTGTGTGTGTGTGTGTGTGTGAGAGAGAGAGAGAGAAAAAGGAGAGGGAGAGGGGAGTCAAACACAGATACAACTAACTGCCTCTCAATTTGCGAATTTCTCCGTTGCAAAATAATTTTAAGCCAATGAACATTGAAGAAAAGAAAAGCAATTTTATTATTTTCAACGTCTCTTATCTGAAAGCAACGAATCAATACACAGTTTTGTCTTTGTCATATTAGTAGTATAGATCCGTGGAAAGAGTGATATGATAATGACAAACCTTCTAATTACATATTCGTGAAGACCTGAAGTCAAATGGTCGATATTAAAGAGAGCATAAGGACCGGTTTAGCTCAGTCGGTAGAGTGCTCGGTTAGGAATCACAAGGTTCTTGGTTCGATACTGGCCCTCGCCAACTCAGCGTATGAGTAGCACAGGGATCTGTGCGGTAGAATGAGGAGCTGCTGGTAGGCGTGGCGCTCCACCTTAAATGCTAAAATAATCCCCTTGGTCTAGCGCTATTGAAAAGGGGATAGACTCCCTCGCTGTCTGGCTGATACCTATATTAGGCTACCACGACGACTTTACTTTTATGTTTGTTATGACGGATTCATACAATGTTCATAGGACGGACTCATACATTGTAAATTGTGAGTGGAAGAAAAATTGAATATCACAGAATTTACTTATCCTAATTACACTTGAAATAAGAGATCAGAATTTGTGTTCAAATGTAACTATAAAGCAGACTTGTTTTATAATTTGGCGCTTGAGTTAGGCTATGCAATACAGTATATAAGCAAAATACAATAGATAAATGGATGAAAGATTATATCATCCCATGTCCCCAAAAGGAGGCATAACTCTTACTGCTATAACTGCTAAGATATATAATGCCCTCCTTCTTAATCGCACCCGAGCCAAAATAGTAAAAACGCCTTAGGAAAAACCAAAACGGATTCCGCAAGAAGTGATCCATAACCTCTATTATCTTGACTATTCCTCAGATCCTACAAGGGGTTCGAGCAAAGAATCTTGAGGCGACGCTAGAACTTGTAGATTTCTCTTAGATATTTGACTCCATACACGGAGGGAAAATAGAACAAATACTTCTACGGTCTCCCCAAAGAAACAGTAACCGGTATACTTTACATAGGCACAACAGCAATGTTACACTCAATTGTCGGTGATACAACCTTAGTCGCTGGAGTCCGAGAAGGATATACGTTAGCATCATATATATTTGTAATATGCATAGACTATGTACCTCGAATAGCATTAGATCCCATAAAAGAAAAAGACCTAACACTAAAATAGGCAAAAGGCAGGCGATATACCGCACAGACTATAACGGATGAGGACCACGCAGATGACATAATGCTTCTTTCAAATACACCTGCACCAGCCGAATCTTGGCTAAATAGCCTAGAGAAAGCAGCATGGAACATCAGAATCTATGTGAACTCAAATAAAACGAAGTTCAGGTGCTTTAAAAAGAACGGAGACATCTCCACACTCAGTGAACCTCTAAAACAAGTAGAACAATTCCTGCACCTAAGTAGTAATATCTCCTCCACAGAAACCGATGTTAATACTCGCATAGGGAAGGCATCGTCTGCTATTAATAGATTATGTGGAAATCAGATTTAACCCACAAGTTAAAGCGGACAGTCTTCCAGGCGGTGGTGGTTTCAGTGCTATTTTATGGATGCATCACTTGGACTTTGACGAGATGTCTGGAGTATAGGCTAGATATGAGCTGCACAAGAATACTGCGCGCGATCTTGAAGAAATCGTGAAAGAACACCCCACAAGAAAGCAAATGTACGGCCACCTGCCCCCTATCACACAAGCTGGGCACTGCTAGGGAAGTAAGGATGAACTCATAAACGACATCCTCCTAGGAAAGCAGCACATGGACATGCCGTTGTAGGTAGTCTAGCAAAGACCTACATAGGCCAGCTCTGTGCGGATACTGGATGCTGAGTGGAAAAAACTCCCGTGGTCAATGAATGATATTGACGAGAGATTGTCATGGATATCTATGCTGCTGGCGCGACATGATGATGATGATGAGATCAATATCCCTAAAAAAAAATGCCGGGTCTTCTGAGGACATACGTCGTTAAAGGCAATCGAGAACGTGAAGCTAAGAGTCGTGGGTTGGGTTTATATATATATATATATATATATATATATATATATATATATATTGACATAAAGGTACACGATATTAACCTACTCGAGTTTCACCATATAATTTATATTTGTTATATCGCTGCCTTATCATTGTGAAACTTGAATCAACTATCCACTGTGACCATTTTCACCGGCAAGTCACTTTTTTCCACAAATACCATATATATATATATATATATATATATATATATATATATATATATATATATTGCGATATTTTTTAGCATTGTTTTGTGATATTTACTGGATTTAGGACCGTTATAAATTGTGTATAATTGTGAATTTATTAAATTTTCATGTGGAATCACACGAAGATAAATGGATAAAACGTTTGCAATCTCTGGTCCCAAATGGATTGAAGAGCAAGATGCGTAGTCCTGTTTTGAAATAGGAGGGACAGATTTGAGCTGACACATAGACACCCAAATAATTAAGCAGTCATGACTAATCAAAATCATAGCCCTCTTCTGTTTAACATATATCTCACAAATGAAGAATAAGATTATTTTGAAATATGGCAATATAGACATTTTTCACAAGCTTTATTCTCTACGGGCTACATTTTTGGAAATACATTAAATTAAACAAACAAACAAATTTTTATCTACATTAGTTAAATAAATAGGCCACACGATTTTTAAATTGCTCTTTCTCTCTCTTCCTGTTTCTCTCCTTCTCAATATATATATGTATATATATATATATATATATATATATATATATATATATATATATGTATGATTATATATGGATCTGCCTATATATGGACAAATATGTGTTCATGAGACTTAATAAAGTCGAAACAGTCTGTACGGTATTCTACACATCGAGCCATCCTTTGCTGGGATTACACTTGTCAAGTTCATTTTCTATAAG
Organism: Doryteuthis pealeii; assembly: GCA_023376005.1. Lineage (NCBI taxonomy): Eukaryota > Metazoa > Mollusca > Cephalopoda > Myopsida > Loliginidae > Doryteuthis > Doryteuthis pealeii. The sequence goes on along the minus strand of CM042145.1, from coordinate 3,255,067 downwards.
AAAAAGTATCGAATTTTATGCGATACATGCGTTGTAAGTGCGTTCAAGTAAAAATTTTATATATATATATATATATATATATATATATATATATATATATATATATATTAAACGTTCTATCTATTCTTCTTTTCTAAACATTAATATCCAAATAAAATAAGTCATATCTATGTTAGCTTTTCGTTCTCCACCTATGCACATTTCTGTATGCGTCATCCTATGATCTTCACTTTCCATTTTTGCACATGCAATGATCACGTCATCAGCTTTCGTAAACAAACGCACATATAAGAATTAACGGTTAATAACATCACATTCATACATTCACTATACACTTAACATTTTGTCCCTCACAAAAACATTCCTTAACACTGTCCTGATGATGGTTTAATACCAAAATACTTAAGTATTGACACATAAAATTGTTTCCCCTGATCGTAACATCCTGTGTTTGTTATATTTTTAAAAAATATTTTTCTTCTCATATATATTATATATATATATATATATATATATATATATATATATATATATATATATATATATGTACTTAATAATGAAACCGTATGATTTCCACTGATCAAACATTCAATTATAAGTGGGAATAATTTGTCATTCTGTTTATTGTGAAATTATTTAAAGTAAAGTGACTAAATTTAGTACCTATACTTATTCAATCTAAGGGTGGAATTTTTGTGTTTGAAATTATGAAGATTTTATCCATATTTTCGATATCAAGTTTACATAAATCAAATTTACTAGAAGATAACATTAAAATTCTACTAAGTCCATTGTTAGAGGTAATCTAGCTAAAATGTCATCAAATGAATTGCGGCAGCTCAAAAACAATCTTTTTTTTTCATGTTAGCTACTCTTTCTAGAATAGTCACGTTGATTTATTTTTTTAAATTATAGGGTTTCAAATATTGAATATAAAATTATTAGATCTTTGAAATATACATTGGTTTCTTAATTTTTCGTATAAAAAAAAACACAAGAAACAAATAAAATAATAAAATTTTGATAATTGAGTTTTAATTAAATCTGCGTTTTCTAACTCAATAATTAGTAGTAAATATTTCGTTGAAAAATCGTTTATTTAGTCTGATTTTTTTTTTATTGTTATACAGATTTTTATGGAACGTGTAAGAATTAAATTAATCACTTAATTTCACTTTTAAACATTCATACACAAAATAAGTAGTCATTTTTTATTTACCTTTTAAATGAATTCAAAATGTTCTTTAATAAAATGTTTCGAATTTGTTATTTTAATTCATATATATATATATATATATATATATATATATATATATATATATATATATATATATATGAAAACTCGGTTATCGTGAGCTTTCGAGTGTGATACTGGTCCCCGCCAGCTCAGGCACATACGTAGCACAGATTGCGTCATCTGATCTGTACGGTAAAGTTGGAATCTGACAGTGGTGATGTGGTGCTCCCAAAATGTAAGTTTGAAAATGCGCAATTTTGTGCAACATATTTTCCGAGATTTTTATATATTTAACAAAAATTATTACTAACGATTTTATTTTTGTTTACGGATCGTCAATCGTACCAAAACGTTATCTCCTCTGAGTAAGATACACGATAACATTTTATTTAATCATATTCCGTTGATTCTTATCTATTTACACACAATAATCGAGACGATTTTTGGACGATGTTTACGCAGTTATCTCCCTTACACCGAAAAATCCCAGTAACTACTAATTATATTCTATCTTGCGTGCTATTCTGCATTTGTACCAACATTTGATATTCAACTTTTGAGCACGTTCAAAATTCTTTTTAAAACATTCATTTACTTTTTGGCGTGGTTTCATGTCTAAACACCTTTTGATTTAAATGATAAAATACTATGATAATTTGATATTCGATCGCTTTGAATTAATAGGGTTATTTTTTAATTTATTAATTGTATTTTACATATCACAAAGGAAATAAAAATAAAAGTATTATTTTATAATTGAAAATGATCGTTTTACTTTGATTCAGTTATGTTATATTTCATTTTTTGTATGTTTTATTTTATTTTCTCTTTTATTATTTGAAATATCATTTTAACAAATAGCCTCTTTTATACTTTATTTTATAATAAAAAATATTGTCAATTATTGAATTAAACGTTTCTTACTATATCGTTATATGTGATGTCATTTCTTCTACTCTGTCGAAAAAATCCCCTGGTCCCCAACCAGGCTGGATTAACACGAGTTCTTTTTTACGTGAGGATTTTTATGGGGCATCCAGCTAGGATCGAACTCGCTATTCAGTTGTAATGGATCTGCAAGACCATTACCCTATATTTACTTTTTTCTTCTCTACTATAGCTTTGCCGGGTAGCCGCTTCTAGTGAAGAATAAATCATCAGTTATAATTGATAATAATTATGGATACATTATGAGTCAAAGTAACATAATAAATAAGATTTAAGTAAACAAAAATAATTATTCATTTTTCTTCAAACTGGAAATGGAAAATAGCTGCCTAATATTGTTGCTTGGTAAGAAGAAACTATCCTGGAAAATAAAATGTTGATAAATCTCATAAGCGTAAGAACTTAAATTAGACAAATATTTCATTATACATATTTACCAACCCCTCTGCACGAGCAAGATGTGACATGAGGTCAATTTCTTAAGTGGAGTTAAACAGATTTCAATTCAGAATTTTCCTTCTCCTAGACCGGTTGCCTAACCAAGGTTAAAGAACCCAGTCTGAAAATTTTAATTTAGAATCCATTTCATTAACCCAAGTAAAATGGAGAAATGCCAATCAATCTGGCCTAACTGGGTGCATTCCCGTTGAACCAGCATCCCTGCAAATTTGAATTTGGAATCCATTTTATTAAACCCAAGTAAAATTCAGAAATGACAATCAATCTGGCCTAACTGGGTGGATACCCGTTGATCCGGCATCCCTGCAAATCTTGATTTGGAATCCATTTTATTAAACCCAAGTAAAATTCAGAAATGACAATCAATCTGGCCTAACTGGGTGGATTCCCGTTAATCCGGCATCCCTGCAAATTTTCATTTGGAATCCATTTCATTAAACCCAAGTAACATTTAGAAATGTTAACCAATCTGGCCTAACTGGGTGGATTCCCGTTAATCCGGCATCCCTGCAAATTTTCTTTTGGAATCCATTTAATTAAACCCAAGTAACATTTAGAAATGTCAATCAATCTGGCCTAACTGGGTGGATTCCCGTTCATCCGGCATCCCTGCAAATTTTCATTTGGAATCCATTTCATTAAACCCAAGTAACATTTAGAAATGTTAATCAATCTGGCCTAACTGGGTGGATTCCCGTTAATCCGGCATCAAATTTTCATTTGGAATCCATTTCATTAAACCCAAGTAACATTTAGAAATGCCAATCAATCTGGCCAACTGGGTGATTCCCGTTATCCGGCATCCCTGCAAATTTTCATTTGGAATCCATTTCATTAAACCCAAGTAACATTTAGAAATGCCAATCAATCTGGCCTAACTGGGTGGATTCCCGTTATCCGGCATCCCTGCAAATTTTCATTTGGAATCCATTTCATTAAACCCAAGTAACATTTAGAAATGTTAATCAATCTGGCCTAACTGGGTGGATTCCCGTTAATCCGGCATCCCTGCAAATTTTCATTTGGAATCCATTTCATTAAACCCAAGTAACATTTAGAAATGCCAATCAATCTGGCTAACTGGGTGGATTCCCGTTAATCCGGCATCCCTGCAAATTTTTTTTTTGGAATCCATTTCATTAAACCCAAGTAACATTTAGAAATGCCAATCAATCTGGCCTAACTGGTGGATTCCCGTTCATCCGGCATCCCTGCAAATTTTCATTTGGAATCCATTTCATTAAACCCAAGTAACATTTAGAAATGCCAATCAATCTGGCCTAACTGGGTGGATTCCCGTTAATCCGGCATCCCTGCAAATTTTCATTTGGAATCCATTTCATTAAACCCAAGTAACATTTAGAAATGCCAATCAATCTGGCCTAACTGGGTGGATTCCCGTTAATCCGGCATCCCTGCAAATTTTCATTTGGAATCCATTTCATTAAACCAAAGTAACATTTAGAAATGCCAATCAATCTGGCCTAACTGGGTGGATTCCCGTTAATCCGGCATCCCTGCAAATTTTCATTTGGAATCCATTTCATTAAACCCAAGTAACATTTAGAAATGCCAATCAATCTGGCCTAACTGGGTGGATTCCCGTTAATCCGGCATCCCTGCAAATTTTCATTTGGAATCCATTTCATTAAACCCAAGTAACATTTAGAAATGCCAATCAATCTGGCCTAACTGGGTGGATTCCCGTTAATCCGGCATCCCTGCAAATTTTCATTTGGAATCCATTTCATTAAACCCAAGTAACATTTAGAAATGCCAATCAATCTGGCCTAACTGGGTGGATTCCCGTTAATCCGGCATCCCTGCAAATTTTCATTTGGAATCCATTTCATTAAACCAAGTAACATTTAGAAATGCCAATCAATCTGGCCTAACTGGGTGGATTCCCGTTATCCGGCATCCCTGCAAATTTTCATTTGGAATCCATTTCATTAAACCCAAGTAACATTTAGAAATGCCAACAATCTGGCCTAACTGGGTGGATTCCCGTTAATCCGGCATCCCTGCAAATTTTCATTTGGAATCCATTTCATTAAACCCAAGTAACATTTAGAAATGAACCAATCTGGCCTAACTGGTGGATTCCCGTTAATCCGGCATCCCTGCAAATTTTCATTTGGAATCCATTTCATTAAACCCAAGTAACATTTAGAAATGCCAATCAATCTGGCCTAACTGGGTGGATTCCCGTTAATCCGGCATCCCTGCAAATTTTCATTTGGAATCCATTTCATTAAACCCAAGTAACATTTAGAAATGCCAATCAATCTGGCCTAACTGGGTGGATTCCCGTTAATCCGGCATCCCTGCAAATTTTCATTTGGAATCCATTTCATTAAACCCAAGTAACATTTAGAAATGCCAATCAATCTGGCCTAACTGGGTGGATTCCCGTTAATCCGGCATCCTGCAAATTTTCATTTGGAATCCATTTCATTAAACCCAAGTAACATTTAGAAATGCCAATCAATCTGGCCTAACTGGGTGGATTCCCGTTTATCCGGCATCCCTGCAAATTTTCATTTGGAATCCATTTCATTAAACCCAAGTAACATTTAGAAATGCCAATCAATCTGGCCTAACTGGGTGGATTCCCGTTAATCCGGCATCCCTGCAAATTTTCATTTGGAATCCATTTCATTAAACCCAAGTAACATTTAGAAATGCCAATCTGGCCTAACTGGGTGGATTCCCGTTAATCCGGCATCCCTGCAAATTTTCATTTGGAATCCATTTCATTAAACCCAAGTAACATTTAGAAATGCCAATCAATCTGGCCTAACTGGGTGGATTCCCGTTAATCCGGCATCCCTGCAAATTTTCATTTGGAATCCATTTCATTAAACCCAAGTAACATTTAGAAATGCCAATCAATCTGGCCTAACTGGGTGGATTCCCGTTAATCCGGCATCCCTGCAAATTTTCATTTGGAATCCATTTCATTAAACCCAAGTAACATTTAGAAATGCCAACCAATCTGGCCTAACTGGGTGGATTCCCGTTAATCCGGCATCCCTGCAAATTTTCATTTGGAATCCATTTCATTAAACCCAAGTAACATTTAGAAATGCCAATCAATCTGGCCTAACTGGGTGGATTCCCGTTAATCCGGCATCCCTGCAAATTTTCATTTGGAATCCATTTCATTAAACCCAAGTAACATTTAGAAATGCCAATCAATCTGGCCTAACTGGGTGGATTCCCGTTAATCCGGCATCCCTGCAAATTTTCATTTGGAATCCATTTCATTAAACCCAAGTAACATTTAGAAATGCCAATCAATCTGGCCTAACTGGGTGGATTCCCGTTAATCCGGCATCCCTGCAAATTTTCATTTGGAATCCATTTCATTAAACCCAAGTAACATTTAGAAATGCCAATCAATCTGGCCTAACTGGGTGGATTCCCGTTAATCCGGCATCCCTGCAAATTTTCATTTGGAATCCATTTCATTAAACCCAAGTAACATTTAGAAATGCCAATCAATCTGGCCTAACTGGGTGGATTCCCGTTAATCCGGCATCCCTGCAAATTTTCATTTGGAATCCATTTCATTAAACCCAAGTAACATTTAGAAATGCCAATCAATCTGGCCTAACTGGGTGGATTCCCGTTAATCCGGCATCCCTGCAAATTTTCATTTGGAATCCATTTCATTAAACCCAAGTAACATTTAGAAATGCCAATCAATCTGGCCTAACTGGGTGGATTCCCGTTTATCCGGCATCCCTGCAAATTTTCATTTGGAATCCATTTCATTAAACCCAAGTAACATTTAGAAATGCCAATCAATCTGGCCTAACTGGGTGGATTCCCGTTAATCCGGCATCCCTGCAAATTTTCATTTGGAATCCATTTCATTAAACCCAAGTAACATTTAGAAATGCCAATCAATCTGGCCTAACTGGGTGGATTCCCGTTAATCCGGCATCCCTGCAAATTTTCATTTGGAATCCATTTCATTAAACCCAAGTAACATTTAGAAATGCCAATCAATCTGGCCTAACTGGGTGGATTCCCGTTAATCCGGCATCCCTGCAAATTTTCATTTGGAATCCATTTCATTAAACCCAAGTAACATTTAGAAATGCCAATCAATCTGGCCTAACTGGGTGGATTCCCGTTAATCCGGCATCCCTGCAAATTTTCATTTGGAATCCATTTCATTAAACCCAAGTAACATTTAGAAATGCCAATCTGGCCTAACTGGGTGGATTCCCGTTAATCCGGCATCCCTGCAAATTTTCATTTGGAATCCATTTCATTAAACCCAAGTAACATTTAGAAATGCCAATCAATCTGGCCTAACTGGGTGGATTCCCGTTAATCCGGCATCCCTGCAAATTTTCATTTGGAATCCATTTCATTAAACCCAAGTAACATTTAGAAATGCCAATCAATCTGGCCTAACTGGGTGGATTCCCGTTAATCCGGCATCCCTGCAAATTTTCATTTGGAATCCATTTCATTAAACCCAAGTAACATTTAGAAATGCCAATCAATCTGGCCTAACTGGGTGGATTCCCGTTAATCCGGCATCCCTGCAAATTTTCATTTGGAATCCATTTCATTAAACCCAAGTAACATTTAGAAATGCCAATCAATCTGGCCTAACTGGGTGGATTCCCGTTAATCCGGCATCCCTGCAAATTTTCATTTGGAATCCATTTCATTAAACCCAAGTAACATTTAGAAATGCCAATCAATCTGGCCTAACTGGGTGGATTCCCGTTAATCCGGCATCCCTGCAAATTTTCATTTGGAATCCATTTCATTAAACCCAAGTAACATTTAGAAATGCCAATCAATCTGGCCTAACTGGGTGGATTCCCGTTAATCCGGCATCCCTGCAAATTTTCATTTGGAATCCATTTCATTAAACCCAAGTAACATTTAGAAATGCCAATCAATCTGGCCTAACTGGGTGGATTCCCGTTAATCCGGCATCCCTGCAAATTTTCATTTGGAATCCATTTCATTAAACCCAAGTAACATTTAGAAATGCCAATCAATCTGGCCTAACTGGGTGGATTCCCGTTAATCCGGCATCCAAATTTTCATTTGGAATCCATTTCATTAAACCAAGTAACATTTAGAAATGCCAATCAATCTGGCCTAACTGGGTGGATTCCCGTTAATCCGGCATCCCTGCAAATTTTCATTTGGAATCCATTTCATTAAACCCAAGTAACATTTAGAAATGCCAATCAATCTGGCCTAACTGGGTGGATTCCCGTTAATCCGGCATCCCTGCAAATTTTCATTTGGAATCCATTTCATTAAACCCAAGTAACATTTAGAAATGCCAATCAATCTGGCCTAACTGGTGGATTCCCGTTAATCCGGCATCCCTGCAAATTTTCATTTGGAATCCATTTCATTAAACCCAAGTAACATTTAGAAATGCCAATCAATCTGGCCTAACTGGGTGGATTCCCGTTAATCCGGCATCCCTGCAAATTTTCATTTGGAATCCATTTCATTAAACCCAAGTAACATTTAGAAATGCCAATCAATCTGGCCTAACTGGGTGGATTCCCGTTAATCCGGCATCCCTGCAAATTTTCATTTGGAATCCATTTCATTAAACCCAAGTAACATTTAGAAATGCCAATCAATCTGGCCTAACTGGGTGGATTCCCGTTAATCCGGCATCCCAAATTTTCATTTGGAATCCATTTCATTAAACCCAAGTAACATTTAGAAATGCCAATCAATCTGGCCTAACTGGGTGGATTCCCGTTAATCCGGCATCCCTGCAAATTTTCATTTGGAATCCATTTCATTAAACCCAAGTAACATTTAGAAATGCCAATCAATCTGGCCTAACTGGGTGGATTCCCGTTAATCCGGCATCCCTGCAAATTTTCATTTGGAATCCATTTCATTAAACCCAAGTAACATTTAGAAATGCCAATCAATCTGGCCTAACTGGGTGGATTCCCGTTAATCCGGCATCCCTGCAAATTTTCATTTGGAATCCATTTCATTAAACCCAAGTAACATTTAGAAATGCCAATCAATCTGGCCTAACTGGGTGGATTCCCGTTAATCCGGCATCCCTGCAAATTTTCATTTGGAATCCATTTCATTAAACCCAAGTAACATTTAGAAATGCCAATCAATCTGGCCTAACTGGGTGGATTCCCGTTAATCCGGCATCCCTGCAAATTTTCATTTGGAATCCATTTCATTAAACCCAAGTAACATTTAGAAATGCCAATCAATCTGGCCTAACTGGGTGGATTCCCGTTAATCCGGCATCCCTGCAAATTTTCATTTGGAATCCATTTCATTAAACCCAAGTAACATTTAGAAATGCCAATCAATCTGGCCTAACTGGGTGGATTCCCGTTAATCCGGCATCCCTGCAAATTTTCATTTGGAATCCATTTCATTAAACCCAAGTAACATTTAGAAATGCCAATCAATCTGGCCTAACTGGGTGGATTCCCGTTATCCGGCATCCCTGCAAATTTTCATTTGGAATCCATTTCATTAAACCCAAGTAACATTTAGAAATGCCAATCAATCTGGCCTAACTGGGTGGATTCCCGTTAATCCGGCATCCCTGCAAATTTTCATTTGGAATCCATTTCATTAAACCCAAGTAACATTTAGAAATGCCAATCAATCTGGCCTAACTGGGTGGATTCCCGTTAATCCGGCATCCCTGCAAATTTTCATTTGGAATCCATTTCATTAAACCCAAGTAACATTTAGAAATGCCAATCAATCTGGCCTAACTGGGTGGATTCCCGTTAATCGGCATCCCTGCAAATTTTCATTTGGAATCCATTTCATTAAACCCAAGTAACATTTAGAAATGCCAATCAATCTGGCCTAACTGGTGGATTCCCGTTAATCCGGCATCCCTGCAAATTTTCATTTGGAATCCATTTCATTAAACCCAAGTAACATTTAGAAATGCCAATCAATCTGGCCTAACTGGGTGGATTCCCGTTAATCCGGCATCCCTGCAAATTTTCATTTGGAATCCATTTCATTAAACCCAAGTAACATTTAGAAATGCCAATCTGGCCTAACTGGTGGATTCCCGTTAATCCGGCATCCCTGCAAATTTTCATTTGGAATCCATTTCATTAAACCCAAGTAACATTTAGAAATGCCAACCAATCTGGCCTAACTGGGTGGATTCCCGTTAATCCGGCATCCCTGCAAATTTTCATTTGGAATCCATTTCATTAAACCCAAGTAACATTTAGAAATGCCAATCAATCTGGCCTAACTGGGTGGATTCCCGTTAATCCGGCATCCCTGCAAATTTTCATTTGGAATCCATTTCATTAAACCCAAGTAACATTTAGAAATGCCAATCAATCTGGCCTAACTGGTGGATTCCCGTTAATCCGGCATCCCTGCAAATTTTCATTTGGAATCCATTTCATTAAACCCAAGTAACATTTAGAAATGCCAATCAATCTGGCCTAACTGGGTGGATTCCCGTTATCCGGCATCCCTGCAAATTTTCATTTGGAATCCATTTCATTAAACCCAAGTAACATTTAGAAATGCCAATCAATCTGGCCTAACTGGGTGGATTCCCGTTATCCGGCATCCCTGCAAATTTTCATTTGGAATCCATTTCATTAAACCCAAGTAACATTTAGAAATGCCAATCAATCTGGCCTAACTGGGTGGATTCCCGTTAATCCGGCATCCCTGCAAATTTTCATTTGGAATCCATTTCATTAAACCCAAGTAACATTTAGAAATGCCAATCAATCTGGCCTAACTGGGTGGATTCCCGTTAATCCGGCATCCCTGCAAATTTTCATTTGGAATCCATTTCATTAAACCCAAGTAACATTTAGAAATGCCAATCAATCTGGCCTAACTGGGTGGATTCCCGTTAATCCGGCATCCCTGCAAATTTTCATTTGGAATCCATTTCATTAAACCCAAGTAACATTTAGAAATGCCAATCAATCTGGCCTAACTGGGTGGATTCCCGTTAATCCGGCATCCCTGCAAATTTTCATTTGGAATCCATTTCATTAAACCCAAGTAACATTTAGAAATGCCAACAATCTGGCCTAACTGGGTGGATTCCGTTAATCCGGCATCCTGCAAATTTTCATTTGGAATCCATTTCATTAAACCCAAGTAACATTTAGAAATGCAATCAATCTGGCCTAACTGGGTGGATTCCCGTTATCCGGCATCCCTGCAAATTTTCATTTGGAATCCATTTCATTAAACCCAAGTAACATTTAGAAATGCCAATCAATCTGGCCTAACTGGGTGGATTCCCGTTAATCCGGCATCCCTGCAAATTTTCATTTGGAATCCATTTCATTAAACCCAAGTAACATTTAGAAATGCCAATCATCTGGCCTAACTGGGTGGATTCCCGTTAATCCGGCATCCTGCATAAATGCTTACTTGCGGTTTAATGAAATCGATTCCAAATGAAATTTTAGGGATGCCGGATAACGGGAACACCCAGTTAGGCCAGATTTGATAGGCATTTCTAAATGTTACTTTTGGTTTAATGAAATGGATTCAAATGAAAATTTGCAGGGAAGCCGATAACGGAATCCACCCAGTTAGCAGATTGAATGCATTTCTAAATGTTACTTGGGTTTAATGAAATGGATTCCAAATGAAAATTTGCAGGGATGCCGGATAACGGGAATCCACCCAGTTAGGCCAGATTGATTGGCATTTCTAAATGTTACTTGGGTTTAATGAAATGGATTCCAAATGAAAATTTGCAGGGATGCCGGAATTAACGGAATCCACCCAGTTAGGCCAGATTGATTGCATTTTCTAAATGTTACTTGGGTTTAATGAAATGGATTCCAAATGAAAATTTGCAGGGATGCCGGATTAACGGGAATCCACCCAGTTAGGCCAGATTGATTGCATTTCTTAAATGTTACTTGGGTTTAATGAAATGGATCTCAAATGAAAATTTGTCAGGGATAGCCGGATAAACGGGAATCCACCAGTTAGGCCAGATTGATTGCATTCTAAATGTACTTGGTTTAATTGAAATGGATTCCAAATGAAAATTTGCAGGGATGCCGGATTAACGGAATCCACCCAGTTAGGCCAGATTGATTGGCATTTCTAAATGTACTTGTGTTTGAATGAAATGAATCCAATGAAAATTTGCAGGATGCCGATTAACGGGAATCCACCCAGTTAGGCCAGATGATTGGCATTTCTAAATGTTACTTGGGTTATATAAATGGATTCCAAATGAAAATTTGCAGGGATGCCGGATTAACGCGGAATCCACCCAGTTAGCCAGATTGATTGGCATTCTAAATGTTACTTGGGTTTATAAATGTTCCAAATGAAAATTGTCAGGATGCCGGATTAACGGGAATCCACCAGTTAGGCCAGATTGATTGGCATTTTCTAAATGTTACTTGGGTTTAATGAAATGGATTCCAAATGAAAATTTGCAGGGATGCCGATTAACGGGAATCCACCCAGTTAGGCCAGATTGATGCATTTCTAAATGTTACTTGGGTTTAGATAAATGGATTCCAAATGAAAATTCAGGGATGCCGGATTAACGGAATCCACCCAGTTAGGCCAGATTGATTAACATTTCTAAATGTTACTTGGGTTTAATGAAATGGATTCCAAATGAAAATTTGTGGGATGCCGGATTAACGGGAATCCACCCAGTTAGGCCAGATTGATTGGATTTCTAATGTTACTTGGGTTTAATGAAATGGATTTCCAAATGAAAATTTGCAGGGATGCCGATAACGGGAATCCACCCAGTTAGGCAGATTGATTGGCATTTCTAAATGTTACTTGGGTTTTAATGAAATGGATTCAAATGAAAAGTTTGCAGGGATGCGGATAACGGGAATCCACCAGTTAGGCCAGATTGATTGCATTTCTAAATGTTACTTGGGTTTAATTGAAATGGATTCCAAATGAAAATTTGCAGGGATGCCGATAAACGGAATCCACCAGTTAGGCCAGATTGATTGGCATTTCTAAATGTTACTTGGGTTTAATGAAATGGATTCAAATGAAAATTTGCAGGATGCCGGATTAACGGGAATCCACCCAGTTAGGCCAGATTGATTGGCCATATTCTAAATGTTACTTGGGTTTTAATGAAATGGTTCCAAAATGAAAATTTGCAGGGATGCCGGATGAACGGGATCCACCCAGTTAGCAAGATTGATTAACATTTCTAAATGTTACATGGGTTTAATGAAATGGATTCCAAATGAAAATTTGCAGGGATGCCGATTAACGGGAATCACCCAGTTAGGCCAGATTGATTGGCATTTTCTAAATGTACTTGGGTTTATGAAATGGATTCCAAATGAAAATTTGCAGGATGCCGGATAAACGGGAATCCACCCAGTTAGGGCAGATTGATTTGGCATTTCTAAATGTTACTTGGGTTTAATGAAATGATTCCAAATGAAAATTTGCCGGGATGCCGGATAACGCGAATCCACCCAGTTAGGCCAGATTGATGGCATTTCTAAATGTTACTTGGGTTTATTGAAATGGATTCAAAATGAAAATTGCAGGATGCCGTGATTAACGGGAATCCACCCAGTTAGGCCAGATTGATTGCATTTCTAAATGTTACTTGGGTTTAATGAATGGATTCAAATGAAAAATTTGTCAGGGATGCCGATAAACGGAATCACCCAGTTAGGCAGATTGATTACATTTCTAAATGTTACTTGGGTTTAATGAAATGGATTCCAAATGAAAAATTTGCAGGATGCGATAAACGGATCCACCAGTTAGGCCAGATTGGATGGCATTTTCTAAATGTTACTTGGGTTTATGAAATGGATTCCAAAGAAAATTTGCAGGGATGCCGGTAACGGGAATCCACCCAGGTTAGGCCAGATTGATTGGCATTTCTAAAGTTACTTGGTTAATGAAATGGATTCCAAATGCAAAATTTGTAGGGATGCCGGATAACGGGAATCCACCCAGTTAGGCCGATTGATTGGCATTTCTTAAAGTTACTTGGGTTTTAATGAAATGGATTCCAAATGAAAATTTGCAGGATGCCGGATGAAACGGGAATCACCCAGTTAGGCAGATTGATTTGGCATTTTATAATGTACTTGGGTTTAATGAAATGGATTCCAAATTAAAATTGAGGATGCCGATTAACGGGAATCCACCCAGTTTTAGCCAGATTGATTGGCATTCTAAATGTTACTTGGGTTCAATGGAATGGATCCAAATGAAAATTTGCAGGGATGCGATAACGGAATCCACCAGTTAGGCCAGATGATTTTCATCTAAATGTTACCTTGCGGGTTTAATGAAATGGATTCCAAATGAAAATTTGCAGGGATGCCGGATTAACGGGAATCCACCCAGTTAGGCCAGATTGTTGCATTTTCTAAATGTTACTTGGGGTTTATGAAATGGATTCCAAATGAAAATTTTCAGGGATGCCGGATTAACGGGAATCCACCAGTTAGGCCAGATTGGTTGCATTTCTAAATGTTATTTGGTTATAAGAAATGGATTCCAAATGAAAATTTGAGGATGCCGAGATTAACGGGAATCACCCAGTTAGGCCAGGATTGATGGCATTTCTAAATTGTTACTTTGGTTTTATGAAATGGATTCCAAATGAAAATTTTCAGGGATGCCGGATTAACGGGAATCCACCCAGTTAGGCCAGATTGATACATTTCTAAATGTTACTTGGGTTTAATGAAATGGATTCCAAATGAAAATTTGCGGGATGCCGGATTAACGGGAAATCCACCCAAGTTAGGCCAGATTGATGGCATTTCTAAAGTTACTTGGGTTTAATGAAATGGATTCCAAAATGAAAATTTTGCAGGGATGCCGGAATAACGCGGAATCCACCCAGTTAGGCCAGATTGATTCATTTCTAAATTGTTACTTGGGTTTAAATGAAATGGATTCAAATGAAAATTTGCAGGATGCCGGATTAACGGGATCCACCCCAGTAGGCCAGATTGATGGCATTTCTAAATGTTACTTGGTTTAATGAAATGGATTCAAATGAAATTTGCAGGGATGCCGGAAACGGGAATCACCCAGTTAGAGCCAGATTGATTGGCATTCTTAAATGTTACTTGGGTTTAATGAAATTGATATCCAATGAAATTTGCAGGATGCCGGATTAACGGGAATCCACCAGTTAGGCCAATTGATGGCATTTTCTAAATGTTACTTGGTTTAATGAAATGGATTCAAATGAAAAATTGCAGGGAAGCCGGATAACGGGAATCCACCCAGTTAGGCTCAGATTGATTGGCATTTCTAAATGTTACTTGGGTTTGAATGAAATGGATTCAAATGAAATTTGCAGGGGATGCCGGATTAACGGGAATCCACCCAGTTAGGCCAGATTGATTTGGCATTTCTAAATGTTACCTGGGTTTAATTGGAAATCGATTCCAATGAAAATTGTGCAGCGTATA
>CM042145.1:3224714-3239955 GCA_023376005.1 Doryteuthis pealeii | reverse complement strand
TCAGTATTGCATTGATAAATACAATGCAATCCTGCCCTAACGAATTTATTTTATTCCAAGGAAAATATGCTTCTTCCTAAATGAGAAAAATGAATGAAGATAAGTGTTTTCTTGCGTCAGGTCACAGTCAAAAATCTAATTCCCATGCTTACCTTGTGAACGCAGATCTCTAACATTTCGATGCAAGACCTTTTAAAGCCAAACCTGACACGTAAGCCACCATCATGCGGGTACAGTTGGATTTCACATCACTAAAGATTTTAAAAAGAAAGAAAAATAAACCTGCTTGAAGAATAAGAAGAACATGTTAAGGTCAGGCAGAGGTCTTATTTAAAGTTGTTCCTTAAAGAATTTGGTTCGGAAACTGTCATGTCAGTTATGAGATTATGGAATGATGCACGCTCGGTAAAACATTGGCGTTTAGGGTGACTGTGAAGATATGTGACCTGTGCATTTCTTTCTAAGAAGTCATTTCCTTTCGATCAACGTTTCTCCCCAGTTTATTAAAAAGGTTTTTTGCCTTTTCCCTTTTTGATAGGAGATATCGCGTTGCCGTATGACCATACAAATAGTCTGTAATATTAACGATACTGCCATTGACTCAAATTGAAATTTAATATTCAGTCATTTTTTTGTCTCTTTCATAGTAAGATTTTTGAAAAGCGAAATAATACCACATTTATTCAGCATATGTAGCAGCAGACATTTTGGCCCTTAGATCCGTTAGTGCACATCGGCGTTTATGAAAATCAGAACCTGAAATAGATATTTCCAAAAGTTGTTCACCCTTTTAAGTTTTGCATCAAATTGTTCTGCATTTTGCCACCAATTCTATTCTACGTTTTTATTCGTAGAAAATGCAGGAAATTTATTTTATTAATTTAGGAAATTACAATTTAAACAAATTTTATAAAGTAAAGTTGTAAGATATGTATTTATGGAGGATTATGGCATATATTAACATGGACCTCACAGAGATTGATAGCATCAAGATATACCTGTACACTTTAAGAACGCATATGGAGTTTATTAAGAGAAACAAGATGCTACTTTTTTCCATGTATGAACCCACACACCATATATTAATATATCATATATATATATATAATATATATATATTACTATATATAATCATCATTCGCGCATGCAGCACGGATTATCCATGACAATCTTTCGCCAACCCTCCCTATCATTCATTACACCTGGAAAGCTCTCTGCGGAGCAGCCGCATCTTCACATAACTGGTCAATGTAGGTTATTGCTGGCGCCCCACACTTGCATGTCCATGTGTTGGCTTCACAGGAGAACGTCGCTTATGAGTTCGATCCCTGCTTCTCCAGCAGTGTCCTGCATGCCTTGTCCGTCTCACTCGGATAGTTGTGAGATGGGGGCAGGTGACCGTACAGCTGTTTCCTAGTGGGTGCTGTTTCCACGACTTATTCAAGACAATGCCACTCAGCATTCTTGTGCGCTCCCATCTAGCTTATTCTCAAGACGCTTGTCAGTCCAGGTGTGTAGCATACAGCAGCACCGACACAACCACAGCCTGGAAGAACTGTCGCTTCAGCTTGCCAGGGAGGATTCGACCTCCATGATGACTAAGTATATATATATAAAAAATTCTATTGCAGTGCTTCTATCAGTATATATGTATATATATGCATATACATATATATATAATATATTATATATTAGTAGGGCAGAGTGGGCCTTCAGCTTGGGTAGGTAACCAGTCTAGGAGAGGATACTCTGAATTCAAATTCCTGAGATCGTCGCTGATTGGGTGTGTGCAATTCTTTCCTATCGACTGTGCCAAAAAGTGTGGATGGTCCAACACAAGCCTTTACCACAATAAACAAATCACTGTGTGGATGTTGTATGAAAACTCATACGTCGATCGACGGGAGAGTCCATCATATATATATATACATATATATATATATACTAGCAAAAGTACCCGGTCCATGACCAGACGAAAACATTTTTAGAACATTTTTAAATCACCGAAAATTTATGTATTACAATGTTTATTGAGTTTTTTTTTTAAACATTGAAAATATTTTTTTTTAAATGTAATCCTGAATTTTTGTGTTTTGAAACAATTTTTATTCATAATATTGTCATTTTTTTTAGTAGAATTCAGAATTCATGTTTTAGTTTTTTTACTAAAAAAAACTCCCGTATAGAAACTTATAAAAATCTTCTGATATGATTATTAAGACTATTATCTTTATAGAAAAAAAAATTAAAAATCGTTTTTTATCTGTTTATTTATTTATTTTTTCAGATTTAATAAAATATAATAGAGGGGAGACCTCGTAAAAATATTTCCCCTATCATATTTTAAGAAAAAAAACCTTTCAAACATTTTCATTTTTCATAGAATTTGTTAAAAAAACGATAGTCATAACTTTCAATTTCAGTTGATTTAACAGTACTAAAATCTAAACAGTAAACATTGTTTTCGTTCATAATTTTCATTATTTCTGTAAGCTGAATTATCGTCTTGCACTATCTATTTTTGGTTAAACTCAAGATAGTATTTTAAAAATGTACAGTTTTAAAACGTGTTCATTAGTTCTTTAAAAAATTAAGACTTATTTTTACCATTAGTATTAATTACAAAACAACTCGTTTTATCATTTTTTTTTATTTACATCTTATATATATGTATATATACAACCCTATGCTGGTGAATATTTTAAAACATTTTCATGATTTTTTTATTTACATTTAAAAAATTTTTTTTTAAATGTTACTGTAAACTGATGTTTTGAAACAATTTTAATTTTCAAACAATTTTTGTGCATGACAACAATTTAAATTAAAGTGAGTGTACAATTTAAGAATATGGACAAAGATTTGATTTTACGTTAAAAGTTAGTCTGAAAAAAAAATCTTACTTCGCATATTAAAATCATTCTTCGTATATTAAGATATTTTAACACGCTGTAAAAAATAATTCAATGGATAAAAACTCATACAAATTATATATTTAGACATATTATTTTGTTGTATTTCTAACCAAATATATATTTTAAAGCTTGGACCAAAAAATAGAGGATTTGATTTTACGTTAAAATTTAGTCATAGTTGTAGCGGACATTTTGAATGACTGGTAGCCAACACGCAGCTGATATTCTTTCTTTTTCTGCTGATACACCCAGCAACAGGAGCAGCTTACGATACTTTCCGAAAATCGTTTGATTTTTGTTTAATTAATTAATTAATTATATCCCTTGATTAGTAAAAAACAAAAATCAATAACCAAATTTGGCCTGTATCTTATTTAGAAGGATATCAAGGTGTATGCAAGATTTCGAATCCCCTGTTTTGGAGTTATACGTCAACACGTACATACCAAACTTCCTTATATATATATATATATAGATATAAATATATACTACTGATCATGATATAAGATATTTATTTTTCTTCTAAACCAAAGTTACATTTTATCATATTTAGCAGAACATTATAAATGCAAACTGCTATTATTAAAAACTACTTATTACGAAACTCTATAATCAAAATAAAATTGGAAGACGAAAAATGAAACCTCATAAATATTCATTCGAGTTCTGATTATTTCTGGACTGCTATGCATTTGACTCATAGTTATACTATATAAAGTAGAAATAAATAATACCTTATGATATCCTTTTAGACTGCAAACTTTTCTAATATAATTAATATCGTAGTTTCTTTGGCTTAGAAGAATATAAACTTTTTATAAAAATAAACAGAAACTTGTGATATATGTACTCATTTATCAGTAATTTACTATAAATTCAAACTGGCAACTCAGCTTAACTGAGAAGCTAAATCTAATCTTAACAGGCAACACTTTTTGAATGTTTTCATCAATTATTTAAATAATCAATTATTCAAATAATCATGAAGTATAAAGTAGACCTTTCTTTCTGAAATGTCCCAAACTAGATCATCCTGTCCATCATGATCCACACAGTAATATATAAAGGGATACCAATTTTCGTGTAGACTTGCTGGTTTGATGATAACCGATGACGTTATGTCTCTTCCCTCCTCTTATCTATCTAACAGCATGTCAACAGGTCCAGGATTATTTCATTTTTTTTGTGGGGGGGGGGACTTACCCCAATTTGTAGGGTATACAGTCAGTGACAGGGCGTTATTAGTATGGGAAAAGAAAACGAAAATATTCTAGACAATTGTAGAAAATGACTTTATTATTTTAAGAGGCCCGTCGGGGATATTTCAAATCAGTTGTCTGAATTTGGATTAAGTTCAATTTGTTAATTCCAATCTAGATTTTCTTAATTGTTTTTTGAGTCGTTCGTTTTTTTCCTGGTGGCAAGAACCGTGTCGCTTTTTCTGCCGGAGGGGGGATGCATGTCTGCTCTCGGTGTGACAATATAAGTTCTGTTGTCTCTCGGTGCCTACATGTTAGTCTAATGATGCATATGCGTATCGGCGTAGCGCATATATATATATGTATACGCTCGTGGGTGTGTGCGTATCTGTATGGGTGTGTGTGAGCATATACATATATTGATGTTTGTGTATAGAAGTACTAAAAGAATAGCTAACCAAATTAAGGAGGTCGGCAATTTTAATACATAATGAAATAAATAAAGGATGATTTCTCAATGGAGATGAATTGGTTAGTTTTTAATGTCCATAATAAACTAAAGACTTCGATGTTGGTATGATCTGCGGTTAGGAGACAAATTTTATTTTAAGTCTGGAAGGTTGAGGCTAGTGAGCATTTTTCTTTACCGTGAGTCGGGGCTCCATATATTCAAGGGAGCTGACAGTTGTTAAGCATAACATGGGCGGTGAGTTAGGATTAGTGTAGTAAGCACCTGTTGGTCTCTCGGAATGGTAACTGTTTGCTAAAATGTTAGCAGTCGTTGTTCATAGATCAAGATAGAAAATTGCCCAGCGTTGTATCACAGGCACCCCACGAGAGTAAACTAGAGTAAACCAGAGGAGTGAATAACAATGTCAATATGCGTGTATTCTGGAATTCGTTTTTCCATTCGGTATGTTTTAAGTTACTTTATTTCTAAGTGGATCTGATCTGTCTCTCTCTCTCTTTTCGTTTTCTCTCTCTCTCTCTTTTCTCTTTTCTCTCTCTCTTTCTCTTTCTCTCTCTTTTCTCTTTCTCTCTCTCTCTCTTTTCTCTTTCTCTTTCTCTCTCTCTTTTTTGTTTTCTCTCTCTCTCTCTTCGTTTCTCTTCTCTCTCTCTCTCTCTTCGTTTCTCTCTCTCTCTCTCTCTCTCTCTCTTCGTTTTCTCTCTCTCTTCCTTTTCTCTCTCTCTCTCTCTCTCTTTTCGTTTTTCCTCTCTCTCTCTCTTTTCGTTTTCTCTCTCTCTCTCTCTCTCTCTCTCTCTCTCTCTCTCTCTCTCTCTCTCTCTCTCTCTCTCTCTTTTCGTTTTTTTTCTCTCTCTCTCTTTTCGTATTCTGGATATGATGTTAAAAATCTTTTCTTAATGACAAGAATAATGTTGGATTGAAGTCGTTTATCAAGGGAAACTTGTCATCCAACAAATGATACTGCCACATTGGCACGTGGCATCTATATTCATGCCAATACAGGACAAATTGTTTACACTTAAACAACAGTCCTGATGTTTTTGAAGACTACATTGTTTTCCACCCGGCAACATCGGGATTTTTCCAGGTCATCATCGCATACCCCTATCTCCAAATGGACACTATGTCATTTGTATTCGTCAACACCGAGGTTCATTCCATGACATAATATTTAACACATTTCTTCTTTATGTTTTTAATGGGCATTAGAAAATGGGACGGCCGAAAGTTTTGTATTAAAAAAACAAAACAAAAAACAACAATAAGGTTAAGAGATCAAAAACCAACTGAAATATGAGGGCATATCAGAAACTCTTAATGAAGATGTTATAAGTGAAACGGTCGAAGAATGCATCAGTCAGAATTTTCTCATAAAAAGAAAAGGAAGAAAAAAAACGAAATCATTAGTTTAAAAATCTTCCGGAATTATAAATCATATAAAAATTACCGAAACAATATTTCATGCTTATTGAATACATTCTAACAGTAAAAAAAGGAGATATATCAGAAAAATCTTTAACCTCTTGTTAAAATAAAGATCAAGATTATTTTTGTTTCCTAAGATTTCAAACAATTTATAAATGAAGTAAATTTTCATAATCCTTATCAGACCTGAAAAGGTTCTAAAATAACAAAATTTAATGTCTGTGTGCCTGAATGTCGGGGCTGGTGCTTGTAAAAGACGAAATTATCCATCTGCAAAGTGGTGACCCCCACTACACTCAGCACTCTGAATGGCGGAATATCAAATATCTGCGGAGTCTTGCGAGGTATATGCGATCTAGATATCAAGAACTTGTAGGTACGACAGAAACTATAAATTGAACTGAAAAGTCATGGGTCATTCTCTTCTGGCACATGAATCTGTTTGAGTTAGATATATAACGTGTTAAGATTGATAGGGCCTGGCAATTAGATTCTAAATGTCATTTATAACCTTGACCCGAAGCAGAAGCAGTTTTATAGTTGAGGAATAATAGCGAATGCCCTCAAAAGGTTTCAAAACCTAATTTTAATGAAATAAATAAAGAAGTTCTTAGAAAAAAATGAAGGTGAAACTTAATACACGCGTATAATGTGGACCGATCTTCTTATAGGAAACGCTGTGTAATAAACTTGGGAATATACAACATAAAATGTGTTAGTCAACTTGTTTCCGTCACCTGAATGTAAAACGACGGTTGAAGTGTTTTTGAGTTCTATCCGGGATTTAGTTACAACTTTTCGTGTCCCACGGATATATAACATTCTTTTTGTCGCTGTGAACAAGATGTCTTTGCCTATGAATGCGAAACGAATGTAAGGTCACGACATATGATTTTTATTACCCCACGACAAGAGCAAAGATACAAGCAACAATATTTGGTCGTTATTCTTTTTCTTTCTTTTTTTCATAATTCTACGCCATTTTCTTAGCTACTTGCTTTATTCTTTCGTCTATTGATGTCTCCCAACCCGGCATGCTGCGGAAAGATCTAAAGCGTTGACTTTCAATCTTAGTCATTTTTTCTTTCGGCTTAAGGTGGTACAATGACAGTCTTGCGCAATTTAACAGTAAGAATACTAAATAGAGAAGAAAATCGATGTATCTTGGCTGCGTCGAATGGTAAAGGAAATCGTTCGCTTTAGCGATTCATTGCCATAGCCGTTTCTTTCGACCAGCTTTAATGCTGAATTACTCTGCCCAAAGAGGCGTTAGAAAGTTAATAGTCTTTATCGGTCTCGTCATTAGCTTTTTTCGTCACGTTTCTTTCCATTTCCAAACACATGACACGCCCAAAAGTTTGACTATTTCCCGGATGGTTTTCACCATTTTATATTTAAATCGTGTATTTTTATCAGGTTTTTCTATGAATACATATCATTATGTCTTTAAGACTTTCACATGGAAAGCACAGGAGGAAATTAACATTTTCATGAACAAATTTTTAAACAACCGCATTCGAAAATATTTCGGTATTTTAGAAAATGTATTGTTCATAATGATGAATGGAATAATGTTAATTATTTTTCACTTATCCGTTGTGTATTTCAAGAAAGAATCTTTAATGGAAACTGTGATATAAAGATAAAACAAATGAAACTCCTCTTACATCGGGCTAAGAAAAGAAATGGCGCCAGAAGGTTAAATTTCTTTTATAAGAGTACAGACCGGAAGTGAGGTGGTTTGTGGGGAAGGAGTGGAGTAATAAATGAGCCGAATTTCTTGTCAGTGGGGTGAGCGACGTGTTTACGAACAGACAGTGAGCGACGTGATTGCGAACAGAGGGTGAGCGAATTGATTGCGAGCAGACATAAAAAATTTTGAGTAGAAATTTCACAGAAACTATGTTTTCCAGATAGGGATACATCATTAATCATTAAAGGTACTCGCATCATGAAACATTAATTGATCTAAACTAGCAGATTATTACTATCGTGTTCGATTATCACTTGTTTTTCCATTACCCCCCCCCCAGTGTGTATTTACCCAACCTATCCACAATGGTAAGTATGTAACACAGGATCAACTTTTATAACGGATAAGCATGACTCTGAAAATCTAAAGGCTTATTATACACTGTAGATATGTTACAATCTATATTAAAACATCTGAACTCCATTTTATCAGAGTTCACATGGAGGCTGATGCCACTTGCTGCCTTTTTTTTCAGAAAAACGTGTTCGATACTAAGACATCACTCAATAAGTCCCGGACCTAACTAATAAAACAACTTTTAGGAAAAATTCGACTTAATCCATCAACATAGTCTCCTTCTAGGTTGATACATTGATTGCAACATTTCTTTTTTGTAGAACGATTTGTCTTTGGCTTCAAAATACACCTCAGTTTTCTATATCATTTCTTCATTGGAGGCAAATGTCTTTCCTGGAGCATTCTTTTGAGCTCCAGCCAGTAGTCGCCGGGGGCCAGATCTGGAGAATAGGGTGGGGCTGAATCAATTCGAGTAATTCATATAGTTTTGCCATCGTTGCTATCGTTGCTATCGACTTGTGACACGGCGCATTGTCTTGGTGTGAAAGAGCTTTTTTTCTTCTTCATTTATGACTGTTTTTTTGGCGATTTCTTCCTTCAAACGCTCCAATATACTATAATAATATTCTCTATTGATGGTCCTTCCTTTCTTAAGGTAATCAATGAACCTTGAGCATTTTTAAATATCGAAGGCCAAAACATTGCCTTCTGATGTTTGCGTCTTTGGTCACTTTGGACAACTTTCACCTGCTGCTGTCCACTCAGCTGATTGTGATTTGACTCCGGAGTGAAGTGGTGTATCCATATCTCATCTATTGCCACATAGTACGCAAAAACTCCTTTTTGTTACGTGTTTCAACGTTAAAATAACGCTAAATGAATGCCTTATTCTCAATGAGCAATATTTTGGATGCATATCCGATTATATATAACCTGTGTTACAATTTAATACAACCGGCACTAAACATTAGTCAAACTTGATTAATGTTTGATCCTCGCCTTACAACAAGAATTTACAACAATAATATAAATAAGTAACTACAATGCTGACATATTTATATTTATATTATCTTATCAGTGACATCATTACTTACATATAAACAACTTGCAATATACAACATTACATTTATTTTTTCGAAAAATCTCTTAAAAAAATACTGAATTTTATTCTAAAATAAACAGTGCATTGCTTAAAATAAATTACTTTTTTTTTATACCAATATATAACAGGATATGATTCGTAATGAAAATAGCTGATTTGAAAAAGACCACCTTTTGTTTTGGCGGGAAACAACAATAAAGATGTTTGTAGTGATGTTAATCTTTTTTTAGATATTCATTAATCAAACATATAGGAAAAGAGAAATCTGTCGCCTAAAGCTCTGTGAAGTGGTTGGCGCGAAATGCAGCAAAAAATAAAAATGGAGAAAAATAAAATTAAAAAAAAAAACAAAAAACAAAAAATATCTTCAATTTCTATAAGAAACTATTGCACTGTACAAAACGAGATTTCATGTAAAGGAAATGGTTTCTGTTAAAACAAATGTAAAATAAGAAAAAAAATAAAAGAAAAAGAAAAAAAAACAGAAAATTATAATTTATAAAAGATATTGAAATTTTTGTTGTCCTACATTTTTATTGCATTCTATTCTCCGTCTAATACTTTATTTTACTATTTCTTTTGACTAAGTACTATATTTAAGAATATTTTTTCTCTGCAATTCATTTTTTTAAAATCTATTTCGTTCATTAATACTGTAAGTTCTTTGGTTAAAGCAGTTGGAAAAATGTATTTTCTTCTATTTTAAAAGTATATATATAATCCTAATGAATTAGAAAATCACGTTTTTTTCTAAATTTTTTTTCATATATATATATTATTCGTTTTCTTCCTCACAAATATGGTTGCTTTGAAAAAGACTGTTTTATTAAAAAAATCTGTCACTAACATCTGTCAGCAAAAAAAACTATCATATTATATTATATATTATACTAAATATAATATATATATTATATATATATATATATATATATATATATATATAAGGTATGTTAGTATGTAGTGATCTTATACCAGGTTTGGGCTTAGGTGTGAAGTATTAACGTACTTATTATGATAATATTGTTAGCGTAATATGTTAGTTCAGGAATAAATATCTGAAGACTCTGTGGTTTGTTTTGAGTTTCATTTATTTAGCCGGGTAAATTTTCAGGACTGCTACGTCCCTTCGACTGACCGTGAATCGTATATATATATATATATATATTTATATATATATATATATATATATATATATATATATAATGAGTGTTGTGTGTGTGTGTGTGTGTGATGTACAAAGAAAGTTTTATATACTTAAAAGTAGCACCCTTAAATGCATACGTTGTGTTACATATCCCACCCCAACAGGGATGTGTCGAACATCAACGGAGGCGTGATTGGCAGGTGACAGGTCAAATTTCAATTGCTTCCAAAACTAACCTGAGGAATCCCAGGTGTTCTTTCATTGGCTACTTAGAACCGGATACATCGAATTACATTTAAAGAATGAGTTGAAATCTTTCCTTAAAAGACTAAAGTTTAAGTAAAACCACCTTCTCTTGGCAGTGAGGAAATCGCTCATAAATGAAGGGTTCATATTTTCCTACATTCACTAACCAAAACCCCACGACCATTTCATTTTGTGTGCCCTGTCAAGCAAAAGATTTACTTGGAAATACACGTGATTTCTATGAGAAATGTGTTTGTCGTTTCCTTCTAACATTAAGGAGTCAAATGACAACATTACTTGAGAACGTTTTTCTTGTGACGTCCATCAATGTTATACTATTATCACAATTTTTGTGTAAATTAATTTATTTTATATCCTTGTTCATTTATCATTGCTCATTATTCATTTCTTGTGAATAAACAAAATAATAAATAACGGTAATTAGCAAATAAAGGTAATTAGAAAAGATTAATTATGTACTTTTATTGTTAACGGACTAAGTAAGTTTGTTTCCTGTTTATTGACATTTGGAAGATCTATCTCTACCTTTTCTTTGTCTGGATATATTTCGTTTTCCTTTCTTTCTTCCTTTCTTACATTAAAGCAGACTATACACGTCTGATGTGTCACATTATTGCTTTAACTCTTTCGTTCTTTCTTTCTTTTCTTTTTCTTTTTTTTTTTTGGCATTTTTCTCTTATGTGTACCGAGTATCTTTTTTCTTTCTTTTGTTCCTCACCATCAAAAAGGAATGTTCTCATAGCTTTATGAGGGAAAGACTGTAACTAACATTCGAGTGTGTATGTTAATGTTTTATTCAGTTTATCTTATAGGTATTCATTTATCGGATGGATGACGATTACTACCTAGTAAATAACAATACATGTGATTTGTTTATAGTAGAGATCGTTTCAGTTGAGTCAGTCATATTTTTGATGAATTGATATCAGAAGAATGGTGTATCAGTTTATAGAGTGCCAAGCATTTTCAGAATATTTATGAGGTTTTGAATTATTCAATTTTTTTATTTTTTATTGACGTTTTAAAATATTTTTAACAATACTAGTGCGTATTAAAAGAGCGTGTTTTGCACATAGCTAGTCATACGCCATTTCATATACCAAGTATTTGTTAGTGAAACGGCAGTAATATCATCTACAAAACTATAGACATTTTTTAATAGGGCTTAGAAAATGGTGCCTTCTAACTGGTTCCGTGGTGTAGTGGTTATCACGTCTGCAAGTTAGCTAGTTCGAAACTCGCCGGAACCTGTTTTGTATTTGTTTTTTGTTGTTTTTTTTTTTGTTTGGTCTTTGTTTTTTTTTAATCTCTAAAAATATGGCGTATTTTGTGGTTCCTTTTTCAAAATGAATTCGTACATATATAAACATTTTTTGTGTTGAAAATTTAATACTTTTCTGTTAAGTAGCTTAAAATAATATTGTTTTTTTCTCCTGAGCAAATTGACCTGTGAGCCAAGGTTGTCTGCTATTTTATTCATAGCTGGATGAAGAAGATATGAACACACGTTTTTCTTGGGGGAATTTATGTGAAATAAAATGCAAACTGAAATTTTTTTACATTCCTGTCGAATTTTCTGGTTCAGTGGAAGAGGCCACCGATACACAGGCACACAGACACACATAGAAAACACCAGCACACATAAAACACACACACTCACACACAAACATAATGTAGATGGATAGATAGATAGATAGATAGATGTAGATATATATATACAGCGAGAGAGATGGAGGAGTTAGTATTATATATATATATATATATAATTTATATATATATATATATATATATATATATATATATATAGTATTGGTAGTGGCATCTTATAATTCATATAATGCGTGTTTTTTGAAACACACAACAACAACACCCCACACACAGAGACACTCAGAGAGAGAGAGAGATAGAGAGAGAGAGAGAGAGATAGAGAGAGACATACACACACAAACACACAAACACCCCCCCCAATATATATATATATATATATATATATATATATATATATAATATATATAATATATATTTGATTGAAGCTCTGCAATTAAGAAATATTTCTTTCATAAAAAAACTGTTCGATACTATAAGATAACAGGTGTAAAACTTTTGAATCATGGACATTATAAGTCTCTTACTCAAGATCATGTGTTTCCCACAATCTACAGACGAAAGTGTAAAAGAATTGACCAGTCGAGCGTCCGTATAGTGTGATAAGATGTTAGTTTCATAATATATTAGTTTACTGTGATTTGGTGTTAGTAAATGCCACATTTTTCTGCCCGACAAAAATAGCTGCCAGGATAAATTATGTGATTAATCAGGATCAGATGGTAGTGTACACATTATATTGTTGTCATCGCTTAGAAATTAAACATTAGATGTAGATAAATTGCAAATAAATTAGATAATTTAGATTCTTATTTTCATGCACTTCAAAATAATTTGTTATGAAATTAAATTTCAGAATTATCAGAAATCTGTCAGCAAAGATTATATTAAAACTAGATTGAACACATTATGTGTTAGCTTCATCTATCTATCTATCTATCTATCTATCTATATATATATATATATATATATATATATATATGAAATAATATAATATAATAAAAGAAATATATAAAGGTTTTACATATCTATTTATTTGATGACAAAGGAACAGTAACAACCATTTTGGTTTCATGCATGCGTAAGCGCAAACAATCTTCAGGTGAGTACTGTTATGTATGAGTGTATGAGTACCGTTATGTACGAGTGTTTACGTACGCATGGGTATATGGACATGCGCGCGCGCGTCCTTCTATGTATGTGTGCGTGTATGTGTGCACGTGTACGCATGTATGTATAAAACTACGAGCGTACGTGCGTATTTGCGTACATACTTGGAACAATTAACCAACCTCGAACAACTTAACATCTATCTAACCTCAATTCCAAACCCGACCCCACCCGCAGTATACAAAATATTTGAAATCTTAAAATTAAAATTATTTAACATCATTCATTGAATCACCCCACACCCATACACCCCTCTAACCAAACTGGTGACAGTATCCATTCCCCCTCACCAACCCCCTACAGACCCCATGCCAACATCCGCTCATACCCCCAAAAAATACACACACCCACGCACACATATGCACGCGAATACAATCGCTCACACGTCAGCATTGATCAGACGTTGCACATTCGCAGAATAATGTGTGCGAGGCCGCTGACCTCTATACATAACCTTTGCACTGTCCATAAACACACATACACATTCAAAACAACACCACATACATACGCATAACATTTATTTCCAATCATACACATCCTATGTCTGTTAAACTTTTTGTAATTTTCGATTTTCGTTGCATTTGAAACAACGTCACCTGAAGATTGTTTGCGTTTACGCATGCATGAAACCAAAATGGTTGTGACTGTTCCTTTGTCATCAAATAAATAGATATGTAAAACCTTTATATATTTATTTTATTATATTATATAACATATCTATTTTTATATTGAGCACCCTACCAATAATACTGCATTTTGGCACACCGTTCCAGTAAAAGCTGAAACAGTGACAATCCCACACACTATATATATATATATATATATATATATATATATATATAATTCACTGAATGACAGCCAGTTTTTTTGTTAAAACCTACAGTGAAGGTTCCGCCACTTTTAGCTCAATTTCAACCAAACCTTCAAGAGTGTTTTGAGGCATACCCCGTAATATGTTAATCTTGTAAAAGATCTGAGTCCGACAGTTATTTACATTTTATCTGTGGGATAATATCAGCACTTTAAACTTTGGATGCACATATTTAGGAGCAATAATAAACACGCGTGTAGTTGCGAATGTACCTATATGAGTGTATTTATAGACGTAGTATATATGTATGTATATGTTGTGTGGGTATCGTTTAGCGCATATGCATTGCTGTAGATAACTAAAAAATTAGGGAGATCGACTAATTGTAATAGATAATAGAATAAAAATGTGATTTATCGATGTGGTTATAAGTTCTTTGTGTCCGTTTTAAACAGAAGTATCCGGGGTTATTACGGACAAAGGGAGAAATGGCAGCCCAGAACAGTGGTGATTGTGGTAGCGGGGGACAGATTAGGTCAGGCTTTCTTTGCCCGACGACTGTCCACGTTGCTTGCAAACAGACCACTGGGAGTTCGAGTCTAGGGTCCAGTTCTAGACCTCTTGGAAGTCATTGCCTTAACAGCCAAATACACTGTGACCACGAGTGTTCGTAACTATTGGGGTTTAATCTATAGGTCGAATAGATATGTTTGCAAGATAAATATATTAGGTAGGAATACTTGTTATAAAATAACTATTTGCAAAGATATATACATAAAATGTGAATATAGATGCAGAATGAAAATTATTGCCTAACCTCTATGCATAGAATAACCACGGATGAGTTTACATGCCGTTAAGATCTCTCAATCGAAGATAATTCTGTTGAATTAAATTCATAAATGAACATTATTTTCTTTATCCGTCTAAATTCTTGTTCAAAAGCGATGAAAAAAGATTAAGATAAAATCACATCCTAACTTGGAAAAGCTGACAAACAAGTGAGTTAATACGATGAAGACCTGAAATGTCACCTACAATCATTGCCAATATACACACATATATATATATATATATATATATATAT
>CM042145.1:3209714-3219714 GCA_023376005.1 Doryteuthis pealeii | reverse complement strand
ATGTAAATCGTTAAAAAGATTTGGAAAATCAAAAACCCTTCAGAAAATCTACATTAATCGTAAAATGAAAAATACATTAAAATTAAAAGATGCTTCAATCTGGAAAAAACTTACTTCATTATTTTGGATATAGAATTAGAACACATTACCCCTCACTTATATTTTGTTCATTTAGTAAAGATGCAAATATCTATTTCAATATATAGAAGTTATCCTCCAGATATAGAGACAATATGATACTCACCGTCGCAGTGGGGTTCTAACTACCGTCGAGTTAGTAGACGAGAACAACAGGCAAGCTGTAACTTAAATACAGTCCTTGAATGCTGCTGGCATAATGCAACGTGATGGCTGAAGAGTGTGTACTTAACCATGTTCTTACTCACCCTGAAATCCAACAGCCAATCAGAACTCAGGAAATGAACTTGCCTTAGTTCATAATGGAAAAATCCAAAGCTCCATATAAGCCACCTACCAAACTCTAGTTTTAGTCTTGCATTCATCTTGTAACAGAGTTGAATACTTTACACAAAATCCAACACAATATAGATTCATTTCTAAATAAGACTAAACAAATAATGAATGAAGTTACAAATTCATAAAAAACATATAGAAAACATTTATTATTATAGTGTTATGTATGATATTCCCTCTACTATGAAAACGTCGGATATCGCTTGTTTTAATTGACTACATTTCTCTCTTGATCATGTGGCGCTTAGGATTAATAAATGAACATTAAATAATAATTGGAAACGTTGATTCTATGAAAATCAATCTTCTTATCTGAATAGCTAATGGTTTTAATGCTGGCTGATCAATACCACCTGGGTCATCCAGGTGAATGTGTATGATGTTGTAAAACCTTAAACACCTAATGATCCTGGGATTATATCAATGATAATGTGGCCTGGGGCACCTTTAGGCTGTGTTCTTTGATAAGCAATATGAGATATAAAGTGTATACTTAACTTTAACTGGATACTCTATAATCCAAGGCAAGGATGGCTACATACTGCTGTTGAGAATTTTGGGATATAAGGCGTGTGCTAGATGTCCACTTCTACTTATAGACTCACCGATAACCATGTGACCAACCTATTGACCAACCACTGGCAGTATTCTGCTACTGATATTGTTATTTATACTGGCTGTTCTGGTCATACCTGCACATGGTCGTGGACGACGGAACATAGGATTATATCACTGGACCTTTGACACTACGTAGGATTCCATAACTTAGGAATTATTCGCTTACCAAAGGATTCTATAGCTCAGGACTTACTTACTTTAAGTCCTTTTCAACTGGCCAAGGATGGTGGTCAGAAACTTAACAACTGCCTTTTTTATTTATATACTAGTTATATGTGTATAACTAAGTCTGGTGACACTCTTTTATCTTCTCTTTTAATCGCATTCCTTCCTTTACAAACTATATTCATATAAAACAATGTCCTCTCATTCATTGGCCTTTTTGTTATCCGGTTTTCAGGTGAGATCACTACTTATTCTCAGTGGCTGTAACAAGTGACTTGCTTGTCCACTGGTTGCTTTCTTGAAAAAAGTTTTTTAAAAGTTTGTAACGTATTCGCTGTAATATATTCGTTTCGAAATATTCATAGAGATCTCATTTTTTAGATGCCATTTTATGTAGTCAAAGTAGACTTGCTTCAACAAAAGAAATACATATCCTCTGAATGCAAACACACCCATCTTCACCTAATAAGTAACTTTCATTAACATTCTCTGTGCACTCGAAGAGATAACTGGTTGATTGATTGATTTAAACGGCATTCCAATATTTACACATTTGTCTAATTGTTTAAAAGCTGTTGTGTTTGCACACAGTTGTATGGTTTCATGTATTCCAATCTAATATTCATAATTATAGGGTAGCAAGTAAGTATTTCTATTTAATCATAGCAATTTGTTGGTACACAGTTATATGGTCTCAAGTAACTAATAATAATCCATAGATAACTATTATAGTTTCAACTATTCTTAATACAAATTATTTACAGTTGTGTTGTTTAAAGTATTCGTATCTAATATTAATATTCAAACTGTTCTATTTGATCCATAGATATTACTAACAAGTACTACCACTCCGGTTCGTATTGGATTGGGGGATAGCAGCAATGAAGGGTTTCCTCAAGAACTTAAGACTCACCATCACACGCTGTTTAGTGTTATACCCAGGACACCTTTTTGGGAAAGAAAAGTTCTTACCCCCTCCCGGCAGTCAGCATATTCTAAGTTCTATCTACAAGTTGTGAGGGGTATCTGATTTTGCCCATTTCTTCTTTAAGTAACATATGGCAAGTTCTACTAGGCTACGTAGTACCAGCATCAAGAAACGACCCCTGTCTAGATTTATAGAAGTTCTTTCGTTTCGGAATTTTCCTGATTTTAGACAGATTACCTTATCAAGCCTGCAGAACACAGTCTGTCTTATTATTTTCGCGTTGCTCAGAGAAGAAGGAATAGATTTATGGGTTTTTTTCCAATTGCATTAGCTAAAGAAAATGCAAACGGATTCGTCCAGGATTTGAACTTGGCTCGCCGAGTTCATATTCTTCTAGGATGATTATTATGGCACACGTGACTCCAAAATATCATCTAATTTTTCCTTCATGAATAGATACATTTTGGGACACTTATACAAAAATAATAAAAGTTTGGTATCTTTAGAATAAAATTAACTTTTTTATTAAAAGTGTGAGTAGCCTGCTTATATCCAGGAGATGCGGTAATATATTTGGTCTATTTCCCGGGGAATAAAGTGCTGAACAAATTTTAAAGTAATTCCTAAGATTTAATAAATTCTTGGGTTGGTGCGATGAACCTATCCATTAACCCAATATATATTGAGAGCAACAGCCAGTGTGTTCGGCTATTAAAGAAAAAAGGATTCATATCTGTTATTATTTTTTTCATACTACTAAATAAAAATACTATAAGTAGTGCGCTAATTCTATATATTTGTGCCATTGATAATACAATATAAAAAAACAACATATTTTCAACTGAAAATTATAATCTCATAAAATATGCGCCTTTGTTGAACTTTTAAAATGTGATTGTTGTTATACTGACAATTAAATCTTGAATGGCAAACTAAATGACAAAAGAAACACCTTTCACTCTCATAAAGGTAGATGGAGGAATAATTCAACACATTCTTATATATATATATTATATATATATATATATATATATATATATATATATATGTATGTGTGTGTGTGTGTGTGTGTGTGTGTGTGCGTGTGCGTGTGTGTGTGTGTGGTCACTTGTGCAGATTCTTTTTTATGCATCGACTAGCAGTAAAAGTGGCAAGAAGATTAAATGTATTAAACGATGTAGTTGAAAAAAATATTAAAGTCAGTGGTATTGTGTGACTATTTTTCTGTTTCTGTATCCACTGACGTAGAAGTCAGGTCATTCAAATCAGAATACATAAGACGCCACAAAGAGTAAAAACATTATAGAAAAGTGGATTATATGGGAGCAACCAAAGTCAATTAGATCATATAAGAGGGATGAAAGTCCTGCTGGGATACCTATGGTCCCCTTCCGGTTCACCAATCTCGTACTGAGATGAGCAATGGTTCCCATCGATTTGCTGATACAATGAATAATGTTATGGTCATGCTATTCGAATCCACCAGTTGTTAAGATGCCTGTCCGCTTAGAACGTTTGTTTTTCTTTGCGCCCATCCCCACTCAAATGCTTTAAACTCATTTCTGACATGGAACACGAAAGAAATAGACACTGTTCATTACCTTGGCTATCTTCGATTCCCTGTCTTTGATATCTACTACCAAGCAGCACGGCGTACCTTTCCCTTTGCTGTGGAAGCTGCCAAAAGTTGGTGCTCGAAAAACGTGTTCGATAGAAATGCATGTTAATATTTGGCACGTGCTAAACACGGCGCTTAATATTGCTGTCTAATAAGGTTCTTTTTTTTTTAATTTGATATTTGATAAATGTAATAGGTTCGTAGGGAAAAGTTGGAATTTTTTTCAGCAAACTAATAACCACGACTTTTAATATTTTCTCCAACTACATCGTTTAATACATTTAATCTTCTTGCCACTTTTACTACCAGTCGATGCATAAAAAGAATCTGCACAAGTACACACACACACACACACACACACACACACACACACATATATATATATATTTATATATATATATATATATATATATATATATGCATGTGTGTGTATATATATAAGAATAAGTTGAATTATTCCTCCATCTACTTTTATGAGAGTGAGAAATGTTTCTTTTTGAGTTTAACATTTATTGCTTCTTTACATGTAAGTTATTTTCCATATTTCCTTCGGACGTTTGTTTCAGTACTAGCTTTTTGACGGATACCTTCATAAATGTGATATATTCAGTATTTAGAACTCGCATGAATTTTTATTAATTTTGCATATATGTACAAAGAGGGGAGGTTCGCGTAACAGTTATGAGGCGCACGATGAACGTAACGATAATCGTTTTGGAAAATTAACACGAGTACCCGGGTTCAAATGCTGAACGTGTCTGTTTGCATTTTACCTAGTGCTATTACCCTTAGGAAATGTATGATTTCAACTATTCCTCCATTAACTATAGGTAAATAGTAGGTTTCTTTAAATTTGTTAATGGCAACTAGTCTAGGAGAAGGAAAACTTTGAACCTGTTGTAGACTTGGAGACCGATCGACATGTTGGTCCAAGATTTGCTACATGAGTAGCGTCCCCCACAACAAAACTAGGTTACGGGACAAATTAGACTGTGAGATATATATTCATTAACAATACTAGTACAAAATAATAAAAAAAACACCGTCCGGGCGATGTAAAAATAGATTTTTGAAACATATTGCCTGATGGGTGCGAGTAAAAAATTTAATGTCAGCGAGTTTGTACTCTAAATAAGTAAAATCATCAAATTCATTAAAGGATTAAAAAATAAAACAATTTGAAATATATTTATTAAAACTTGTTTTAATAACAATGAGGACTATCTAATGTTGCATGCTCAAATTTTAAGTGTATTTATTTTATGTTATGACGATTTTGGGTAATGTGACGTAAGCAGTGACGTATGTTTTTTACAGACAAAAACCGGAAGTGTATCTCCATTATTAAAAGATGTATTATCAATATATCTTTATACTGCAAAACCAATTAAGAATAAAACGAGGTTGGAAAATTGTGTTATGCGTCTCTTTCATTCTTGAAGTATAATTCAAAAAGGGTTAACGCTTTTTCCTTGATAATCACTTTTCTACTGATATTCATACATTTGACAAAGTAAATTTCTATACAATGCTTTCCCATAGTGCAATTATTTGCAATTTGCTTATATTAAAACCAATGATACTATTTTGTGGTAATAATTTTAAATGAAAAAAAAAACAGTCAAATAATGGGTAATACTTGACTTTATCGTTAAAATAGTATAGTTACCGACATAGTTTATATAATAAATATGATAACTTCTTTATTCTGAGTAGGATAATAAACAGCATCTGGAGGCAAGGCTCTAGTATGAAGCTCTGGAGATGGTAGAGTCACTCCATTGTTGCTACTGCTCCAAGGTGCAATCTGATTAGGAATAATATTACCTATGTGTGTCAAATAGATATGTTTGAAAATTATTAGGGTAAATATTTCTCTGGGAGGTGCTATAAAGTCAAATTATATAACGTGGAAGATTATTACAATGAGCAACTCGTGTGGTACAAGTCTTCGCGGGCTAGACTATCAGACCATTGTTAGTGAGTTTGATTCCGAAGTTGCCTCACACCTCTACCCTTCTACCAAATTAAGCGTCCTTTTGTAAATGATAAGTAACAGATTATGAGATCTAAATGTTTGTTTATTTGACATGTTTAACTTGGTACAGTATAATAAAAATGTTGGGGGTAATGTGTCGGAATATTATGTTATGCTAGTTTCCCAAGTGGAGAAGATCTCCTTACCTGCACGGTGTCACTGCTCGAAGTAATTCTTTCGAATACTTGTCTCTGCCATCGGTGGTAAATACGTATCTATTTGTATTAATGTTCTTTTCAAAATGAAACAAAACTGTAGAATGAATGTTGTAGTAACCCCCCCCCTCCATTTAGCAGAATGTTACACTAGATCATTTTTAAGCGGAATAAAGTTAGGTTTAATTCAAACAGTGCCTTTTCATCGTTTGGTTGCCTGACCAAAGCTAAAGAACCTAGTCTGTCCTACTATTAACTCATAGCTGGAGGAGGGAGAGAACAGATAGATACATTCATTTTCCAAGAGTATTTGCGCGAAGTGAAACACAAACAGTAAGGTGTAGGGTTTGAACTTAGGTGACCGATTACATTTCCAGTGTCATTACAGATTACGCTAAGTACGCCTGCTTGTGAGAATTACTGAAATAAAGGAAAAAGAGAGATTGACAGAGAAACAGTTACAGCTCGTCTGCCACTGTTTGTATGTTTTGCTTCAAAACATTTCATTAGGTATTTATTATTAATATTGGTTATGGAAAATTCAATAACGATTTTATTGGTGGCAATGAATTTGAATATTACCATAAATCTCATGTATCTGACATATTTAATGAAACAAACAGCATTCGACATTACACCTGTTTCATTTTTTCTCATTCAAACTCTCTCTCTCTCTCTCTCTCTCTCTCTCTCTCTCTCTCTCTCTCTCTCTCTCTCCTTACTCTTACTTATATGAACATTTCCCCTCTTATCTTCATCTCCTTTTACCCACTCTCTTCTTTCTTTACTCTTATTCTTTTTCAAATGACTTGGTTTATCTACTTCTTCAGTTCCATTCGTTTTCTTCTCCGCCTTCTCCTCTTTATGCAAAACACTGTTTATTATCCACCCTCCTCCATCCATTGCTTACCTACTTATACTATACCTACCCCTCTTCATCCTCCTCCTCCTTGTCTTCACCTTCCATAACGATTTATTTTATCCCAAATCCTTCTCTATGTTTCATCAATTGAAATTTTTATTTTCTTCTTCAGCTTCCTTTTTTCATTCCCTCCTTATATCAAAGTGGGGTTTCGACCTATTCATTTCGTGTTTCATCTCTTATCTTCTCTTCCTAATCGTCCTCAATTAAAACTGCTGCATTCTTATTTTCCTCGCCCGCAACCCTTTTTATTTTCACCCTCACTCTCATCAAATGAAAGTGTTCTCTCTTATTTTCTTTTCGGCCATTTTTCTTCCCTCACTACCGCCCCCCCCTCAAATGAAACTCCCTACTTCATATTCTCCATCACTTCCACCTCCTCATTTTTCTTTCCACTATTCTACACACAAAGATATTCCCTCCTTTTTCTCCTCAATTTCATCCATTGGTCTATAACTACCTCACCCTCCTTAAAGTAAACCAACCCCTTTTGATTCTATACTCTCCACCAAATATTCTTCTCACCAACTTCCCTTCCTTCTTCTTCTTCTCTTCCTCTTCCTTCGACCTCATCATTTTTTTCTAGTTTACATCACACTTTTACCTCTTCTGGATTTTGTACTTTGCTAATATTTTGTTCTTATTATTTGTACTAGCAAATATATGCACCCTCCAGGTGCAAGTATTTTAGTTAAATTTTATAATAAAATATCATATTAAATTAGAAAGGCTAATGAAACTGAATAAGAATGTAGATAAAAAGATTTTGAACAGAGGCGGTATGATTGAAAAATAGAACAACTTTGAAACTAACACTTCCATCAATTTCCGTTACTCCCGTCTTTCATTGGTAAATTTTCCTAATTAAACTGTTTAGTTAAAATAGGAAGTAAAGAATAATATTACAGGGATTTCTTTTAAGATTTATTGAAGAGATTTTTGCTCATATTCAATAAGATAAAACCAAACAATTAGAAATCAATAATACTAAGCATATATTTATTAAAATCAAATGTTAAGATCAATATGCAAATTAGCCTTCCCATTCACACTGTAAACCGCTATTTTGTTGTATATATAAATACAATAGCATGTTATTACAATTGCATGTTTTTAATATGTAGATATGGCCAACAGTCTTAATGATGTAAAACAATTTTATTAATAATTGAGGTTTAAATAAAAATAAAATCATGGAGAATGTGACGTAAATAACTAAGGAAATTGCGACTTGAGAAGTAATATAGTCTCGGTTACAGACAGACAAACGCACAATCTCCATTATAATAAGATTTAATCGTTTTTTTTTATTTGATCCTCCATCTTTTCGCCCATCTTATCTATCCACAGCTTCTTTTTTTTTCTCCTTGAATTATTTCCCTTCCTCTTTTAATTGGTCTTTGATTTCATCTCTCGTTTTCTCTCATCTCTCTATTTCTTCGTCTTTAATTCATTTTGTCTTCTTTCGTTTTCCTGCTTCTTTCTTTTTTCATTTCCTTCTTTTAAGCTTTCTGTGTCGTTTGTTATATGTTTTAAATTATTATTATTATTATTATTATTATTATTATTATTATTAGTTGTTGTTGTTGTTGTTGTTGTTGTTGTTCTTCTTCTTCTTCTTCTTCTTGTTCTTGTTCTTGTTCTTGTTCTTGTTCTTCTTCTTCTTCTTCTTCTTCTTCTTCTTCTAACAACTATTCTCCCATCCTATTCATACGGTTCCTCCTTCTATCTGTTGTTTATAAGGACATATTTTTTAAAATCAAATTTTGTTTGCTTTTTGATTGACCATTTGCAGTGTGACGCCATGACGTCTGTTTCTATGACAACTGCTATGATTATAGCACATTATTGGAAATTATTTGTTTATTCGGCAGATTTTCCGCTACATTTTCCTTTTTAATGCACATACAACATTATTTTTCCTCATTTTGATCATAAACAAAATGTTTCTGGAAAAAAGTGTTATTCCGTTTATTCCGTTATGATGACATTCTTTCAAATTTTATGAAACAATGTTTTCTTTCTTTTTTCTTTCTTTTTGTGTTTTGCTTTGTATGGAGACAAATATGAAAATACTCTGCACATAATTCAAACAATTCATTAAATTTTGTTTTTATGTACAAGCAAGCGTTCGTTTTCACATCTATAGACGATCAGTTGTAATGATAATTCCATCTAATTTGCTTTATTTCAAAATGATTCAAAATGAAGATATAAAACATGATTTGATATATATATAATATATATATATTATATATGTGTGTGTGTGTGTTGTGTGTGTGTGTGTGTGTGTGTGTATATATATATATATTATATATATATGCTAAGATAACAAAGACATGAAGTTAACGGCTAATGGTAATTGACAGTTTCTCGCCTATTTGATTTTCAAATCTAGTGATATACATTATCTATCAAAGATATTGAGCACTATTTCTTATAAACAGAGCAAAGTATATTATTATTATTATTATTATTATTATTATTATATATATATATATATAATATATATATATATATATATATATATATATATACTAAAGCTGAGATTTTCACCTTTCAATCTCCAAAGGCTTTTTCTCCTGGTTAGCTGAATGACGCGAAATTTTTACTAAATTATTCCTTAGTTTTAGGATTACTAAATATTTGAAAAAAATTCCACTTTAATTGGTTCTAATTAGTCGTAAATTGCAATTAAGTCCAAAATTCACCCGGCTCTCTCTTAAATATCTGGTGCAATTTTCACCCCTCGCTAATATTGTCCTCTAGAATTTAAGACAAAGAGAAGTGTCTGTGAAAAAACTTCATCAGCTGAAAAAATCAGCAGGCAGAGGGATATTTTACTTCCTTTCTTTCTCTCTTTACAGACTACAGAGAATAACCTTTGTTTTTGTTTTGATAAAACAAACCAAAAGTTCTTTTTACGCTCAACTAAAACTGAATATTATGCTTTAAAATAGATGTTTTTAAAATTACTTTGATTATTAATTTTTAAAATTCATAGAGTCAAAGGGGTAAGCACATCAAATATTTGTAAGTAAAAAAAAATATATAGGAAGATGCTATTTAGCTGGTTTCGGTA
>CM042145.1:3182214-3204714 GCA_023376005.1 Doryteuthis pealeii | reverse complement strand
TTACGCTTGTTTCTTTGCTTCTCACTGTAAAATATTATTTTTCTTCTTTTTTCGTTTCTTTTCTTTTTCTTCTTTCTTCATCATGGCTTCCCTCATATATCTTTGGCATATTTTCCCTTCTTTTACACGATAATTTATTCTTTTTCTTATCATCTTTTTTTCATCTCTCTGATGACATATCTTTCTTTTGTTTCACTTTGATTCTTTCCTTTTCTTTCTTTCTCAACGCGAATTCGCCTCTCATATCTCATCTTTTCTTTACTCTAAAGTTCTTTATCTCATTATTTATTCCCATTATGAATTTCTCCACCTCCTTTCCACTACATTTTTCCCCTCTTACCATTGAACTCTTTTCTCATTCACTTCTTTCTTTCTTTCTTCTCACTATAATTCTCCTCTCTTCTCAGTATATTCTTGTATATTCTTTCTCCGTTTCTTTCTTTCTTCTCCTCTTTCTTTCTTATTACTATTTAATCTATCTATTTTAATGCGAAATAATCGGTTATTTCTAAGATGGAAACATTGCTCCTATGCATTCAATGTTGGAAAGGCTATTTTGTCGATGAGAGAGTGGCTCGATAAAATTATAGACATTAACCGCGGGATATGTCAATGTTTACAAGCGTTAGACATTTGTAAAGTTCAGGGTGCTTTGATTTGGCTATCAAAATGAAATTATCTTTATTTAGTGATGTATAGCTGAATAATCTTGGCTGTAATTATATTGATAGAAGTCCAATTTTGAGAACCAGACGATGATAGCTTCAGAGCAATTTTGGATTAGCCCGTTTGATTGAAAAATCACTGAACATAGATCAAAAGGTTTTCCTGAGGTTAGACGATCACTAACCGATTTATGAAATCAATTCAGATCCACTTAGTTTATAGCCAACATTATTGCTTAAATAAACCCGGATTCCAACAACGAATTGAAAAAAGGCAAATGTAAAAGAAAAAAATGATTGAAATTATCAGAATATTTTTTTTCAAAATAATTATTAACTGCCATCTCGTCAAAGTCTAGATGCGTAGATAACAATCGACTTTCGATATTAAATTAATATAACATTGCTCAGCAGTCGAGATGTTTTTTATTCAACTGAATTCTAAAGTTCAAAATTAAAAAAGATTATCATCTTCAAAGTGTTTCGACAGCAATGGATTTATTGACTCTGACCATCTAGACTTTGACGAAGATGGGTAATAATTATTTGAAAAAAAATATTTTCTGATTAATGTTCAATCATTTTTTCTTTTAACATTTGCCTTTTCAACTTTCGTTGGTTGGAATCCGGGTTTATTTAAGCAAATAATGTTGGCTATAAACTAAAAGTGGATCTGAAGTTGATTTCATAATCGTTAGTGGCATGCGTCTA
Source organism: Doryteuthis pealeii (assembly GCA_023376005.1). Lineage (NCBI taxonomy): Eukaryota > Metazoa > Mollusca > Cephalopoda > Myopsida > Loliginidae > Doryteuthis > Doryteuthis pealeii. The sequence goes on along the minus strand of CM042145.1, from coordinate 3,203,338 downwards.
AACCTCAGGAAAACGCTTTTGGTATCTATGTCAGTTGATTTTTCAATCAAAACGGGCTAATCCAAAATTGCTCTGAAGCTATCAATCGTCTGGTTCTCAAAATTGGACTTCTATCATATATTACAGCCAAGATATTCAGTCTAGTAGCATCACTTAAAATTAAAGATAATTTCATTTTTGATAGGCAAATCAAAAGCACGTCCTGAACTTTAACAAATATGTCTAACGCTTGTAAAACATTGGACATAATCCCGCGGTTAATGTCTATAATGTTTATATCGAGCCACTCCTCATCGACAAATAGCCTTTCGCAAAGCATTGAATGCATAGGAGCAATGTTCCCATCTTAAGATAACTGATTATTTTCCGCAATAAATAGATAGATTAAATAGAAAAAGAAAGAAAGAGAGAAAGAAAGAAAGGAGAAAGAAATTACAAGAATATACTGAGAAGAGAGGAGAAGTTTATAGTGAGAAGAAAGAAAAGAAAAAGGAATGAAGGAAAAGAGTTCAATGGTAAGAGGGGAAAATGTAGTGGAGAAGGAAGGGTGGAGAAATTCCATAATGGGAAATAAATAATGAGATAAAGAACTTTAGGTAAAGGAAAAGAATGAGAAATATGAGAGGCGAAATTTCGCGTGAGAAAGAAAGAAAGGAAGAAATCAAGTGAAACAAAAGAAAGATATGTCATCAGATGAGATGAAAAAAGATGAATAAGAAAAGAAATAATTATAGTGTAAAAGAAGGGAAAATATGCACCAAAGATATATGAGGGAAGCATATGAAGAAAGAAAGAAAAAAGAAAGAAAGAAAAAGGAAATAAAGAAAAATAATAATTTTACAGTAGAAGAAAGAACAAGGCGTAATGAGAGGGGTATGAAAATAAAATATTGAAGACAATGAGAAAGGGAATGGTACTGAAATGTCACGGGCTGACCAAGGAAGACATTTCTTAAACCATAATGTGTTCATATTGTTCCACCAACAAATCTCGAAGTACGACCCACATAATACATAGTTTCTTTAAATGAAACAGAAATCAAGCAAACATTAATAAAAAAAAATTAGCAATTCGCCGTCTTGGTCTGCTGCCACAGCGAATGCCGTTTCGCATTGCGCAATTAAATAGCTTTTATTCTCTGAGACCTAGTTATGAAACAATCCTCGGCATAGATTTTAATAAACAAAAATAACGGAAATTACTCGTATTTTGTAATGGTTTTTAACAATACTTGCTAAGATAGATATACTTGCTGCCAAAAATATACAACCACACACACACACACACAACACATTCACACAACACACACACCACACAGACACACACACATACACACACACACAACCACACCACCACACACATACATAGATGATATAGACCATAATAGATAGATAGATAAACAGTCTATAACATTTACGAATAAGTGAAACAAAAAATCTACTCGAAATAAAGGTGACACTTCATCCACTAAAAATGCATTATAAATAATATTCTGATTTAATACGTTTCCGTGAATTCTAAAATATACTACAACTTAGGTATTTTATCGGGTTAACGCTGAGAACCACTTCTCGAAGCTTTTGAATGCTTTTCGACGACAGTTGGCTCTAAGTCCTGGAAGCACAGCCTAGGGAAAATTCACGCGTTTTTGAGCCCTACACTGATATGTTCTGGATTTAATCATGGTTCTTGCCAACCAGAGCAAACATTATTGAGCCACTCCTTTTTATTTTACTTTTAATCAGCCCGACCGCACAAAAAATGGCTTTCTTACCTCCTGCTATTCCTTGCCCAGTTCGAAGGTGAAAAGTTGCACGTGGCATCGAGCGCATTCAAATTACACAAGGAGTGCAGGCGCAATGTACAAGATCTATCCATACACAACTACCAAGATAATTACCAAGCACCGTAGGTACCTTTCTATGACCATGATTTGTTTCGGTCAAGGGATATTCGCCAACCAACCCAAACTAACCCGTACAAAAAATTGTAAAAACTTGTGTAATCCCCCTAAAATCTACATAAATAAAATCCATTTTCTCTTTAATGTTGTGTGATCGTTTTAAGTTCCAATTTAGGTGGCCAACACCAAAAATCTTTGTATCGTAAATGTTTCACCAGTTTCAACAAATGCTTTCAACGCCATTATCGCCAGAAAGCATCCGTTTACTACTAAGTAGAAAAAAACAGAGTACTATAAAAAAATATTTCACAATATTCTTAATGGCTTGTCAAAATAAAAAGGAAAAAACATATCTAAATCACAATTCTAATGGCAACCTGTACCATTTTTGAAAAATGAACCAGAGACAAAGCCAAAGACCGACCGGAAACCCCAACATGTTCTCGTAAATATTTAATTCATTACCTTCTAGTCCGAACAAACAGATAAGGAAAAACCAACTTTATTGAAACTTCGCTCCTCTTCGTCGTTCTAATATAATGGAGGGTAATCCACAAACCTAAGATCTTCAAAATATTTAGAAATCACAAAACTAATATATGTTTATATCTGTCAACTGTGATCTACATTATTTTACAATTGTAAATATGTATATATTTTTTGACATGATCGCCATTTCAGTCATGCATTTTTCTCAGCGCTGTTCGCAGTTTTTGCTATGCCGTATGTCATACTAACTTTCCGCCACGTTTATGAGGAAGCTTTGCAAGCCTTCCCGTAGTTTTCAAAAGACCTACACTACGATTGCGGGCATTTTTTAACACTCCATGCACGAATTCCCTCATACAGTTCCGACAAACGGCGACTAATTTCAATCTGATAATTGCCTTTTGTATTCTAAAAGCGGAAATTCCTACTGACCGGTAGCGTCAATCCTGAATACTTCAAGAAAAACGCACACTGTATAAGACTGAACAAAACGCTGCGAGTGTGACAGTGGATTGCGCACGCAAGAGTCAGCTTAACAATGGCAGATACACAAACACAGCAGTGTTGGCAATACACACAAAAATTTCCATGGCAGAAAACACACAAAACACATGTCAAAACACCACCACAATACATACGCCACAACATTTCATCCAATTCATACACATCATGTCCTTTGTCTGTTTAAACTTTTTGTAATTCTTCGCTTTTCCTTGCATATTGAAAACAACGTCACCTGAAGATTGTTCTGCACTTACGCATTGCATTGACACCGAACGGTTGTGACTGTTCCTTGTCATCAAATAAATAGATATGTAAAACCTTTATATCATTTATATATAATATATTATTATTATATAAACTGCTTCTATCTTATATTGAGCCACTCTTCCAATAATACTGCATTTTTGACCACATAACGTTCCAGCAAAAGCCTGAAACAGTGACAATCCCACACTCTAGTACTCATAACTATCAGGATATATAGTATATAATATATATAATATAGTATATTATATAAAGAGAAAGAGAGAGAGAGAGAGAGAAGAGGGGGTAGCTGTTAAAAAAGTCAATCCGCCGAATGATGAGAACACGTAAACGTCGAAACACGTGTCTGGGATAGCGATGAATAACGAACCCTGCACTCACTATTACTATCTAAGTATTATACCTATATATATATATGTGTGTGTGTCCCCAATCTGTGTGTGTGTGTGTGCTTCGAAATTTTCATTGGTAGGAACACTGTAGGGGAGACATTAATTGAAATTTCACGCTACTTAGCGTAAGTAGTTACTCGAACCATGTTGCTTAACAACATAGTTCTCTGGTGATCGCAAATCATCATATCTGTAAGTATGTATCAATTAAATTTTAACCCCCGGAACTGTATAGTCACTGAGCCCGGCCGCAAGGGTAGGAACCTGGCAGACGCAAAATTCTCGCCGGGTTTTTGCTAGAGGTAGCTCGTTGAAAAAAAAGGTCGAGTAACGCACTGATCGCAGACGTAAACGTCGCAAACAATTAGTCTGTGTATGAGTGATATAATATTATATATATATAATACTTATATATGCTACATATATATATATATTATATACTATATATAATATATATACTATATATTATAATGTGTGTGTGATGTGTATCTGTGTGTGTGTGTGTGTGTTGTACGGTGAAACATTTAATTGCATAGGAGAGAAACTCTCAGTAAACCAACTTGCCGTTGACTCGAGTCTACGCTACCTTAACTTAGATCCATATGCTCCCAATCCACAATTTTGAGTTATTTTACTAAATCAGCACTATACATAACAGCACCCATATTATTCTTACCTATCTATCTATCTATCTATCTATTCTCATCTCTCCTCTCTCTCTCTTCTCTCTATATATATATTATATATATATATATAGTACATATGATATATTCACTTAATATAGTATATACTATATATATAATAGATTTGGAATTTGCTGAGAGCATTGTTAAACGCGTGTTTTTATTATTTATTAATGATAGGAAGCAATTACAATGCGAATAAAATCAGAACTTAAAACAATAAATAAATAAACATCTTTATTTTTATTTTAACATATTGTAATTCGCTTTCCTATCATTATTACAATAATGAAAATAATAATATAATAATAATACATAATAATAATAATAATAATAATAATAATTTACCTAACGTCAGTTTTACGCATGAATTGAGATGCTCGTAGGATTTGCGCATACCAGACGCTGCAAAATCTCTTCACTTTTCGAAAGATAAGTTTCCTATTTTTTTGTTTTATTAACAGTTTATTTAGAAATAAAAACCAATCTAAATTCTGATCAATTTTAATATACATTTTTTTGAATAAGCCTAGGTTAGCCGGTTTCAGTAAATAGACTACTTTTAGGCTTAATATTTACCCAGTTCCTATAATACAAATAGACCACGGCTATTTTATCAAGCAAATACTTATTGAACAATGATATCTCAGAAATATCCTAAACAGCTAAAAAGCATCGAAAAATAGCTTTTGAACAAGCAATCAAAAAAGTACATACTGCTTAAAACTAGGTTGATGCAACTTCAAACAAACTTTTTCAAAACAATCTATCTTAAAATCTAATTCTTAAAATGGTACTTGACACATTTTATTTTGTTGTGGTTAGGTTTAGTTTTAGGTTGGGTTTGTGTGTCTAGGTTACAATTTTATGTTTTAACAATTGAAAGTGAGGAAAATTGCCATTTTTCCACCTGAGAAAAAAAATTAAATGATAGCTCAAATTGACCTTCAATCATTCTATTAAAATTTTTTTAAAAAATTTTGTAAAAATTAAACATTTTTGACATAACGGTATCTATATTTATTCATTTAGAAGAATTTTTTGTATCTTATCCTTCACAAAAATATAGATATTAAATGAATATTAAATAATTTTTTGTGCCAAATCTGTTGTTATTTTTAACATTACTTGAATTCAAAGTAAGAAATTATTTACAGGCCAGTAAAATTAAACAAGAAATAGGCACTCCAAAAATGATGTCTGCATTTTCATCTTAAAAATTAATGAAAATCAAATTACATCGATTATTTTAAGGTCAATTTTTGTTCTACGGCGAAAAAGAAATCAGTAACATATTGAGCATCAGTAAAAAAAAAGAAAAAAAAAAAAAACCGACAACGTGCAAATGTTCATAATATAGTCACACACGCGGCAAGACGCTTACAATTTTCTATATACTACATCTGTCGTCTAAAACACCTAACTTCTAATTGGTATCAAATGCGGCCAGAATCTTCTGACACACATAGAATCACATATCTCTTATCCACACGATAGTCTCCTAAGATAAGATGTACGCAAATATTATCACCGACTAATTTTACCATCAGAAAGTGAGGAACTGTGATGCGCGGCCCGCCCCTCGATTGAAAAAACACAGAATTGATCTCTATACATATTAAAGATATTGCTAGAACACTCTAACGTGGATGACATCCACATATGAGTCGACGACACTCGAGGTGTAAATAAGTAAGAACCACAGACGAAATTCATTTAGAGATGCTGGTTATATATCTCTTATAGATGCTTCATGATCTATGTCTGACTACCCGTCTAGTCATCCAACATATCCACCAGAATCTATCACCCTTAATCTTATCTCTTCTATTCACACTTTATACGTCATTAAAATCTTTTTATTCTATACTAGTACACAAGATGATCTCAACGAACACTCTATAATCATCAACCAGCGCATCTATTCCACTCACAACAATATGCACCACATATCCTCGCGGTCACGCATGCTACTGCACACACAGCTCACGATTCAACCCTCACCACCGCCTCGACGATATATGGTCTCTAAATAAAATACACTGATGCCAGCTATTATTAAAATCAATTCATCATAACACTCAACACTGACAAATTTGCATTCTAATACCTCGCGACTTGAGCTGATCACAGCGTCTTTCAAGTGTCAAATATCTTCCTCTCACACCGCTCTCGCAGTGGTGCAGTGCCGTTCTGCAGGCAGGGGACTTGGACGGATCAAACTGTCAATAACTTTACTCCTGTACAACAATAAGAGCGATACTTTCGTGAGGCAATAAATTAATCGAAGTGTGACCGTGAGCATCAGTACGTCCTTCATATTTTCTTACCGAAACCCAGTCTAAATAGCTCATCCCATATATGATTTTTCATTACTCTACAAAACTAATATATTTAGATGTCGTCTTACCCCTTATGACTCTATCAATTTTAAGAAGATTATATACATACCAAAGCTCAAAATATTAACAAACCATCTATTTTCATAAGCATTAATATTTCAGTTTTAGTTGAGCGTAAAAAGAACTTTTGTGTTGAGCTTATCTCAAGAACAAAAAACAAAGTCTAATTCTCTTGTAGTCTGTAAAGAGATGAAAAGGAAAGGAAGCTAAAATATCCCTCTGCCTGCCTGATTTTTTCAGCTGATGAAGTCTTTTTCACCAAGGCACTTCTCTCTTATTGTCTAAACATTCTACGAGGAACAATATTAGCGAGCGGTGAAAATTGCACCAATATTTAAGAACAAGAGCCGTCGTGAATTTTGACCTTAATGCCAATTTACGACTAATTAGAACCCAAATTTAAAGCTGGAATTTTTTTCAAATCATAGTAATCCTAAAACTAGAGAATAAGTTTAGTAAAAATTTCGCACGGTCATTCAGCCTAAACCAGGAGAAAAGCCTTTGGAGATTGACAAGGTGCAAAATCTCCAGCTCTTAGCTATATATATAACCTATATATATTACTATATATTATTATATAATATATATATACTATAATAATAATAATAATAATTAATAATAATAATAACTATACTTCCTCTGTTTATTAAGAAAATAGTGCTCAATATCCTTTGATACGCATAAAATTATATCACTAGAATTTGAAAAATCAAAATAGGCGAGAAACTGTCCAACTTACCATTAGCCCAGTTAACTCATGGTCTTTGTTATCTTAGGCACTTATACTATATATATATATATATATACACACACACACACACAACACACCACACCACACACACACACATATAGTAGTTTACATATATAGATAGTACTATATCAAATCATGTTTTACCTACTTCATTTGAATCATTTTGAAATTAAAGCAATTAGATGAATTCATCATTACAACTGCATCTGTCTATAGATGTTGAAAACGAACGACTTGCTTGTACATAAAAACAAAATTTAATGAATTTTTTGAATTATGTGCAGAAGTATTTTCAATACTTGATCCTCCTTAATACAAAAGCCAAAACACAAAAAAGAAAAAAAAAGAAGAACAACATTGTTTCAAAAATATTGAGAAGAAATGTCATCATTAACGAATAACGGAATTAACACTTTTCCAAGAAACATTTCTGTTTATTGATCAAATGAGGAAAAATCAAATTTGTATGTGCATTAAAAAGGAAAAATGTAGCCGGAAAATCTGCCGAATAACAAATAATTTCCAATAAGTGTGCTATAATATAGCAGTTGTCATATGCAAAAACAGACGATCATGGCGTCACACTGCAACATGGTCAATCAAAATAGCAAACAAAATTTGCAGTTTTTAAAAAGTACCTGTCCTGATAAACAACAGAATAGAAGGAGCGAATCCGTATGAAAGGATGGCCGAGAAATAGTTGTTAGAAGAAGAAGAAGAAGCAAGAAGCAAAAGAAGAACAAGAACAAAACAAGAACAAGAACACGAAGAAGTAAGAAGAGAAGAAACAACAACAACAACAACAACAACAAAACAACTAAAATAATAATAATAAATAATAATAAATAAATAATAATTAAAACATATAACAGAACGGGAACACAGAAAGCTTATAAAAGAAGGAAACTGAAAAGGAAAAGAAGTCAGGGAAAACGATTAAGAAGACAACAGAAACTGAATAAAGACAACTATAAGAAATAGAGAGATAGAGAAAAAACCGAGAGATGAAATCAAAGACCAATTAAAAGAGAGAAGGGAAATATTCAAGCTGAGAAAAAAAAAAAGAAGCTGTGGATAGATAAGGCATGAGGCGAAAACGATGGAGGACTCAAATCAACACACACACAAACACGATTAAATCTTCAATTATAATGGAGATGTGTGCGCGTCTGTCTGTAACCGAGGACCGTAATATCTACTTCTCAAGTCGCAATTCTAGTTCATTACTCCACATTACCTCCCATCGATTTTATCTTTATGAGTAATTTAAACCTTCAATTTTACTTAATAAACAATTGATTTATAACACATTAAAGACTGATTGACGCCCATATCATAACATATTACAAACACATCAATTGTAAAACATGCTCATAGTTATCTTAATATTATACACAACAAAATAAGCGGTATTTTACCAGTGCTGAAATGGGAAGGCTAAATTTGCATATTGATATCATTCTAACCATTTGATTTTAATAAAATATATGACCTTAGTATTGATTGATTTCTAATTGTTAGGGCTTCACCTATACCTCTACATTGAATATGAGCAAAAATCCTCTTCACATAAATCTTTAAAAGAAAATCCCTGTTAATACTTATTCATTTACTTCCTATTTTTAACTAAACAAGTCTAATTAGGAAAATGTTTACCAATGAAAAGACGGAAGTAACGGAAATTATGGAAGTGTTCAGTTATCAAAGTTGTTCTATGTTCTTCAATCATTTACCGCCTTCTGGTTACACACCCCCCCCCCCCACCCCCCCCCCCCCCCCGCCCCCCACCCTAAATCCTACTTTTATCTACATCTCTTATTCAGTAACTCATTAGCCTTCTGCGTGAACTTATATAATGAAATCCATTTAATTTATACAACATCTTAACTCTAAACAATACTTGCAACCTCGGAGCGGTGCAACTATATCTTGCTTAAGTACACAATAATCTACACAGCTACAACAATATTAGCACAAAAGCTACAAAATCCAGAAGAACGAGTAAAAGCATTTGATTCGTTAACTCAGAAAAAAATGATGAGTCGAAGAAGAGGAAGAGAGAGTAAGAAGAATAGGAAGGGAAGTTTCGGGTCGAGCAACGAACAATCTTGCGTGCGAAGAGGTATAGAAATCAAAAAGGGCGCTTGGTTTAACTTTTAAGAGAGCTGAGTAGTATAGACCAATGGAATATAAGACAATTGAGGAGAAAAAAGGTAGGGAATACTATCTTTGTGCGTGTAGAATAGTGGAAATTAAACAAATGAGAGGTGATACAGTGACTGGAGAACTATGACAGTAGGAGTTTCATTTGAGGGGGCAGGTCAGTGAGGAAGAAACAATGGCCGAAAAGAAAATAAGAGAGAATACACCTTACATTTATTGAGAGTGAGGTTTGAAAATATAAAAGCAAGGCGATTGCGGCGAGGAAAATACGAATGCAGCAGTTTTCAATTGAGGTTCGAACGATTGAGGAAGCAGAAGATAAGAGATGAAACACGAAACTAATAAGGATCGAACCCAACCCCACTTTGATAGTAAGAGCAAGGAGAGATGGTAAAAAAGGAAGCTGAGAAGAAAAAAAACAATTTCAATTGCATGAAACATAGAGAAATTGGGATAAAATAAAATCGTTATGGAAGGTGAAGACAACTGAAGGCAGGAGGAATGAAGAGGTGTAGGTATAGCGTCATAATGTAGGTAAGCAATCGACTGGCATGGAGGGTGAGATTAAATCAAACAGTGTTTGTGCATTTCAAAGATGGAGAAGGCGGAGAGAAACGAATCGGCAACTGAGAAGTAGAGTAAACCAAGTCATACTTGAAAAAGAATCAAGAGAGTAAAGACAAGAAGAGAGAGTGGCGGTAAAAGGAGATGAAGATAAGAGGGAACATGTCTCAAGTATAAGTCAAGAGTAAGAACGAGAGAGAGAAGAGACGAGAGAGATGAAGAGAGAGACGAGAGACGAGAGATGAGAGAGAGTTATCTCTGAGAGAATGAGAGACAAAAAACTGAAACAAGGCTTAATGTCCGAATGCTGTTTGTTTCATTAATATGCTCAAGATGACCATGAGATTTTTGGTAATATCAAATTCCATAGCCACCAATCACAACATGCAGTTATTGCGAACTCTTTCACTAACCAATACTTAATAATTACAATAACTAATGAAAATGTTTTGCAAAGCAAAACATACCAAAACAGTGGCAGACGAGCTGTCAACTGTTTCTCTGTCCAATCCTCTCTTTTTCCTCTTCTATTCAGTAAATTCATCACAAAGCAGCGCCGTTACTTAGCGTAATCCTGTAATGACACTGAAATCTAATCGGTCACCTAAGTATTCAAACCCTACACCTTACTGTTCTGTCGTTTCACTTTCGCGCATCGACATACTCTTGGAAACATGCAATGCTATCTATCTGTTCTCGTCCCTCTCAGACTATGAGTTAAATCATAGAGACAACTAGTTCTTCTAGCTCTGGATCACGCGCGCAACACGCGCCCAAACGCAATCTAAAACGCACTGTCTTGAATAAACCTAAACTTTATCCGCTTAAAAATGATCTAGATCTGTTAACATTCTGCTAAATGGAGGGGCAGTAAGACTAACAACCATTTCCATCCTTGACCTAACCGTTCTTTGTTTCATTTTGAACCTAATCAACATTAATACAAAATCACGAAACAGCTACTTTATTACCACCCGGATTGTGCCCAGATGCACCACAGTATTCGAGAAGCACATAAGTACTTCGAGCAGTCGCACACTGCAGGGTGAAGGAGATCTTCCTCCACTTGCCGGAAACTTACGCATAACATGAATATTCCGACACATTACACCCCCAAGCATTTCTGAGTTATACTGCCTACCAAGTTAAAACATGTCAAATAAACAAACATTCTAGATCTCATTACATCCTCGACTCTCATTTCATTCTCTACAAAAGCCGACCTTAATTGGATAGCAAGGGTATGAGGTGTGAGGCCAACCTTCGGTAATCAAACTCAAACTTAACAATGGCTCTGATAGTCTAGCCGCCGAAAGGACTATGTACCAACACGACAGTTCGCCTCATGTAATAATCTTCTCCACTGTGATATTAATTACTTTATAGCACCTCCCAGAGAAAATATTACCCATAATAACTTTTCCAAACAATCTATGTTCGACACACAATAGGTCAACTATTACTTCCTACATCCAGATGCACCTTGGACAGCAGCTAGCAACAATCTGGCAGTCGACTCACCCATCTCCAGAGCTTGCATACTAGAGCTTCCCTCCAGATGCTGTTTATTATCCACTACTTCACGACATAAAAAGCAGATTAGTTACATCACTATCTTCTCATTATCCATACAACTCGCACATGTCGGATAACTACTACTATTTTAACGATAAAGTCAAGTACTCTACCCAGCTATTTGACTGTTTTTTTTTTCATTAAAATTATTACCACAACAAGATAGTATCATGGTTTTACATATAAGCAAATTGCAAATAAATCTGCACTATGGAAAGCATTGTATAGAACAATGTTACTTTGTCAAATGTTAATGGACAACAATACTCCAGTAGAAAACTGATTATCAAGGACAAACAAAGCGTTAACCCTTTTTCGAATTATAATTCAAGACATGAAAGAACGCATAACACAATTTGATCCTAACCTCGTTATTATTCTTAATTGGTTTATGCAGTATAGAAGCATATATTGATAAATACATCCTTTTAATAATCTGGAGATACACACCTTCCAGGTTTTTTGCTCTGTAAAAACCTTACGTCCACTCTTACAGTCACAATTGACCCAAAATGCGTTACCATAACACTTACAACAAGCATTAAACTACACTTAAAATTTGCAGCATGCAACCATTAGATAGTCCTCAATTGTATTAAAACAATTTAATACAAATATATCTTCAAATGTTTTATTCTCTTTAATCCTTAAGAATTTGATTGCATTTACTCATTTAGAGCGTACCTAAAAAACTCGCTCGACATTAACTTATTTTACTCGCAACACCCATCAGGCAATATTGTTTCAAAAATCTAATTAATTTACTATCGCCCGGCGAACGGTTCTTTTTCATTTCATTTTTACACTTAGTATTGTTAATGAATATATATCATCACAGGTTAATTATTTTCCCTAACCATAGTTTAGTGTTGTGGGGACGCTACTCATGTAGCAAATCTTGGACCAAACATGTCGATACGTCTCCCAAGAACTACAAACAGGTTCAAAGTCTTCTTCCTCTCTCCTAGGACTGAAGGTTTGCCACTTCAACAAACTTTAAAGAAAACCTACATACAATTTACTATAGTTAATTGCGCATGAATAGCGCTTTGAAATATACATTCCTAAGGGTAATAAGCACTAGGTGTAAAAACTCCGCAAACAGACACGTCAGCCATTGAAACCGGGTTACTTCGTCGTTAAGTTTATCCAAAACCGATTATCGTTACGTTCACTCGTGCGCCTCAATAAAACTCGTTACGCGAACCTCCACCTCTTTGTACATATATGCCAAAATAATAAAAATTCATTGCAGAGTTCTAAATTACTGAATATATCACATTATGAAGTTATCCGTCAAAAAGCTAGTACGAAACAAACGTCCGCAAGACAATATGGAAATATAACTACATCGTAAAGACAGCAATCTAAAGATGTTAAAGCTCAATAAAAGAAACATTTCCTCACTCTCATAAAAGTAGATGGAGAACTAAGTCAACCTTATTTCTGCTATATATATACACACCACATGCATATATATATATATAATAAATATATTATATAAATAGTATGAATTATATGTGTGTGTGTCGTGTGTCGTGTGTTGTGTGTGTGTCGTGTAGCTTCGTGGCGAGCGATTCTGGTATTTTCATATGCATCGACTGCCGTAGTACAAAGTGGCAAAGAAGAGTTAAATGTATTAACGATGTAGTTGGAGAGAAAATATATAAAAGTCGAGTACTAGTTTGACTGAAAAAAATTCCAACTTTCCCTACGAGAACCCATACATTTATCAAATATCAAATTAAAAAAAAAAAGAACCTATAGACAAGCCAATATTAAGCCCACTGTACGACTGCTTTACACGTGCCAAAATTATTAACCCATGACATTTCTATCCCGAAACACGTTTTTCTGAAGCACCAAACTTTTGGCCAGGCTTTCCCACAGCAAAGGGAAAGGTACTCCGTGCTGCTTCAGGCTAGCTAGATATCAAAGACAGGGAAATCGAAGCAGTAGCCAACGGTAATGAACCAGTAGTCTTATTCTTATCGTGTTCCATGTCAGAAATGAGTTTAAAGCATTGAGTGGCGCATGCGGCGCAAAAGGAAAAACAAACGTTCTAACGCGGACAGCATCTTAACAACTGCCGTGGATTCGAATAGCAAGACCATAAACATTATTCATTTGTATCAAGCAAATCAGATGGGATACCATTGCTCCATCTCAGTCACGCAGGATTGGCATGAACCGGAAGGGGACCACTAGTATCCCAGCGAGACTTTCATCCCTTTATATGCATCTAATTGACTTTCGTTGCTCCCAGTATTAATCCCACTTTTCCTATAATAGTTTTTAACTCTTTGTGGCCGTCTTATGTATTCGATCTTGAATGCTACCTTGCACTTACTACGCTCAGTGGATACAGAAACAGAAAAAATAGTCACACAATACCACTGCACTTTATATCTTTTATATCAACTACATCAGCTTAATACAATTTAATCTTCTTGCCCACTTTTACTGCTAGCGGTCGATGCCCATAAAAAAGAATCTGCCACAATGTGACCACACACACACACCACGCACAACGCACACCGACACACACACACACACACACACACATTACATATAAACATATATCATACTAACTACTATACTTAATAATATATACTCATATATTATAAACTATACTATATAAGAATGTGCTTGGAATCATCTCCATCCATCCTACCTTAATGAGGAGTGCAAAGGTGTCCTCTCTTGTCATTTAGTTTGCCATCTTCAAGATTTAATCGTCGAGTATAACACAACCAATCACATTTTAAAAGATCAAATCAAAGGCGCCATTCTTAATAGACATTATAAATTTTTCAGCTTGAAAATATGTTGCTTTTTTTATATTGTATTATCTAATGCACAAATATAATAGAATTAGCGCATACTTATAGATAATTTTTATTTCAGTAGTATGAAAAAAAAATATAACAGATCATGAATCCTTTTTTCTTTAATAGCCGAACACACTGGCTGTTTGCTCTCAATATATATCTGCGTATAATGGATAGGTCCATTCAGCGAACCCAACCCAAGAATTAATTTAAATCCTTGAGAATTAAACTTTAAAATTTGTTCAGCACTTTATTCCCCGGGAATAAGACCCAAATATATTAACCGCATCCTCCTGGATATAAGCAGAGCCTACTCACACTTTTAATAAAAAAGTTAATTCTTTATTCTAAAAGATACCAAACTTTTATTTATTTTTGTATAAGTGCTCCCCTAACAATGTACATCTACTTCATGAAGAAAAATTAGATGATATTTTGGAGTCACGTTGTGCCATAATAATCATCCTAGAGAAAGAATAGAACTCGCGAGCCAAGTTCAAATCCTGGACGAATCCGTTTGCATTTCGTTAGCTAATGCAATTGGACAAAAAAAGCCCAATAAATCATATTCCTTCTCTCTCTGAGCAACGCGAAAATAAAGACAGACTGTCGTTCTGCAGTTGAATAACATCGGTAATCTGTCTAAAATCAGGAAAATTCCCGAAACGAAAAAACTTCTATAAACTCCTAGCACAGGGTCGTTCTTGATGCTCGGTACACTACGTAGACCTAGTAGTAGCAACTTGCCATATGTACTTAAAGCAAGAAATGGGCAAAATCAGATACCCCTCACAACTTGTAGATAGAACTCGCCTACCGCAACTATGCTGACTGCCGGAGAGGTAGAACTTTTCTTTTCCCAAAAAGGTCTCCTGGCGCCTATTAACACCTAAACAGTACCGCTGCTGACTGGCTGAGTCCTTAAGGTCTGAGGAAACCCTTCATTGACTGCCTACCCCCGAATCCAGATACGTAACCGGTGTTCACAGTCTGCTAGCTACCTTAGTTAGTAATATCTATGGATCAAAATTAGAACAGTCATGGAATATTAATATTAGATTACGAATACTTTGAAACAACAGCAACTCGTAAATCAACCTTCTGATATTAAAATAGAACCTCTGAAACCTATAATAGTTATCTATGGATTATTACTTAGTTACTATGAGGGACCATAAACTGTTACCAACAAATTGCTATGCATTAAATAGATAATACTTACTCTGCTCTACCCTATTAATTATGATATTACGATTGGAATACATCGAAACCATACAAACTCGTTCGTCGGCAAACACAAACAGCCTCTTAAACATAACATTAGCACAAATGAATGTAAATCATTGGAATGCCGTCTTCTTAAATCAATCAACCTCAACCCAACGTATATCTCTTCGAGTCGACACAGAAGCAATGCTCTAATGAAAGTTCACTTTATATTAGCTGTGAAGCACTGGGGTGCGTGTTTGGCATTCAGAGGTATGTATTCTTTTGGTTGAAAGCAAGTCTACTTATGAACTACATAAAACTGCGCCACTCTAAAAAATGAGATCTCTATGAATATTTCGCAAACGAATATATTACAGCGAATACGTTACAAAACTTTTAAAAAACTTTTTTTCAAGAAAGCAACCATGGACATAGCAAAGTCACTTTCATACAGCCACTGAGGAAATAAGTAGTGATCTCACCGCAAAAACCGAGATACACAAAAAAGGCCAATAGAAATGAGAGGGACATTGTTTATATGAATATAGTTTGTAAAGGAAGGAATGGCGATAAAAGAGCGAAGAAATAAAAGGAGTGCTCACCAGACTTAGTGATACCACATTATAACTAGTAATCATAAATAAAAAAGGCAGTTGTAAGTTTTCTGACACCGCACCACTCCTTGCCGCCAGTGGAACAAGGACTACAACGTACAGTAAGTTCCCTGCAGCAGTAGAATCTTTCTGTAGCGAGATAAATTCCTTAAGTTATGGACCATCCTACGTAGCTGTCAAAGGCATCCTAGTGAATAACTCCTCATGTCTTCCGTCGTCCACGAACCAATGTGCAGCGTATGCACCAGCAACAGACCAGTATAAAATCAAACAACTATCAGCTAGCAGAATAAGACTGCAGTTGGATTGCGTCAACTACGGTCCGTTCACTTGCGTTAATCGCGTGAGTCATATCAAGTAGAAAGCTGGACATCCTCAGCGACCCAAGTCCCTCAACGAGTACTCAACTCCCAAAAATTCTCCAACAGCCAGTATGTCTAGCCATCCCTTGCCTTGGACATTATAGAGATCCAGTCTAAAAAGTTTAAGTATACCACTTTGATACTCACAGATTGAGCTTATCAAAGAACCACAGACCTCAAAGGTGCCCCCACGCCCACATTATCATTGATATAAACATCCCCAGGGATCATTAGGCGTTTAAGTTTTACACACATCATACACATCTGCACCTCGCGCGATGAACCCAGGTCGGTATTAGAATCACTGCCAGCATTAAAAACCATTAGCTATCAGATAAGAAGATAATCGATTTCATAGAATCAAACGTTTCACAAGTCTATTATTAATGCGTCATTATTACATCCTAAGCGCCCCACTCATGATCAAGACTGCAGAAAATGTAGTCAATAAAACAGAGCGATATCCATACCGACGTTTTCCCATAAGCGTACAGCAGCGTAGAGATATTCCATTCACCATAGCAACACCTAAATAATCACTAATCTAACAATGTTTCTCATATGTTTCTTATGAAATCTCTGTTGTAACTCATTCCATTCATATTTATGTTAGCTCTTCTTATCTAGAACATCTGCAAATCTATATTGTGTTGGACTTATTTGTAAAGTATTTCAACTCTGTACAAGATAATGCGCAAGACTAAAAACTACCGTTTCTGGGTAGGTGGCGTCCTATATATCCGAGCTCTTCTGGATCTTTCTTCCATAATCTCAATGCAACTAAGGCAAGTCTATCAATTACCCCTGTAGTCTTCCTGATGCGGCTGTTGGATTCAGCGGGTTTGAGCGTAGAATCAAACGATACACATGGTTCAGAGTAACACAACTCTCCTTCAGCCAATCACGCTAATGCAATCCGTATTAGCCACGAGCGCAGACACATTTCAAAGGACTGTGATTTAAGTTACAGCTTGTGCCGGTTGCTTCCTCGTCACTAACTCGACACGCGTAGTTAGAACCCCCACTGCGACGGTGAGCCTAATCATATCCTGTCTCTTATATCTGGAAGGATAATAACTTACCTACTAGTATTGGAAATAGGATATATTGCATCCTTCTACTAAATGAACAAAAATTATAACGTGAAGTAATGTGTTCTAAATTCTACTGATCCAAAATAATTGAAGTTAAGTTTATTTCCAGATCTGACAGCACTCTTTTATAAATTTTAATGTATTTTTCATTTTTACGATCCTAATGATAGGATTTTCTGAACGGTTTTGATCTTTCCAAATCTTTTTAACAGATTTACACTTCTCTTGCTGTGCACACCTATTACCTTCATGAGAAAATGAACACATATTTTTTCCGTTTTCATATGATTTCAAAGACGTGGCAACACACCCATGGTAAGCATAATTGTCCGTTGGTTTGGGTTCTAAATCTTTTTCCAAATATGAATACTCTGAAAAAATACCTTATTAACTGGCTTCAAGTAGCCCGAACCGACTCCAAACCGCAACATTTCACATTTAAGTCTCGCCTGGGGAGTAAACCATCGTGGTAACTTATCGACAAAGCAACGTTTATCAACTAAACATTCCGCGTGCTGCTTATTCAATTCGCGTATAACGAAGAAAACAATCCAAAGGAATTTAATGTCGACTATAGCACTGAACTACGATATCTGCAAGTCTCAATTGTCTTTACTCGTTAAAATGTGCTATTGATATATTTCGTCTGAATATGGGATCTAAGAACTTCACACACCCACCTTTAACATACATATAGACCTTCAGACGAAAAAATTGTACCGATTGATTTCGTATTTCTTAACTGTTAACGACCATTAAAAAGCCATCTATATATAATCAAGACGAAGATGCGAATAATCAAAATGCAACATAACCATAATCAAATTGCAAGAAAAACACTCTTGAATGCGAAACAGAAAAAAAAACATCGGCATTTCCTAATAAGCATGAACTATATTTCTCTTAACTTTTAGAAAAATGAATTTTGTGATTCTGTAGCGCGACCGTCGGTTGCGTTTAAAAATAATCTGTTAATCATTCCCTGGTACGCTAATAAGCTAAAATCTAAACAGGTTAATCTACTTAAAACTGGCGAACGATTTGCTTCCGGTTATTTAGATTCTGTAACACAACAACTCATCACTGCGTTACCGCCACACTATCCTACAAAATCCGTCCATCAGAATAGAAGTACAATACACTCCAAAATTAGAGACATGCAACTGTCAGACATCCCTCATCCGTTTTTTTTAAACAAGTCTTTACATAATTACAATAAACTACGGTAGATTATTCTATCTACTATATACGTTCGTTATTATCCTGAACTCTAAATTACAAGTTATTCAGAACTAAGTTTCCATTCTTTTTTTTTCTTTACCTTCTTTAAATACAAAATTTATTCTCAGTTTTCCTTATACTATCCTTAATACAATTTGACTAGATATTTTACTTTAACTCCATGATTACAAAACTTTCTGATTATAATATTTTCACACTCCCATCCCCTGAACAGGCAATACATACTTCATGTTTACTTCGAGCCCACGAGGGCGCTTTTTTAATTTGCCTCAGTAACTTCTATACAATCTAAATCCAACAAAGATCCGCATATAAACAGAAGAAAACCACTTTATTAAAAATGACACTGAGAATGCCTTACCAAAATAGTATGCATTTCCCCATTCGTTTACCATATCATACTATAGCGACATAAATCTTCTACTACTTCATATCAGAAATTGTTTTCAGACGCCAACAATAGTCTATGTTCTTCTACGTGGACAAATCACCGCGAGTGTTTGAATTGTAAACAGAAGGCAAAGTATTAGAATAAACGCATAACACTCTATTAATAAATTTTCTGTATGAACGATTCATATGTAGTGACATAAACAGACATTAAAGTCAATAGTTCAGCTAAAAACACGTAACGACGAATCGTAGTTCGCACTATAATGATCTACGCTGGTAGCCACACTATCGAGAGAGTGAACTAATACAGCATTATATTACATATACTTCACGCCACACAGTGAAAGAATTCTAAGTATACACTGTCGTCTGAAGAAATCCTGAAAGAGTCAGGAACTACTCTTAAAAAATCACATGTTTACAAAATAAACATGATATTAAATCAGTGGACAATTTTCAATTAATGGTTTAGCCAATATAGTTCTGAAAAAATTATATTACCACCCCCCATACTACTACTATATTACTATATAACGCTATACTATCATCCACTGACGCTCCTGCCGAACTAGGTCTGCGAGAGCAGCACTGCCCCACAAAAGCACAACTATCACTGCCAGCCACCTATCTCCCCATCTCGACCAAAACCATACCGATGCAACGGCGACTAGCACATCATCTCACTGCTGGAGAAACAAGACTGAACGTAAGCGCACTGTACTACTGTGGAAGCCAGGACTGATGGGAGCCACTAAATGTGGCCCTCGATCGAGCACCCCCAGCCAGACCTATCAATTGACCAACTATGTAGGCATGATACTGGCTGAGCGCAAACCGGAGCCTGAGTCGGAGTCAACTGAATCGATAGCGAAGTTCTGAGCGTCGAGGAAGACTCATACATGACTATCCGCTGCAAACTGCACACCATAGATGCAATGATGATCGATATACATCATATCATATCTCTGAATTATGCTTATCACAAATTTATACCAATACTTGTCATCATATATACATGTCATATACTCATTAACTATAGTATAATACATACTTAATCGATATACTATGGAGAATTTTTGCGAACATTAAAGAAAATGAATCAATTGCAAGAAGCTTAAAAGAAGCGAATAATGAAAAACAGGAAAACTTCAAATGCCCTCTTGTCTACCGGCAATTCATTTTGCGAAGAACAAAACTGACGCTTAATTGTTTGAAAATGTTCAAGGTTAAAGATACTTTAATTTAAAACAGCATTAAGACTTCGTGTCATGGATTCCAGAAGTGTATTTAGAACTTCATCCACCAAATAATGCGGACGGAATCGTCACTTCCCTAGTGAAATGCTCGGAGACCATGTACAACAGTGAACTGGATAACTGCATACTAACCCCGCCGCCTCTGAGGTACCGTGCTACTATATTCGCAACTTTCAAAACTATGATCTCAAACCATTTTCCCTGAACATCATATGTAGCGTCCTCTAGTGCACCGCAGAGAGAACACTTCATTAAACCTCAGGCATACTTGGCCTGAAAACGACTAGCAACGGATATACCTCTTGGGAAAAACGACAACACAAACGATCTGTTTGTAAAGATAGTTCTAACCTTACAGAAAAATAATGCATGGGCAAAGAGATTTTTCAGACCGCAGAATACCTGATTATGTGTGTAGCCACCATCTCTCTTC